>JBBCBC010000028.1:30249500-30663224 GCA_037126765.1 Stenogyne calaminthoides | reverse complement strand
ACCCATCGGCTTGAATCAAACCAACCGCCTTTTTTTTTTTTGAATTTTTTTTAAAAAAAAAATTGTTTTAAAAAAATTCAAAATTTTTTTTATTCCGAAAAAAATAAATTATATTATATTAAAATTAAAAAAATATTTTTTAAAACTTATTAAAAAATTTATAAGTTTTATTTGTTAAACACTTTAATAACTTATAAGTTATTAAAAATTAAATAAATTCTTAAAACAACTTATAAACTTTTAAAATAAGTTTAGCCAAACGACCTTCATCTTTCCCGTTGCTTTTAATTAACCAACATAATGTGTATATATTGAACGTAATAATAAATAAGATTAAACACCAAACTAAAATGGGGGATTCAAGTAGAAATCAATTGTTCAACAATTATACAATCAAATTATCTTAAATATTGCAAAATATAATTTTATTTCATTAATAAACATGTGGTCAAGATACAGTAAAAAGTGCGATACATCAAATCAAATGAGGTTCAAAAAGTAAACACTAAGACAAGATGCATAAGATAAAATTGAAATCACAATCCACGATTGAATCGTACAATAGCTTCTATTTGTGTATCCAAGTGATAAATTTATTGAGATTATCGTGAGAAGCCCCTCCTTCTTTTATAGTATTCTCAATCTTTCTCTTAAATTGCAGAGCCATCTCTTTAAACTCCTTATCACCAAGAATTAGATCGATCTTTGTCTTAAATTCTTCGGATGTAATAATGTTCCCGTTTTGAACATCACGCGTTCGAACCTCACCCAAACTCTCCAAACATCACATATGTAGCTTTATTTCAAACCCGTCGTAGAAATACGCCAACATAGAATTCGGGACCCCACTATTTAAACTTTCTATAGGTAAGTTCAACCCACGGTGACTTCGAAGCAAAGCAATGTAAGAAAAGTGGCCCAAAACCTTTTGTTGAGGCGCCCAACCCACAATTCAACACTAAAGATTGCAGGACTTTTGAACTAAATTAGTATTTTATTTCATGAAAAGTACATAGATTTTGATTTGGTAGATCCATGAATAGAACCTAAAGAGGTGAAAAGTCAAATAGTTCATGTTTTTGATAAAATATTAATTAACTCAACTACAATTTTTTAAAGGTTTTCAATAAGATGCACTCTTACTAATTGTTGGAGTATAATATAAACTTAACCCTTTAAAAAAGACCGCTATTTGTTGAAGAAAAAATCAACTCATTCAATTGATATAATTATTTCAGAGTTATTATCTTCCACTCCTTTTAGAAACTTGATTGGGGCCCACTTTAAAAGTTATGAAAGAAAAAAACATATATAGATATATATTATTTTTATTTTTCAAAAAATTAATATTATTTACTTACAAGTGTGCAATCGATATTACAAGAAAATTGTCATTTAATGACAAAAAATTCTATCACTATTACTTCACTTAAAATTTTTCAATGACAAAAATTAAAAAATATTTTCATGCAATTAAACACTTTTTACCTAGAGAAAAAGCGATAAAATTTTTGTTTTAAAAAATTAATTTTCACGTTATGCAAAGTGATAAATTATATGGAAAAAAAAAATCGATTTGATCAAGTCAAACTCAGTAATCGGCCCTCCTGATGCTCTCTCCAAGAAACCCTCGGGAATTCTTGCTTCTCTCCCCGGTATGGAATCGAGGTCTCACAACCCACAAAAATGGCATATTAGTTTCCTCAATCCCTATCGCTAATTCTTGAAACCGAAAGTTGCTAAGTATCGTGGTCTTTAAACGCGACGTAAATAACCGAGGTAGTGTGTTGTTGGTCGTCATTCGAGGCACTCAGAGTCATGTTCAAGAAATGGCCACCGAATGGGCTTGTCGATTTTCATGAAGTTTTAGAGGCTAGGTTTGTGTTTATATCACTACTACACATTTAAAAACAATCGCTATTATGACAACTTTTTTTCAAAACCGCTCTCAAGCTACAGTTTGGAGAGCTGTTTTAATTAAAAAAATATATAGCACAGGACACTATGTCATTTATTACATATATCATATATTAAAAAAAGTGAAACACAAGATAAATTAATAAAAAAATAAAATACTAAAATAGATTAAAAATGATGAAATGAAATAGTTAAAATGGTTAGAATAACGCTTTACGCTTATCTTGGTAGCCAGGTTATGAATTTGAGTCATCATCACCTCAGTTTGGAGTGAATTACACAATCAACAAATTTAGCTAGTTTCCAAGAATCACGCTTGCTTGATCTAGAGTCAACTTTTAAGTCTCCAACCCCAGCCCATCCCTGCAAATATACGTACACATAGCACATGACATGTACATACATGTACATAATTATAAAAAATAAAAATAAAAAACACCCCCACTTGCTATAAGCATGAATAGAGACATGTCCTCTTAACTCTCTTCTTGGACCTAACAGTCTGTATTGATGCCCAAAATTAGGCTCATTCACTAGAAAGATATACAACTATTAATAAACCTCGTAAATAAGTTCACATTTATAATATATATAGAAATGTAAAATGAAAGTGAAGACACGTACAATTACTACTAGCCCTGCGGTCAACGCTCGAGTCCACCCACCTACCTCATCCACACATTAACAAAACCCCACTTGCTATAAATTTAAACAGAGACATGCACATAAAAACATAATTACCCAACCAGTATAGTACTACTAGTATGCATTAATTTCCCAATCAAAAAAGTACACTTAATTATACATATCACATATATACGCCTTCACAAGTATGTATGGTGTATGTATATTAGTGTATATATGTATATCATGTATATTGGTGTATATATATCATGTTGTATTTATTAGTGTATGTTTCTTCTGCTTTACAAGATCATGTCTCGTTTGCCATATCCCGGAGATGATGGATATTCTAATAGAGATCATGGCGCATATGACCATGGTGCATATGATCGATTAAAGATCGATGACTTGAGAGAGTATATCATGTATATTGGTGATCGATGCTCCCACCACCACTAATGACTCCGGGAGAAGCGCACTCGACCATGGGGTATAATCACCATGTCATCTATTAAGAGAAAGAGTAAGGGGAAAACACTTCAAGTAATTTTATTATAATTGAACAATTTAAAATCGATAAATATATTGATTGATCGTTGAACCTAATTAAATACTATGTTATTGCAGTTATCGTTCAATGAGTTTTGATGCATAACAGAAAAGAAGTGAGTCGTTGTTCTTCTACATCGGCTACAACAGACCGTGATCCCCTATCGTCGCCACCAAGGAATGGCGAGCCCTCAAATCCTCTTTTGAAGGAAAGATTATGGGACTAACTTACCAGATGTTAACTATATATTTATTGAAAGTTGTAGTATGACCCTTAAATTTACTAAATTGTTATGTTATATGCCAGATAGACTAGATTCGAGGTCTTGAATTACACAAAGAAAGAAGCAAATATTGTCGCAAGTTGGAGTAATGTCCAAGAATTTTCGGACTTGGTTGAGAAGTAACACACGAGATGGGGAATCGGTCTTTACTCGGCAAGTCGCCTCTCCGAGTATCGTAGAATAGCCCTATGGTGGCTCCATCTTTGGGAGGAGTTTGAAAGCGAGCTATGGAGGATGATTTCGAGTAAAATTGATCAATGTCATTTCCTCAATTTCTAATGCCCTAAGTTTTTTGGTGTTTATCATATTTCTATTATCTTTGTAGAATCGGTAATAAAAATCGCGATCAAGCCAAGTCGATGGAGGCGCGATATCGTGGATCGAACAAAGGTTATGCACGAATAAGAGAAAATATGGTGAGATCAAAATCCTAAATTTTAATTTTTTTTTTATAAATTCACTTTTAATATATCTAATAAAGGGACACGTTCATCGCTATCGTAGAAAGAAGAAAGAAGAAAAGCTCGAGAGAGTGAGCCTATTGTTACCCGGTTTGACTTATTTTAGACTACCAGAAAGGGTTGAGACGGGAATATTCACGATCCCAAAGGCAAGATCATCATCGAAGAAGTGGTAATCTATCCATTAATTTATCTTTCAATTACAAACTATTATTTATAAACAAATAATTAAATAATAATCTTTTGTTTTTGTGATTTAGGAGTGTCTATCACAGACCATGACGCCCGACGACATCCGCATTATCGCCCTTGATGATCTGTTTGGACGGGCTATAGGTCGCCAGGAGCATCTCGTCCGCTTACGGAGTGTCGGATATGGCGTGACGAAGACATCGTTAGCAATGGCACCTGGTCTTCAAGCCATGAATATGGTGGGTATACTAACGGAACATGTTGCCAAGTTGTCTAAAGATGTGGAACGTTTGAGGTCCGTGAAGAAGAAACGAGCCACTTTAATGTCGCCGAAAGTGGAGCAAGTTGTGAACATAGTGTCGCTAATGCTATGTTTTCAGCTTAACCCCAAGGGACGACTTTATTGAGGCACTTCAAAACGCGTCTCTCGTATCGAGATATGCATGTCTCACATTTGTTTTAATTAAAGACTTGTGTATTAAAATTTTCTAACTAAATATCTTATTCTAAATGTACCAACGACCTTTTGCTACCTTTATTTGGAGGATCCGTCGGTTGGTGGCCACGGGAACGCCAGACGGCTCCCATGGAATGATTCATGGTCATCCCATCCTCCGGTTTCGTGAGGGTCACACTTTCGATGTACCCGTGTCGGACAAGAGGATTTGGCGGTGCCAAAACCAATCGATGAAGCCTCACAATCCCGAATAAATGGATCGGGCACTTCATTGAATGGGCGAGCAACTTGGTCTCTAAAGACTGTTGGGGAATGAGTTGCCTGAGATCTATTAGGGGTGAATATTTAAATACAATTTTAATTTTATAATTATTACTAGCATGAATTAATCCTATATTAATTCAAATAATAATCCAACAACATATCATGCATATAATTAATTCACGTAAAAACCGCGAATGCGAATTCTACGAGTTTCGTGAACGTACCTCTTGGGATGTGATGATCCGGGTGATTAGACTAACCAAAAGAACTTCCTGGTATTCCCTTAATCCTTGTCTCGACTATCCGGTGGTAGGACACTTGTGAACAATTAACAAAAGGAAAATAAATTATGTTGCACCACCTTTGTGGATTTACTAATTTTTCCAAAGACATCAAAATTGTACTTGGGAATGAAAGAATCATCCCCTATTTTATAGAGCATAGGTGGTCGAAATTTTGGCCAAAAAATAATGTGGGAAAATCTTTTTCTTGATCTCCAAGAAATCTTGAATATATCTCTTATATTCTTTTTTCCCATAATTATAATATTTCACAAAAATCCCACCTACTCTCCCGCTTTCCAAAACTTTCCTCATACTTGATCCCATGCTCTTATTTGATGTTGAGTCTGCTTGGTTCAGCTTTCTTCTCTTTTCATCATCCTTATCACCACTTGACCTAGGATGAAAAGAAGATTTTTGTTTTCCCAAGTTCTTTTCCTCGCGCTCCCTTTCCCTTTCAACCAAAGTGAGAGCATTTACAAGATCATCCACTGTAAAATCTAGATCTTCCATTAGATACTAAAGATATTATAGCTCTTTGGTAAGGATTGGAGTATGAAATCAATCTTAGTCTTGAAATCACATTTTTCACCGAGGATCTCAAGTTCCTCAAATAGAACCATAACCCTAAAGACATGCTGCGCTGCAGTCGTCCCTTTTTCCATTTTTAATTCAGCAATTTCTTGCTTCACACTTTGGATTGCCATATGGGTCTGATGTGCGAACATCGCTTCGAGATTCTGTAAGATGTCTGCAGCTGACTCATATTCTTGATGAAGGTGTCTCAACGATTGTCGGCGGATGTGCGTAATTGTATCCTTCGTCAATTCATTTGCCAGCTCCCATTCACCATAAATCATCTCATCCCATATTCCGGCGTCCTTAGTTGATTTTTCGGGTTTTGGTGTATCAAGTACCCATTTGGAAGGTGATGCGGTTAGGACAGGTTTTAGTTTGTATTTCCAATCAAAATAGTTTTCACCAGTAAGCAAATTGTCTTTAAGTATATTTGACAGTGGATTAGAAGGTTGCGACATGATGAACTGAAATAAACGATAATATGCACAAGCACAAATATATCACAAGGTTCGATCAAATGCATCATATTAAAATCTCAAAAAAAATATGAACATGCATCGGCCAACATCTCAAAACAGTTTAAATAAGCCACGTGGGGTGGGTCATTATTTAAACACATTCAAGCAGGTTACAAACAAGAACAGTTACAAAGCTTTAATATCCAGATTAATAGTTGGCTCCCACTTGACCAATATAAAATTCGAGGGACTTGGGGAAGTATATGCATATCAATTTTATACCTAAGTAATAACCATGATTAAATCTGAGGATTATTATTTAGCATTGATCGAGCCTCGTGGGAGGTCATCGTCGCCACTAGTAATAATCCACAATCATCCATTTGGAATTCATTCATGTGAAAGCTATCTTTTGGACCGTTCCGGGGGAATTTCTCCAAAAGAATTCACAAATAAATAAATCATGGAGGTCAAAATTAATTCAATTTTATTGTCCAAATAAAATTGTCAATTAATTATTTAAACATACTTAGTAATTTTTGAATGTGAGATTTTTCATTGGGCAATTCTCATGCAAACACATTTAAACAAATTAAATAAAGTATAAGATAAGACAATAATAAATCAAGCAAAGAAAAAAAAATAAACATATTGGGCACAAATTATCCAATTGTCATGGTTTGATTTTTTCGGCGATCTGAAGAAACACTGCCTTGAATTTCTCCAACTCCATTGCTCTAAAAAAGAACTCCATCTCGAAATTCCATGCCAAGTAGCTCGCAATGATGCACGCCCAGATGAACCTCGGTAGTCTTCTAAGATCGCTTTTAAGAAAGGTGCCTGCTCACAAAGGTTCTCGCCCGCTAAAGATGGTCCTTAATTTTGCCTCTCGCCAACATCGCCCCCCGTGTCTTGGCCTCAGGGATCCCAAGGCTCGCTCATGATCGCGGCCCAGGCGCGCCCATGCGCAGCGCTGCGAGGCGGGCGCTGTGGTACCTGAAGGCCTACGCTGCGTTTTCGATTCGTTTTGACACGTTTGCGACGCACGCGCCACGCCCGGTTTTGGATTTTATCCTTTAATTCTTCGTCTCCGTCTTTGTTTCCGATTCGATTACAATTTATTTACAAAAAATAAATAAACCTAGATCTAGACTAGTCTATTACATTGATCAAATCAAACAAATCCTAATCTACTCGTGGATTTTCTCAAGAGGCAAAACGAATCCGAACGAATCGAATTAAAAACCACAATTTATATGCATGCATAAATAAACACATTAAATTCCATGACAATTGGATACCTGCAAAACAGATCCAACAATTATACTATCCAATTTCAAATTTAATGTCAGCGAATTAAATTACAATTTATAATTGAGTCTTAAACCGTGGGCTCGATACCGCTTGTTGGGGAATGAGTTAGATGAGATCTATTCGGGGTGAATATTTAAATACAAATTTAATTTTATAATTATTACTTTTAATGAATTAATCCTATATTAATTCAAATAATAATCCAACAACAAATCATGAGATATAATTAATTCACGTAAACCTACGATGCGAATTCTACGAAGTTTACGTGAACGCACCTCTTGGGATGGCGTTGATCCGGCTGATTAGACTAACAAAAAAAACTTCTCAAGTATTCCCTTAATCCTTGTTCGACTATCGGTGGTAGGACACTTGTGAACAATTAACAAAAAGAAAAATAAATTATGTTGCACCACCTTGTGAATTTACTAATTTTTCAAAGACATCGGATTGTACTTGGGAATGAAAGAATCATCCCTATTTATAGAGTATAGGTGGTTGAAATTTTGGCCAAAAAATAATGTGGGAAAATCTTTTCTTGATCTCCAAGAAATCTTGAATATATCTCTATATTCTTTTTCCAATAATTATAATATTCCACAAAAATCCCACCTACTCTTTGTTATGGATAATTTCGAAATTATAGGTCAAGATTCTAAGATTTGTATCTTCTTGAATTTATGAGATATTCTTGTATTTCAAGAAATACATATCTTCCATAATATATTTTCAAGAAAATCAAGAAAATCTTTCTTGCCCCTAATCTTCAAAATTTTCGAAAATCTCATGTATGAATAACCAAGTGGGAGATTTCTTGAAGTTATGTATTCCAAGAATACATATCTTCATTCCATTGTAAATTCAAAGAAAATCTTTCTCCCCCTTTTATCCAAAAAAAATTGAAAAATAGGAAAAATTATGCAACAAGATTTATTTTATTTTTAAACACATTTTTCAGTTATTGGACTATATATTGGGCTACTTAGGGGACCTTTAGGAGAATTAAGATTGGATCTTCCAATGGATCTTGAATTATCAATATTGAGCCACAATATTATTCAAGCCCATAAATATTAATTAATCCCACTACATAATTAATATTGCACTATCCATCTTAACCCATATTACAGTCAATATGACTCCCGGTTATTATTTCCCGTGTTTAAGATTATCTAGCCCATTAATTAATTCAAGCTACTGAAATAGCTTTCCGTTAATTAATATCTTTTGTCCTTGGTCGAAGGAAGTTCAACATTATTATCCATCTTAGGAAACTAATTCCACTTGCAAGATTTGGTATGATAAAGCTTATGAACCTCCCGAGGGGCAAATCGAACAAAGCGCATTTTGCACACGATTCTTCGTATTAAATCTTAGCAATCACATGTGACCAATAATATTGCCCAAGATAAAAGGTATTGAATCTCGTTGATTCTCTTCCCATGATAAGTCAAAGCAATAGTTACCAATCACACTTGATCCTATTTAAGGAACGAAGATTAAGAAATAACGAACCACCGAGGTCTAATTCTTCCTTGTTCGATTTCAAGAATTTGTCCTCCATGGGGTCCTATTCAATGGCATCATCATGCACTAGTGTAATCTCTTGGTCAAGACAAGTCAATCGAGCCTTACACTTCAACCTTTTCACGATGGGTTGTTCATTTCCATCTAGGTTAAATGAATGGCGTACTTTTAGTTACAAGGGACTGTTAATTTAATCTTCTGTGATATGGTATCACTAAATTAACTACAATGTAACATGTACGATTTATTGAACAGTTATGCAGTAAATATATGTAACATATAATAATATTTAAATCATCAGTGATAAACAATTTATTTCAATAAATAAGTCCGAAATTCAGTTTTGATTATACAAAGTAAAAGCATACTTTCCAGTATAATCCCAACAGTACCATGAGGGTAAAATATATGTTATTAAAGTTCATTATCTTATTTGTGGTTCTAAATAATATTGCAAATTAATTGTAGAATCACGACACCACAAATGCCTCTGGAAGAAATCACCACAAAAGGCTAAAGAGAAATCGAGGGGTGTCGAGACAATCATAGTGAGAAAAAGGGACTCCATCAAGGCCAGACTTGGTTATCTTGTGGATCGAAACTTAGATCACGATGATTATATGCGATCAGCCTAGGGTGCATCGGATGGTATCGTCTAATGCTTTTGAGATCGTCACAGTTCCCATGCTTGCTCACTTTTCATTAGAATACTTTCCAAGAATTCGCAAATTGAGGAACATGTCTTGAAGTCTTGAATGACGAAAGTGGTTGAGTGCAACCACCATTGCCCTTTACCTCGGTATGAGTTTACTAATTCTCAATATTCACTTTACAGAAAGTTTAATTTCCTTTTTAAATATTAATTAGCTTATATATGTTGGTTAAAGATATTTGGGTGAGGTATATCTCTCCGAGAGATGTAAAGCAAGTGGAATGTATTATTCGCTCCGTCTCAAGGGTGTCTTGCATATTGGGTGATAGGGCATGAACCATGGATGGGTTAGTTAATCATATCTCAATTAAGCGGGGAGCGATCATCTCATTTTTTGGCCAACAAATGTGGGGTGAGTGATAAACATTTCGTTAAAATTTGTATTCATGTTTATAATATTTGCACATATATATGCTAAATTTGCGATTAATTTTAATATTCTCAATATAATATAGGAACTATTGGGTCGCCGTCGCCATACACATGAATACATTAAGTGTGTATTTTATGGACCCAACTTCGGGATGGAGTTTATTCAAATCGCATACGATCTCGTTTCATATATGGAAGCGTAAGTTCATTTTTAATATTCTATACAATGATTTGTTTTACTTTTAAAATTATGCATATTTAATCTATTTTTATTTTTTAATTATAATAATAATAGCGTGATGACGATGTATCGAAGTCGCCTTCAGAGTCAAGGTTCAAGATCTAAGTTAAATAAAGTGAATGGATTAACAATAAGGTAAATTTAATTTAGTAAATTATCAAACTAATAGAAAAGAAATCATAATTGTAATACGTGATTATAATTGTTAATCAACAGGTTCCGAGGCAACGAGATAATGAATATTGTGGACATTTTGTGTGTTGCTTTATTGAAGATATAATCCGCGCTTCTCTAACGAGCATTCCTCTCGATGTAAGTCAATTTATCGATTTATTAAATTATTATTGATTGAATAAAAATTCATACTATATTGATTGATTCGTTGTTTTGCGGTTTGTCTACATGAGCGTGAGCTCAAGTTTTATTCTAAGAAAAGACTGGAGAAATGAAAGAACGATTGGACGGGGTACCTTTACAATAGATTCTTATATCCATACGATATTGAGTGATCGTTGTTTGAAATTTTGGTAGCATGTAATTAAATTATATATTTGTGATGATATATATTTCATGTTTTTGGTGTATTGGACATATGTTTATGATTGTATGTTTATTTATTTCATGATGTGTATGTTTATTTATTTGATGTTTTATATATATACATATATATATATATATATATATATATATATGTTTATGTTGTATAAGTTTTGATTTATGGTTTTATTATAGGATTTTTTGGTTTATGGTTTATGGTATTGGGCGTATATATAAGTTTTGGTTTATAGTTTTATTATAGGATTTTTAAAATATAAATTAATAATTAAAAAAAGATATTGATTGAATGGTTAATAAATCGCTATCTATGTAACATAATAAAGCGAAAATATAAAAAAAATATATTAGAAATGTTAATAAATAGTTGTCAAGCAAACTCTTGCAAAAGGTTGAAAAACCGTCCAATCTTGATTTCTTGGACATCAATTTTTTATCGGTTGTCCAAGCTTGGATTAATCGATTTTGGAGAGCGGTTATAACCGCTCTCCAAGGTCATTTTTCACAGCTGTCCAAACCCAAATGTGTATTAGTGCATACGTGTGTGCATAAGGGTGTGGTAGTTGAAGGATGTAGTAGTTGAGTTGCTTGTAACATGGACAAATTAATAATTAATAAGTGTATTTTTTATCGATTATTTGGTTTACTAAAAATTACTCATTCCGTCCTATTGTAATTGTCTTATTTTTTGGTTGATCATGGTTTAAGGAATAATATTAAAATATTAGTTGGTGAACATTTTTTTTTTTTGTGGATGAAAAATGAGAAGTGATATATTAAATAGTGAATTTTTTGTTTTATTGGAGATAAAAATATAGGGTAGTGGAGTGTTACTTTTTCCATTTATGGAATGAGAAAATTATAGTGGGACGTCCATAAAAGTAAAATGAGACAATTACTGGCAGGGCCGGAGGGAATATTAGTTTGTCAAGATTAACTTGAGAGGTTGGGTTTGTGTTTATATATGTGTGTTGTATTAGTTGACATGGGTGTAACATGGACAGATAAGGGCATGTTTTAGTGGTATAAGTTGTTTTATTAAAATGTATTAGTTGATCAATATTAATTATTATAAATCACGAAAATTTAGTTGAAATAAATTTTATTTTTCTGATGTTTTGTTAAAATAAATAGTACTATCAGTTGATGAGTATTAACGGTTATAAATCATGAAATTTTAATTTACTGATATTTAGTTATTATTGAAATTTCTTATATTCGGGACCAAAAAATGGTACAAGGGGAAATGATAATGTAACTAGCTATATATTTTCGAAGGAAAGTTATGACGTGGATTAATAATGAAACAACTAGCGAGATTAATAGTGTTTTTGTTTGAGAGAGAGAGAGAGGAGAGAGTAATAGGTCGGCAATGGCCTTATATGTTGTATCAGTGTTACCTTTAGTCGTCTGAGAGATCCATTTCCAACTCTTGTTTTGTAAGGACTTTTTCGTCCAAAAAAATATACTCTTATTTTCAGAGCCGTTTGGGGAGAATTTGGTGGTTAATTAATTTTTAAATGAGGCCTTAAGTGAGGCCCCAAGTAAAAATATTGTTGGTCCCGATTAGGAAAACCCATGTACAGCGAAAAATATCATGTAATGCATATAAAAACAGGGGTGAGGGCAGAGTGATTCCAATTTTTCTTTTTGCTTTTAAGAACATGTGTGTTTTTCTTTATAATCGAATGCATATGGCAAATAATAACATAAAGCAAAAGAAAGAACACACAATTTTATAGTGGTTGGACAACTCGTCCTACATCCACTCTTCCCTTCATGGGGCACCCGACTTAACCGACCTGGACTTAGTTTAACGTGTTAGTCCAACACCCAAGATGTTTACCGAAGTTCACACTCAAACGGGACTTATCTCCCTCACGGGGATTGCCTACCCTCCCTTTCGGGATTGCTAGATGTTCTGGAAGTTCACACTCCCTACAAACATAACCAACTTTTGGGTTTGGGTATAAGATTGTTTGGTTTCCAACTAGGGTAAGATTTTCCCTTACATTTGTTTAGCCTCAATGCTAAGGTTGGGAAAATCTCTCTAAGCTTAGGATATGACATTTTGTGCTTAGATCTAGGGTAGAACACTTTTGAATATATGCGTGTATTTCTTGCTCAATGTTCTATGGTGGAGATGCTAAATGATTTGGCTCTGTAGCTTCACGCATTTCTCACACTTCCACACGAATAATGAAGGAAGAACTTGCATTTATAGTGTGGATTTGAATGTTACCGTTGGAAGGAGTTACATTCAAATCCATACTATTCTTTAGCTTTTTTGCAAACTTTTTCAAGCTTGTTGTCTTCCTCTCATTGGTCCACGTTATTTGAATCTACTTGGCTATATTCTTCGAGGGATCTTACGAGTCTCGGTGTCTTGAGAGACATCTTGGAGTCTTAGGTTTATCTGAGTCTTGAGGTTTTATCTGAGTCTCATTTCTCATCCGAGCCTCGGGGTTTTCTCGGAGTCTCGGAATCTTCTCTCGGGGTTCTTGATTATTGAGACTTCTCTTGCCGGACTTTATGACATCTTGGCCTCGGACATTCGGTGGTGAGTTGATTCTCATCGACCCTCGGGTCACTTTGACTTCTGACCCCTCGAGGTCCTTGACTCATCTTTATCGATTTTCTTCTTGCGATCGTCATTTCGGTGAGCAGAGATCAACACATCTTCAGTCAACACCTCGGGATAGCATCGAGGTCGATTACATTAGGTTTTAACATATTAGTTCAACACATGTGATCTCAATCACGTCGATCTTGATCATCTGCTCGTCTTCGATCGCAACCTTCTCTTGATTTCGGGGCTTTAGCTTTTTCTTCTCTTACGATTTTATCTGACTCATCGGTTAACTCTAGAACTCATCTAACTCATCGATCTCGATCGGTCTAAATCTCTTGACCTAAATCGATCTCGATCATCTACGTCGATTTACGTGAGTCCCCCTCAATTTGTTCTTCATTTCCCCTTAACTTGTTATATGTAGATTAACTTCAAAAACACAAGTTGATAATGTTTTGGCATAATTCATCAAAACTAAAATATCCCAACAAATATGAATGTGAAAAAGTTTAGTTTTTATAGAAGCAATAATATTTAAAAAATTCACATTATCAGTATTTTGATTATCGCTGGAAACTTGAGAATCTTTAACCACAAATGTTTCTAGAGCCCCTCTTTGAGGTTGAATTAATGCTTCAATTCTTCTTTTCTTCTTAAGTTTTTTTTTTGCCACATCATATTTTCTAATTTTATGAGGCATTTTTTAAGAGGCATAATTCAATAAGCTCACTACTCACGGAGAGTTCTGATTACCAGACAAATAATTAACAAATAACAATGAACAATTAGAAAAAAGTAACAAGTATTGAAGTAATGAAAACTTTCCTTTTGGCGATTAGGAGTCTCCTTCTCGAATTTAATAGCAATCCGGCACCTCACACCTGCAGCGACAATGACTTGAGCCAAGTAGCCAACCGGTTGCTAAAAATTCATATTAAAAAAAAACAATAACCTAGAAGGAACAAAAATTAGCTTCTCTAAAAATTCCATTATGAAATTAAATAAATGAAAATTGTTGAAGAATATTAGTACCAAAAATTACCTTGAATTTAAAAAAGCCCATAGGTAATAGAGATCCAAATTCTGTAGAATAATGTCTAAATCGACAAATCGTTGCTTTTTTTTCAACCTAATAGAAGAGGAAGATGATTGGAGTTGGGTAAAACTAATTTGGAATACATCTTTATATGCACAGACTGACTGACAGAAGATCAACGGTAATTTTATTGGAAAATAGAGAAATTGATGGAAGATTAATAGAGGTTGAGAAAATTAAGGGTGAATTTTATTGAATAATAGAGAAATTGATGGAAGATTAATGGAGGTTGAGAAAATTAAGGATGAGAAGAAGAATTGAAGATTTTTTAGTTTGATTTGATATACTTAGCGTCGGTTATGATTTTTTTAAGCCTAGTAATGGGCCTCGAAAATTTAGGCCTGGGAGCCCTGGAAAAAGTGAGGCCCGGTGCGGGTGGGCTTACTGAACACCCTTATAGCTGGGGCTGCTTATTTTGGAAATATCAACATTTGGAGATCTATTTAGAATTGAAATAATAATTAGGAATTTGAGGTGAAGTGTGGATAACTCAAGTGGTTAGAGCTCTACCACCTGAGACCTTGAGGTCCTGGGTTCGAGACACGGAGAGGGAATATTTATTCCCTTTTGTGGTGGTTCATCTCTTGTGGGGTGATGGTCCCCCTATTGTTGGGTTGTGGTTCCGAGTTGCAGTTTCGGGTGGTCCCCCTCTTGTGGTGATTGTGGTTCTGGTCTACAACGAGATGAAATGATGTTGCCATGTGCCCGATGGTAGAAGGAATTATTGTAATTGATTGTCTTTAAAAAAAGGGAATTTGAGTGCTAATTTTATAAATATTGTTGGGATATTTTAGTTTTGATAATTTATGCCAAAACATTATTAACTTGTGTTATTCAAGCTAATTTACAGATAACAAGTTAAGGGGGAACGAGAGAACAAATTGAGGGGGAACTCACAAAATCAGAAGAAGGTGATCGAGATCAGACGAGGCTGCAGATGAGAATGATCGAGATCAGATGAGTTAAATGAGTCCCAGAGTCAATGATGAATTTGTACCGTAAATCGGATGTGAAGAAAAGCTAAAGCCAAAGAAATCGAAGAAGAAGGTTGCAGATTAGAAGATGAGCGGATGAGATCGATCAAGATCGACGTGATCGAGATCGGATATGAAGAGGGCGGATGGGATCGATCGAGATCGACGTGATCGAGATCGAGATATGATAAACCGATATGCTAACTGATGAAGATGACTGATGTTATCCCGAGATGATCTGAAGATATGTTGATCTCGATCACCGATCGACCGATCGAAAGAAGAAATCGATAATCAGAGTCAAGTGACTCGAGGTCGATGTCCGACTGGAAGAGCCAACTCGGTGAAGCCTCGAGTGTGATACCGACGATAAGGTCCGCCCAAGAAGTCTCCGCCAATCAAGAACTCCCGAAAGTAACCCGAGGCTCGATAATATGAAGACTCAGATAACCCGAAGGCTCGGATAACCCGAGGGCTCGGATAACCTCAAGGCTCGAGATAGAATTGAAGATCCCGAGACTCGTAAGATCCTCAAGAATATATTGCTAGAGACTCGTAAGAAACCGGAGAATATACCAAGTAGATTCAAATTGACGGGACCAATGAGAGAGGAAGACGACAAGCCTGAAAAAAAAGCCGCAAAAGTTTGAGTAGTAGTATGGATTTGAATGTGATTCTTCCAACTGCAGAACATTAAAATCCACACTATAAATACAAGTTCTTCCTTCATTATTGAGAGTGAGAAATGCATGACTCATCAAACTACAGAGCCAAATCATCTAGCATCTCCACCATAGAATACTGAGCAAGAAATACACACATATATTCAAGAGTGTTCTACCCTAGATCTAAGCACAAATGTAATATCCTAAGCTTAGAGAGATTTTTCCATCCTTAGCATTGAGGCTAAACAAATATAAGGGAAAATCTCAACCTAGTTGGAAACCAAACAAACCTTTACCCAAACTCAAAGTTAGGTTAAGTTTGTCACCGCAAGATTTCAGACTAGGGATTCTAGTTTTCTGATTTCTAGTTCGGTTGAGTGTGAACTCGGTAAACATCTATAGGCAATCCCGTGGGGGTGATAAGTCTCGTTTGAGTGAGAACTCGGTAAACATCTATCAACAATCCCGTGAGGGAGATAAGTCCCGCAGGTTGAGTGAGAACTCGGTAAACATCTATCGGCAATCCCGTGAGGGAGATAAGTCCCGCAGGTTGAGTGAGAACTCGGTAAACATCTATCGGCAATTCCGTGAGGGAGATAAGTCCCGTAGGTTAAGTTCGGTTAAGGTTGCCCCTGTGTTAAGGGAAGAGTGGATGTAGGACGGGTTTCGTCCGAACCACTATAAAGTCTTGTGTGTTCTTTACTGCGTTATGTTCTTACTTGCCATATGCGTTCGATTCTAAGCAAAACAACACACATGTTCTTAAAAGCGAAAAAATTAGGAATCACTCTGCCCTCACCCCTGTTTTATATGCATCACGACATAGTTTGCTTCCGCACGTGCAAAATGGGTTTTATCCACACAAAATCGGGACCAACAAATATTTATATATAAAAAATAAATGAATTAATTAAATTATGTGTATATGTAAATTTAAAAGTAATAATATTTTATATAAATTTATAAATATTACTCCATCCGTCTCGCAATAATGTGCACAATTTCCTTTTTGGTTTGTCCCATAATAACGTGCGCATTTTCTAAAATGACAAAACACTCAAAACTTACACCCTCACAATATCATTATAATTGATTTAAATAATTCTAATAAAACAAGTTTTCTTAATTTCTATGCCCGGATAGGAGTGCACGTTATATTGGGACGGAGGAATTATGAAGTTAAAGTACATGAAGAGTTTTTTTTATTTTTTGAGTATAATTAAAAATAATGTTGAGAATGAGACTTCCCAATAAAATAAGTGTGTAAGTACTTGCAGGATAAGAGATTACTTTATTTCACTTTCTTGCACTATTTAATTTTCTTCTTTGTAAATTTTAACAATATATAGGAATTATAGTGGGGGCGAATTGAAACTTAATTAATATCCTCCTTTGATTTCTTCTTTGATGAAAACGATGTTCATTTTCTTCCATTTTTCCTCTTCAATGTTATAGAAACCTTTGTTTGTATTTAGGGCTTGTTTTGAAACACTACTCAAGCTCAAAAAATATTTATTTTTAAAATAAGTTGAATCATAATAACTTAAAAAAAACACTTATATACTAATCATTGGAAGTTGAAAACACCCCCCTTCATTTGTATTGTTAGGGGTTCTTGAGTTCTTGTTTTCCTTTATAAAGCAAATCCTTATGTATATGCACGTATAACTATATAAGGTATATATGCTATAAAAAATGATTGTTATTTCTTTTTTTTTTCAAGGAAGAGACCGTGTTGTTGGTCCCTCAGCTTGGCGGGTTATAAATCGAAAGATATGTCTAACTAGCAGACATTTGTGGAAGAGAACCAACAAGATTCAATCCTCCGGACAAACCTCCATAATATTTCAATAGAAATTTTCATACGGGATTCGAACTTGCGTTGCCCAGGACTTCTCCCCATATTTAATTGGCTGTTAATGAAGCAATTTTGTATATTAAAAGTTGTATGATTCAATATTTATAAATTGTATCTTTTGATATAACAAATTGTATAATTCTAAATTTAAATATGAGTGGTAGGAAACATAATTAAACAAGCATACGGAAAAACCTATGTAAAGAATGGCTTTGTTATATTACGGTCACCTTAATTTAGTCGTCAACTCTTGTTTTTAAGGACTTTTTCGTCCTTTAAAATTACTTTTCTAGCTCGGAAATATCAACGGTTTGAAGATCTATACTTAATTCTGAGGTTGAACAATAAGTTAGGGGTAATTTTGTAATATTTATATATAAAATAAATAAAAAAAGTTAAATTGTGTGTGTATATGAGTCCAAAAGTAATGAGATTCAATTTGTATAAATTTATAAATACCGTGAAAGTGAAATTTATGAAGAGTTTTTCATTTTTAGTGTGGAAATAATATTGGGAGTGAGACGTCCTAACAAAATAAGTGCACACTTACTTGAGAACAATTAAGGGATTACACTTTCATGCACTATTTATTAATTTAATTTTCTTCTTGTAAAGTTTAATCATATATAGGAATTATAGTGGGGTGGGAATTGAAACCTTTAATATCCTCCCTTGAATTCTTCTTTAACAGAAATGATATTCATTTCCCTCCATTTTTCCTCTTCAATAGTATACCTAGCATTGTTCTTGAATTCTTGTTTTCCTTTAAAAAGCAAAACCTATATGTATGTATATTTATATAAGGTATATATGTTAGAATAAAGTGGTTGTTATTATTATTATTATTTTTTTAAAGAAGAGACGAGAAATTTCTCCTAGTCGTGACGGTTTGTAAATCGGAGAATATGTTCAAATAGCAGACTTTTGTGGAAAAAAGCCAACAATCTCAAGACAAATCTCCATAATATTTCAATGAAAATTTATTCCACGTGAGGTTTGAATCTGCGTCACCAGGGGATTCTCCCCATATTTCAATGGCTGCTAAAGAAGCAATTTTGCATATTAAAGAATAATTATGACACAGAATCATATCACATGCCAACATTTATGTGATGATTTTTTAAAACCATTTTTATGAAAAAACTAAGAAAAGCTGGTTATATAGACATGTCGAGTCTATTACCCGGCATTTCTCTGAGTGAATTTAATGTAGAAAGAAATTAACGTGTGAATTTATTAGTGTTATTTCATCAATGTCACATAATTCCTTTTTTTTATTCGAAATATGATATTGTTAATGAATCAATATTGTTTTTTTTTATCGGGTAAATGGTGATTCGAACTCATGATCTCTCGGTATAGGTAGTGATGCTCTAACCACTTGAGCTAATCCGCCGTCAATGAATCAATATTGTTTTAGTAGACTTGCACATATCACTACTACACATTTGAGCATGGAGCTCCACTTGGACAACTTTTTTTTCGAGCAGCTCTCCAAGTGGTTTCTTGGAGAAGCAGTTCTATTAAAAAAAAAAAAAAAAAAATGATTAAAAAACCATTTGTCCAAGATCAAAAGCTTAGACGGCGGTTCATACATTTAGCTATGCAAAGGGTAATTGGAGCGAGGTTTAAACATTTGTCAGGTAAAGTTTGGACTGGACAAAACGGTTCATAACCGCTCTCCAAGTGATTTTTTTTTTTTTTTTGTAAACTTTTATTTTTTGTTTTATTTTTTTGTTTTAGTTTGTAAATTCTTTTTAGGTACAGTTCAAATATTTATTCTTTAAATTCTCATGTTATTTCTTTTTAATATTCGTCGTATATAATGAGATTAATACAAACTCTTATGTAAAATTTGTTCATAATATTACTTGTTTAGATAGAAAAGTATTACTTGTTTAGATAGAAATGTATAACTTGTTTAAAGAAAAGTATTACTTGTTTAGATGAGAAAATATTATTTGTTTAAAGGAAAATATTACTTATTTAGATAGAAAAATATTACTTGTTTAGAAGGAAAATTATTACCAGTTTAAAAGAAAGGTAGTACTTTTTTTTTTTAAAGTACAAGTAAAAATATAATTTTAATATAATTTAATTTAAATTTATAAAAAAAAAATTATTATATAAAAATGTGATTGAATTAATAAATAAGATAATTGAAATAAAGAATTTAAAAAAAAAACTGTAAGAAAAAATGATTTTTAGAACATATAGAATTAATTTCATTAAATAAGCATAAAGAAAAGTATTACTTGTTTAGATGAAAAAGTATTACTTGTTTAAAGAAAATAATTACTTGTTTAAATAGAAAAGTATTACTAGCTTGTTTAAATAGAAAGATATAACTTGTTTAAAGAAATATATATATATATATATATTACTTGTTTAGAAGAAAAAGTATTACTTGTTTAAAGAAAAATATTACATATTAAGATAAAAAAAAGTATATTGTTTGTTTAGAAGGAAAAATATTACAAGTTTAAAAGAAAGGTACGTAGTGTACTTTTTAAAAAAAATAAGTAAAAAATATACTTTTAATATAATTTAATTTAAATTTATATAAAAATATTATTATTATATAAAAAAGTGTGATTGAATTAATAAATAAGATAACTGAAATAAAGAATTTTTAAAAAAATTGTAAAAAAAATGAATTTTAGGACATATAGAATTAATTTCATTAAGAACGCTTAAAAAAGCTAGTGCCGTGAAGAGGAATTGATCGGCTCGATCGCCCAAGGTCCCGTGTTGGGTCCCCCGTGGGAGCGAATAATTGCCTCAATTAATTGGGAACTTGGTGGGTGGCTTATATATGAGATCTTGGTGGGTCAAATTGATTTTAAAAAATCAATATTTTTTTAAAAAATATATATATTAGACAATGGTTTAAAAAAAAAAAGTCAAGGAGATTTTAAAATTTGGACGGCCGGTTGAAACCGCTGTCTCTACTAATCTTGCACCGGTTCAAAACCCTGTCTAAGTCTTTTTTTTTAACAGCGTTTTTTAACAATGTATCAAGCTTGTCTGTTATTACTTAGACATTTGTTATTAGGGGTGAGCAGAATATGGTAAAACCTAAAACCGAAACCAAAAGCGAGCAATTATAAATTCGGTTCAGTTAAATTGGTTTTCGGTTCGGGATCGATTTTGCATTTAAAAAAATTAGTGTTCGGTTTCGGTTCGGTTTTTTCAGTAAATATACCGAACCGAACCAAAATATTTACTTAATATATATATATATAATATTATATATATATTTAGTATATATATATATATTATATATTTTAATATATATATATATATCCGAATTTTTGTGTTATTAAATGACTTAATTCAATAATATAAAATTTCGGTTTTAAACCGAAACAAAAAAATTCGGTTCGGTTTCAATCGGTTTTAGGCTTAAATGGTTCGGTTTTGGTGTATTATGGTGTGAAATTCTGTTAATTCGGTTCTGTTAATTCGGTTCGGTTCGGTTTTTACAGAATGCTCACCCCTAGCTGTTATAACCGCTCTCTAAGGGCTATTTTAATAGCTGTCCAAGGTCAAATGTGTATTAGTGTATAAAATATTACAAATTAATAAAACATGACAACAATCAAATTAAATTAACCAAAATAAATAAATATTCGAAATATTTATTACAAAAGTAATCACATAGCCAAATTCTTATGTGCACCATTTGCACCAAATCAATTTGGTGCAATTTAATTTAGTAGTTCTTTTTCTTATTATTATTTTTTATTTATGTTTTTTTTTTACTTTAATTTCAATTTTAGGTTTTTTTTTTTTGGGCGACTCGGACCCAAACCCGGCCCGAGTGGTTCATGATTAACTCGGCTCAAGTGGTTCATGGTTCACCCGGCCCGAATGATTCATATATAATTTAGGGTTCATTGTTTAGGGGTTAGGGCTTAGAGTGCATAGTTCATCCAAATTAAAACTGAATCCAATTGCACCAATTTGAATTGGTGTATGGGGTGCACAAGATAGTGACTCAATAACATAATATTTTCTTTCTTCAATACTTGCTTTTATTTTGGGGTGAGTCTCCCGTGCACCATACACTTTATATTGTATTTTAAAACCTGCAACTTATTATACTAATATTTATGATATGTTACACTGAAACGTACAACATGTGTTCATAAAATATAGTTTCACATCTCAGTGCTATAAATCGCTGCATGGTGTAACTAAGTTAGACAATTTCCAAGTTCACATACGAATTAAAGAAATTTATTGCCCGTGGAAGAAAAAACCATAGGAGCAAATAAGTCGCACGGAGTACTATTTTGATAGGGATTATTTTTCTAAGATTAAATGACAATATTGTCAAGATATAGCTATACTTAAATTAATTATACTTCTATTTTTATATTTTCTGTAGGTTGATTTGTCACTATCCAAAATCTTAGTCAATATACAGGCTACGGACAAGATTGGGTTCAAGTAATTAAAGATGATCTTGGACACACAAAGTATTATTTTTTTGAAAGGATTGAACATACATTTTTGAATGTGACAAAAATTCTCTGTTTCCGCTCTTCAATATTTTATATTCAACGTGTACCATCAAATAGAAGATGCGAGTAGTTTGTAAAAGAGAAAATAGTCATTTGTATATAATGTGAAAAAAAATAAGTAATTAATAGACATTTGTATAGAACGTTCACCGCCTGAAATCTTGATGTCTTGGGTTCGAGACACGGAGGCGGTTTGATTTATATTATGTTCGAGTTCGATTTGGTGATCTCCCTCTTGTGGTGATTGCGGTTCCGGTCTATAACGAGAAGAAATGATATTGACATATGCCCGGTGGTACAAGAAATTATTGTAATTGATTGGTAGAAAAATTATTGTAATTGATTATCTTATAAATATATATTATATATAATTGTTAAATTTTAACAGTCTATATGTTTTAGTGAAATTAATTATTACTATAGTTTAGTGAAATAAATAATATTGATCAATTAATATTATTTTAAAATATATAAAAAATTTATAGTGCACTTTTTAGTGAAATTAATTATTACTATAGTTTAGTGAAATAAATAATATTGATCAATTAATATTATTTTAAAAAATATTTAAAAATATATATAAATTATATATATATATATATATATATATATATATATATATATATATATATATATATATATAAAAGACTCTGTCTAATTAATTGGGGTTGTTAGGGTGGTGAGGCAAGATTATGCGATCGATGAATTAGTATTTTTTATTCAAATGAGACAAAAATTGGTTTTTAGATCGACTATTAAAACTTAATTAACAAATAGTAGTAACAGTTAACATGAATCGTGTTTATAATTACTAGGTCAAGTCAACATATAATTGTTATGATTGTTTATTTATTTATCTGTTTCCCTTGGTGCCTAACCAGTAACCATACGCCCAATATTAACGGGGTGGTTTGCACGTATTCAAACAAAATATATACGTATTCAAACAAAATATATATTATCTCTCGTATTCTTTCAAGACACTTAACTTATTTGGCGTTCCAAAATTATTTGCATATTCTAATTTTTTTTTTATAAACCCTACATCATAATATTCTCAAATCTATAAAAGACATTCGGATCAACTATATTGTCCTATCTACATGGCTTGGATAGCTTTGAACATCCCCACTTTTTACATGATCTCGCCAGAACCACCCATGATCTTTCTATTCTCACTCCACCACAGTGCAACCGCTTGACAATATTCAAATTTGTCTTCAACCTGCAATGTAGGAAACATAAAAAGACACATCTATTAAAAGAGAGTCAGTGTTAGGAGAAATGACAAATTTATGATGTTGTGCAGAATGTTGTCAAACATCTGGAACGACATCCGTACAACATCAAAAAACTCCCCCAATTTGGTCTTTCTACTACAACACACCCGATGTTAAAAACAACATCCGAACTTATGTAAGGAAATAAACAAATAATAGTCATTCAGAGAACAACTATTATTCAACCAAATCATAATTAAAAAACGGACAACAAACACAAGCACTAAGTACATCAGCAGTGTACTTAGGCCAACAACGTATTCAACATAAAGTAAATGACATAAACATAAACCTATCATTTAGTTGTCCATTAACAGATTTTATAAAGTAAAGAGCAGTAAATAAAATATTACAACACTGAGAGGGGTTTCTATAGTGAAATAAAGGGAAGGATTGGACCATTGGAATGGCTGCATCTCTATAAAAATAGAAGTTTATTAAATTTTAAAAAATGCATGTTTGAGCAAGCGTAGGTACACTTGTTTTATGGTGAATTAATGAACTTTACTCTCTACTAAAGAGTGATTAAATATCTGTCAATGAAATTTCTTATTCTTGTTCTTTACATTTTACTTTTCACCTACATTTTTAAAGTTTGATAATTTTATTATTACAAATGTACATTCAACACATTAATTATCAAATTCATCGTCCCTTTATGATCTTTAATTTGACATAAATATTATATACATATAATTGAAATTCATATTTAAAATATGAATTTTAATGTTTTGAAATATTTATAATTGTGTGATTACATGAGTTTACTTTTTTTCCCCAATTTTTAAAAATCTTATTATCATTTAAGACAAGTTGGATGTGTTATGAGTTGAATGGTTAATTAAAAAAATATATATTTAATTAGTTTGGAACCTGCGTTTTACGCGAAATTTTAGATATAACACATATATAAATTTATATATTAATCATAGCACTTATTATATTTGATGTTAAAATTATATATTTGAATATAATAAAATTAATAGAGTTTATAAAGTAAAGAGCAGTAAATAAAATATTACAACACAGAGAGGGATTTCTATAGTGAAATAAAGAGAAGGATTTGACCATTGGAATGACTGCATCTCTATAAAAATAGAAGTTTGTTAAATTTTAAAAAATGCATGTTTGAGCAAGTGTAGGTACACTTGTTTTATGGTGAATTGATGAACTTTACTCTCTACTAAAGAGTGACTAAATATTAGTCAATGAAATTTCTTATTCTTGTTCTTTACATTTTACTTTTCACCTACATTCTTAAAGTTTGATAATTTTATTATTACAAATGTACTTTCAACACATTAATTATCAAATTCATCGTCCCTTTTCGATCTTTAATTTGACATAAATATTATATACATATAATTGAAATTCATATTTAAAATATGAATTTTAATGTTTTGAAATATTTATAATTGTGTGATTACATGAGTTTACCTTTTTTCCCCAATTTATAAAAATCTTATTATCATTTAAGACAAGTTGGATGTGTTATGAGTTGAATGGTTAATTAAAAAATATATATTTAACTAGTTTGGAACCCGTAGATTAAAAAATTTTAGATATAACACATATATAAATTTATATATTAATCATAGCACTTATTAAATTTGATGTTGAAATTATATATTTGAATATAATAAAATTAATGAGTTTATAAAGTAAAAAAGCGATAAATAAAATATTACAACACAGAGAGGTATTTTTATAGTGAAATAAAGGGAAGGATTGGACCATTGGAATGGCTGCATCTCTATAAAAACAGAAGTTTGTTAAATTTTAAAAAATGCATGTTTGAGCAAGTGTAGGTACATGTTGGGAGATGAATTTAATAAAAGATATATATGATTTTGATTAGATCCAAAAACCCCTGAGTATGACATGTTCAGAATGATCTTGATAGTTGAGTCAGGATTCAGTTTTAGAGTATTCAGGATGTTATCTGCAAAATGTATAGTCGCCAGATATAGTTAGGATAGGTTCGAAGACTCGATGTAAAACCGAGATCTTCAAGACTTCGAGGGGATCTTGGAGGCGAAGACTTCAAAGACGAAGATTCGGTGTATCGGTCCATGAGACTCGAGAAGACTCGAAGACTCAGAAGACCCTGAAGACTCGGAAGACTCTGAAGACGCAAGACTGAAGACTGAAGATTGAAGATCAAGAATCTTGGCACAAGAATTATCGAAGACTTCGATGTTAAAATCTTGAATGCTCGATATGAAACGAATGTTCGAGAGGCATGAAATATATCTATCTGAAGGATGCAATACTGAGAAAAACGCGATTCCTTAGAAAGTTAGATATTGCCAAGACATTCAAACGCAGACAAAAGGAACTAAGTCAGAAGTGTTGTTAAGGTTATATCAAACTCAAAGTTTGTAACCAAAAAGAGCCGTTGAAGGTGTCTACCTTTAAACGGAGACAAAAGTCAAAAAGAGGAAGACGACAACGTACCATCTTGACAGCGGCAAATGACGGTCATTAAAAAAAGATGTCAGATGTACAAAAGTTCCAGACTGCAAAAAGTGAAGACCGGCTACATGAAAGGCTATTGCCTAAAACGTGTTAGGGAGTTTCAAACCCTAAATATAGTCGATTTTCTCACACCATAAGAGAAACTCACGAAATTTATCTCTCCAAGCGGATAGTTTTCAAAAAGTGACCTTGGTGTATGCCTATAAATCTTTGGTGACCCTCTACATTGTAAGGTTCGGGGAAATTTATCATAACTCAAGAGCTCAAACTTATTCTTGCAAAAAAGTTAAAGCACTCGAAAAACTTAGAATTTCCCAAAGTGCTTCTACATTGAAGAGAGCTCACTATACTAAGCCCTAGCTTGATAAGAATTATCCAAAGCTTAGTCGAGATATTCTAACCCTTTGCATTGTGCTTCATTGTAAAGGATATCTCATCTAGTTGAAACCAACCGAGAAACCCCAAACCCTTGAGAAGGTAGTTGGAGTGTGTTTGTTGGTGAGAAAGAGTTGTAAAGAGTTAGTAAACTACGCGGAGTAGTCGAGGAAAACTCTAGAGGAGAAGTTAGTAAGCTCTGAGGGGGTAGTCTGAAAGCTTGTTTGTGTTTGAGTAAAGTAAACTACGGAGGTAGAGAAAGCTCAAGGTCGGGTTGAGTAAGTAAACTCGTGGAGTAGTCGAAAACTTCGGGGCGAGTTGAGTAAGTAAACTTCACGCGAGGTAGTAAAAAAAGCTCGAAGTTGATAGTGAATTTCTCGAGGATCGAGAGAGTGGATGTAGGAGCTTGAGTCTACGAACCACTATAATTCTTTGTGTTCTTTATTGCTTTCCTTATCGTGTGCTTAAGCTGTTGCATTGACTTGATTTTGAAAGCATATTTTTTCAGCGATATTCGGTTGGAATCAATCCTTTGAAGTTGCATGTAAATTGAATCACGGCTTAATCACTAATTCATAAAGGGAAGGTTTTTAAAGAAAGCTTAAAAGCGAGTATAAACTAAAGGGCCAACCATTCATACGATCGAGTAGCTAGAACAGATAGTTACCAAACCGAACTCTCATTTGAGGATTGATAAGTTAGTTATCGATCCAAGCAACTCGGGATCTCGACACTCGAGGACTCGGTTGGGATTATCCGAGGTATCTGAAAGCGACTTCGGGATCTTTGTCTCGATGAGACTTTGACTCGAGAAGCGATCTGTGCTTCTCGAGAACCTAATCTTGAGGATTATCGACCCCAGTGACCTCGATGCAAAAAAGTTTTTAAAAACTCTTGAACACGTGTATTCCCCCCATACGTGTAAGACTCGTTTTTGCACGGGACCAACAAGTGGTATCGGAAGGTGGTTCAACTTGACCACTGGCTTTGTGTTGACCAAAGTTTTTATTTTCAAAAATACTTGTGTGGTCTATCCGGCCCCGATCTTATTTCTTTGAAATTTTTTTCTTTTCAAAAGATCGGGATAAAATGTCTTCTAAAAACTTCCCATGTTCTCGGTGGAGAACTATGACCTATGGAGGCGAGAATGCGGGCTCATCTCGTATTCAAACATGGTGTATGTGGAGAGTGGTCTCTCAAGGACCATTCAATTCTTGTAGTGAATCCCGGAGGAGCAGAAGATGAGAGAATTGATCCTAGAGCGAGAATTTCCTAAGTCGATGACCAAGGTGACTCTGAGGGAAAAAAGTTAGTCAATCTAGACTACATTGCAAAAGACACACTATACAAATACAATTGATGATGGTGTGATGGGAATGATCTCTCCAGCATATCTTGCTAAAGAGATTTGGGATACACTATTTGTTATGTGTGCAAACCACACAGATCATATAAAAAAAACAAACTTTTCGTTGGCAATTGGAAGGTTTGATAGTTTTGAAATGGATGATGGTGAATCAATAGACAAATTGGAAGTCGATTCACTAGCATCATGAATGATCTAAATGCACTTGGAAAGAAATATCCACAGAGAGAGAAGTTGCATTGAAAATTCTTAGAGGTCTTTCTAAGAAATGGGATATTCATGCGGTGGTGATTGAAAACACCAAGAATATTAATTCAATGCCTTACCAACAAGTCTTCTCGAAATTTGAAGGCCTATGAATTTGTAATTGATAAGAAATCAAAAAAAAATGTGACACAAAGATGATTCTTCATCGAGTAAAAATGTGGCTTTAAAAGCCAAAGATAAAACTTGTAAAAAACTAGAGAGTCGAGAACCCCCATGCCAAACATCGGGATGAGCTTAGAGGAAAAGCTAGCATCGATGGCAAGGAGGTTTGATAGACTTAATAGTAGATTTGGAAAATACAAAAAGCTATTACAGGGAACCACAGTTACGGAAGAAACACGAGGACGGATCAAGTGAGAAGAAGAAGGACACGAAAAGTGAAGGATCTTCATCGAAGGAAAGACTCCAAGTCCAAAGAAGAAAATGATCGGGATGATGATACCAACAGATCTTTATAATTGCGGAAGAAAGGTCACTTCGGTATGATTGTCGATTTGAGTGCTAAGGAGAGAAGAGAAAGGCAAGCTAAAAGAGACCGAAGTTCTCAAGCAAAAAAGGCCATGGTTGCGAGAAGAAGAACACTCGAGGAGGATCTAGCTCTTGAGATGAGATATTCTCGAGACGGTGAAAGTGATGACATATCATGTCGATGGCCATTGAGGAGGTAAACTCTTCTTTTCTGTTGTTGCTCCTACACTAGCACAAGAGTTTTCAAGTTCCTTTGAAAAGCGATCATTTTGACTTTGATGGATTCTTTTGAGAATCGATGAAGGACTATCTTTGTTTTTGCAAGGGATTTGCTAAATAGAACTCAAGAGCGAGAATAAAGGACCGAAAATTTGAAAATCTAAAATGGAAAGACTCTAGCAATATTGAAATCACTTCTCAATTAATGGGAGCTCTTGATGGCTGGATGTTACGAAAGTACAACTCTCGAAGAAAGAGAAGTTGATAATGTCCCTAAGCGAAAAAGCTAGAGAAATCCATTTGAAGAAATTTGACTAATCGAGGACTAAGTTCAATGACCTCTCGAGAAGCATAAAACTTTTCTGAACTATGAGGATAGTGCATGAAGAAGTTAACTCTATTGAATAATGCATCTAATGTAATAGATGAAATTGAGTTACGGAGATCTGTGACTATAAAAAGCTGGATTAGGATTTATTCGGGGAACCTCACAAGGTCATCTAAATCTTTGCATCAAGTAGCAAGAAGACTATCTTTGTAAAAACCGATTGGCACCTACACTTCAAAATGAAGTAATGCCCAAGGTTGTAGACAAGGAAAATGACCTATGGTTCGATAAAAATTGAATAATCGGGTTGGAAAGCCCAAACCTCGGTGAAGGCTAGAAAACACGAGCACTTCGATTGGAAAGTTTCGAGCAAGTACTTCAAAGCCTCGGGCTAAGAATGCAAACTGAAAGGCTCACATTTGAACCATCGGAGGAATCCTCGGATGAGAAACACTCAGTGAGACATTCTCAATTGAAGAGACCAAGTCCTCATTATCTTTGAAAGACCAGTTCGGTCTGAGACAACTGAACCACCCTTGCCTAAGGGTAAAGGTTATACGAACCCGAGTCAACAAAGATTTAGACCGATTGCACAAAAGCCTAAGCAAATGAGCAGAAGGCCTGAACGAAAAGAAGAATTCAAAAGGCACATGTTCATGCTAAAGCGAGCACACATACTGAGAAAAGCGCTAAGGCACCCCGAGTAGTAGATGTGTATGTTGATGTTTATGGAAGACAAATTAGCCACTCTAAAGTGATTAGAGTTGTCGAGGCGATTTGGATTCGAAGGTACATCTAACCTTGTAGGACCCTACACAAATTGGGTACCTAAGAATTGATCTGTTTTTCGGGGAGGAAAACAAGGGCAACTGAAGCCGACTAAAGATCACATGACAGCGATGAGCGAGAGATGAAAAAGGCTCTCGATATATGGTATCTTGACGGTGGATGTTCAAGACATATGACGAGGATACAAGAAGATACTCGGTGATTATGTTGAACAAAAAGGCCCCTGAGATCACTTTTGGAGATAACTCAAGGGGATGGTGAAGGATATGGAACTTTGGAAATCGACTCAGTTCATATCCATGGTGTTTCATATGTATCTGGATTGAAGCATAACTTGCTTTCAATTAGCTAATTATGTGATAAAGGTTTTAATGTTGAGTTCTCTAAGAACTTATGTTTTGTGAAAGATGATACATCACGAAAGTATTCTTGTTGGTACAAGAAAAGGGAATGTGTATATCTTGGCGATTGGAGTTCAACTCCTAAAGATACATGTTTAGTTGCTAAAAGTTCCACGGATACCCGTTGGTTATGGCATAAAGAATGAATCACCTAAATTTCAAAACCTTGAACAAGCTTGCAAGATTAGCTCTTGTGAGAGGGTTGCCTAATGAAGTGTTGATAAGAACATATTTGTGATCGTGCGAAAAGGAAAACAAATAAAAGCATCATTTAAAAAGCAAAGTTGAGGTTCTCTGAAAAAGAATACTTGATTCTTTGCATATGGATCTTTTTGGTCCTATAACACTGTGAGCACTAATGGCGGAAATACACATTGGTAGTAGTTGATGACTACTCAAGATATACTTGGGTCATATTCTTTTCGATGAAAGAGACTTCGAGATAAAATTTGCGGAGTTCTTGAAAAGGCTCGATATTGAGAAAAATTTGAGTGTGGTCAAAATCGGATCGACAAAGGCCGAGTTTATAAATCATATCATATCGATTATTGTGCGAGAAATGGAATTTCACATGAAACATCATTTTGCAAGGACCCCTCAACAAAATGGTGTTCTTTGAAAGAAGGACAGGACTACGAAAGAAAGGCTGGACCAAGGACAATGATTCTTTTTGGTGACATTCCTAAATGATTTTGAAATTTGAAAATTTATCAAACTTTGCATGCTACTCTTAGAAACAGAGATCCATCTTGACCAAAGTCAAGGCAAAACACCCTATGAGCTTTGGAATGAAAGGAAGCCTCTTGTTTTTCTTTCTTTTCGTGTGTTTGGTTGCAAGTGTTTCATACACAATAATGGTAAAGATCGGTTGAAAACATTTGATAGTAAAAGGCGATGAAGGAATATTCTTAGGATATTCGAAGTCGATAAAAACTTCGAGTTTACAAGCTGTAGGACTCTTATTGTGGAGGAAACACCTCATGTTGTTTTTGATGAATCTACTTGTGTTCGGAGAAGAAAGCAGGAACATGATCTTGAGATGAACTGACTAAGAGGATCACGCAGATTAAGTCCTGAAAGCGAAAGATAAATCATCCATTTGAACACGAAAAGAAAGAAGTCGGTCACTATCTATGATTGGGTGACTCGGACTCGGATAAAGAAGTTCGAGGATGGAACTCGGGATGGTGAGACTCGGGAAAACCAACACTCAAAAGGTGACCAATCTGAGCAGACACCGATTCGGACTCGGGTATGTGATGCCAATGAAGATGTGGTCACGGTGAGGCAAATTCTGAATCTATCAACCAAAGGGGAACAAATGACAATGTTCGAATAAATTTCCACTGAGGAAGATGATTTCCTTTCGAGGAAGATTGTTTCCTGAGTTCTTGATTTAAGCGAACCTAACATTTCAAATGTTGAGGATCTTATTGAAGGGGAACATCAAGAAGGAAATGGTTAGATAGTCATCCTACAAGTCGGTTGTGGGTGATCTAGCTGAAGGTGTTAAAACAAGAAGGTTCCATGGTGAGAGTGCACTATTACTGCTGCTTCCTATCGGAGAAAGAACCCTCTTTGAGATTGGTGAAGCTCTACAAGATTCTCATTGGATTCTTTTGCTATGCAAGATGAAATGAATGAATCAATTCTCAAGGAATGAAGTATGGGAGCTAGTAGATAGACCCGAGAAAAGGCACAATGTCATTGGAACCAAGTGGGTTTTCAAGAATAAAAGAGATGAAAACAACAACATTGTGAGAAACAAAGGCAAGGCTAGTTGCACAAGGTTATTCCCGAAGAAGGCTTGGATTATGATGAAACCTTTGCACTTTTGTTGCAAGACCCAAAAACCATCAGATTGTTTCTTGCATATCTTTGCCCACATGAAGTTCACGATCTATCAAATGGATGTGAAAAGTGCATTTTCGAGCGGTGTGCTTAAAAAAGAGGTTTATGTGGAACAACCTCCCGGTTTCAAGCAGAATGACCAAGTTTCTGAGGCTCGGAAAAAGCTTTGTATGGTCTTAAGCAAGCACCCGAGCATGGTATGATACTCTTTCTCGGTTTCTTCTTGACCATGGTTTTGTCAAAGGCTGTTGATAGAACTCTGTTAGGGATAGAGGATGGGAAGATATCTTACTAGTTAGGATATATGTTGATGACATCATTTTTGGATCTCCAAACCATCAATTTGTGTGAAAAGTTTTCAACATTGATGAAAAACAAGTTTGAGATGTCAATGATGGGAGAGATGAATTTCTTTCTAGGTCTTCAAGTGAAACAATCAAAGGAAGGAATATTCATCAACCGGGAAAAATACACGGAGATCGATTGCTAAATATGGTGTCTGAAATTGCAATACGATTAGGATTCCTATGAATACTAACTACAAGATGGATCGATTCGAAGGCAAATCGGTGAGTCATCACGATTATAGAGGAATCATTGGATCATTGCTCTATCTTCTGACAAGTAGGCGGATATAACATTTCTTTGTTGGGATATGTGCAAGATACCAAGCTAATCCTAAGGCTAGTCACATGGAATTTGCCAAAAAGATCTTGAAGTATCTTAAGGGCACAATGAATAGAGGATTATGGTATCGGTGATGATAACCTTGAATTGCTTGGTTACTCGGATCTTTGATTATGGAGGTTCTTGAGTGTGAAAGTCCACTTGAGAACTTGTCAATTTCTAGGAAGTAAGGTGATATCTTGGTTTTTGAAAAAGCAGGACCTCGATAGCAACGATCTCTTTGAAAATTTGAATACATGGGCTGCGAGGAAAGCTGCTTTGTGCTTTCGATTCTTTGGCTCGAGACAACAATTAAGGGATTATAAAGTTGTAACCAATGAAGTACCAATATTTTGTGACAATAATAGTGCCATTGCTATTTCACAAAATCCATTATTGCACGGAGATGCAAGCATGTGGATATCAGACATCACTTCATCGAGAGATCATGTCGAGAAAGAAGGACATAAGGATGGGAAAATTCATCTTGATAATAGAGAGTTGATATCTTGACTAAACCTTCATTTGAATCAAGATTTGAGGAACTTCGGTTGAATTAGGGATGTTAGAACGGTGTATAGAGTAAAAAAATCTGAAAAATTGAAGGTTTTTCGGATGCATGAAGTTTTCTCGAATTCTCTTGAAGCTCGGGATAAAATGGAAATCTTGAATCGGCGAGTCTCGAAACTTCAGTTCTTGAAGGTCAATTACTAATTATTATCTTGAACCAATTCAATTATTTCGATATTATCTTGACATTTTATCAAGGTCGATTACTCGATAAAGACCGATAGAGGAAATTAGTCTCGAAGAAGTAATGACTCATGCGACTCATTTATTGCTTAAAGTAAAATTCGGTAATCATTATAATAAATACAAAACACACGAGGAATGTTTTTTGGCGGGATGGGTTTTAAATTCCGAAGAAGGTCAACAGTCATTTAATGCTCTGTTACATTAATGACCAATGAGGATGTTTTGGCGGCTTACTTTTCGGAGATCGTCGGTTCGTATACCCGATTAATCGGAGATTAATCTCAACCTTTGTTTTTCACCTAACCAACGCGATTCCCCACGATCTCAAAGCTATATGAACCCCAATAAGCCATTCAAGCCAAAATTTTATCAAACCCTTCGTTCCCAAATCCCTTGCAAATAAATCCCCTTTGCCCAGAAATCTCCAAACCCTAAAGCTTCATTTCTTCAATCAATCTCTAAAATGGCTCCAACCTTGTTCTAGAGATTAGCTGAAACCAACAAGCCGTGGTGCGAGTTCATTGTCTCACTCGAAAAGCACAACCAACTCAAAGCCGGAAAGGAGGCTCTGCATATGATTCGACTTGGCTAAACTCACCCCATCTAGTCATGTGCCGACCGGACCGGGAGTTTTGAAAGAGGTGTCGAATTCATCTATAACTTGAAGATAGATGAAGAGGATGGTATGCATTCTAAGATTCTTGTATCACATTTAGAAGCGATCGTCCAAATACATCGATTTTGAGAGGGATGCGTATATAGTTCGAAAAATCTGAATGATGTTTTTGAGCTCGTGATAGAGGAGAGGATCTACGATGTATATGTCGGGAGAGAGAAGCGGAGTACTTAGATAGGATTCTTTGAGAATCTGTTAAATTTGAGGCGACATTGCATAAGAGGCACTTAAAGCCACAATATCGTGTGTTGATGGATATTGTGAGCAAGAGCATCATGAGTCTTCTTGGGGAGTTTTGAGCGGATCGTACCCGGAAGCTCAGATTGATGGCGGCAATAGAGGCCTCACCCACCACTTGACTTCAATGGCTGAAATTTTTTGATTGGGACGGTGAGTGAAAGCGAACCAAAGTTTTTTGAAGAAGGTTGGCGGGGCGATCTCAATAAAAGGCAAGATCCACCATGCCACCAAAATTGCTTATATTTTGGAGATGTGCGAGAGGAGGAGGATATCTTCGCCCAATTCGACCCCATTCCTAAAGTCCAAAATTCTCTTTAAACCCATTCTTTGCAAAAAAGCGGGCCATCGGGGAAAGAGAAAAGAAGGTAGAATCACCGATTTGTGGTGAAAAAGAGACTCAACAAACCGGGGAAGGTTTTGTTGGAGAAAAAGATGGAGCGAGGTGCAAAAATAATGAAGCGAAGAACCTTGCCCCAAAGCGAGAAGATTGGTGGTTCTCACCGATGAAGATGGCGGTGATTCGAGGAGATTCAACACGAGGGCCAAACGCTCGAGTTCGCCATTACAAGTTTTGGCTCAAGTTATCTCAAAGGCACAAGAAACGGTGAGGAGCAGGTCTTCTCGAGGTGCTTGAGACATCTCTAAGTTCGAGATAAAATTTCTCGGGAAATTTTCAAAGGAACTCGAGACCTCGAGAGATTCCTCTTGAAAAAAGTGCGGCTCGGACACGGAAGAGCCAACTCGAGGAACCAATCCGGGAAGTGTCACTCGGGCCCCAGAACCCGCTCGGATCTGGCCGAGGACCTGGCTTTAGATTCTTTGAGACTCGGGGGCGAGAATATTCTTGATGAGCTCTGGTGATCTACTTCTTGATCCTCGTGAAGCTTCAAGCTGAACCGAAAGCCGAGATGGAAGAAGGCGAAATTTGAAGAAAGGCGAGTGGAGGAGCAAGGAGCAGTTCATTCTTGGCCGCTACCACGAGCTCGGCTCATACCACGATCTGCAGAGATGTTTTCTTGATTAAGGACAATTGTGTTCATCCTCAATCGGACTCTTCCCAAGATGCTTGATATTCTTTGCTTCGAGAGGAAGATGGTGGAATGAGAAGAAACCTTTCGACCGACTTCTCGGGGTTCGGAAGGACAAAGCTCGGGATGAAAAACTCGATTTTGATGAAATTTGGTTCGAGGAGGAAGTTATTTGAAAGAGAAAAAGCTCTTGAAGTTGGTGCCCAGCGGTGGAGACAAATCTCAAGATGGAGATGGGGACCAACAAGGAGATGTTGAGATCGATCTCGGATGGAAAAGAGACTTCTATTCTTTGATCAACTGAAATTGGTCAACCTCTCTCTAGAACTCTTATTATTAAAATTATGCCAAAGTTTTGAAAGTTCTATCTTTAATTCAGAATTGTCGATAAATGGTGAGGCTCGATTGGAGGCTGGAGCTCGGAAGAAAAGTGAAGCTTTCGGGATGATCAAGATGATCGGGCTGAAGGTGCGAAGGTTCTAAGATTGATCTCACTCCTTGATGGAGAAACTTGAGAAGGTTGAGCCAATGATGATCAAGATTGCTCGGATGGAAGAAACATTGGCCAATCAAGCTCAAAAAGATGGAAAGTCTTAGTCACTCTTGGTGGTGCAAAATACAAAAACTCGACCTCTCGGATGACCTCCATGGAAGAAAATTTGAATGAAAAATTTGGAGGAGTCAAAATTTGAGCTCGATCTTTGAAATGAATCGAAGCACCGGGAGTCAATTTGCATTTCTAGAGGTGAAATTGGCGAAAGGAATGAAGTGATGATAAAATCTGTTGTTGAGGAAATGAGCTCAATGCTCATGACCAAGATAACGAGAGATGTTCAAGGAAGCACTCTATGGCGGTTGCCCCTTATCTGAAGAATTTTACGTGGCAAGAACCATCTAGGAGGATTTGGAAGGCGAACAAGATCGGATAGCGAGGAGAAGTTATTTGTGTGAGCAAAGAACAATATCACATGGACACAACACTCTCGGACTTCTTCCAAATTACGGTGCGAAAGGGGAAAAGGAAGGTGAAGACCTCGGAAAGTTCATGGCACGTGCTTTGGAGAAGAAGGCTCGAGGAAAGATCTTTAAAATGTATAATCTAGCCAAAGCCTCAAAAGAAGTCGAAGCTCTTGAGAAGTTGAAGTTATTTCGGTAGAAAAGCCTATCTACACTCGAGTTTCGAGCAAACCATGCTTGATGTTGCAAGAGAAAACCGAGTGCTAGAGCAAAAGGTTGGAACAAGCGGGATCTTTCTTTGAATTACCTATGAAGAGGAAAGCCTTGGGCGTTGTTCAACTGAAAAGCAAGCGTGCAAAGGCTTCTAAGCCAATCGAGAAAGGCGATTACGGATGATGAAGAAAGCGGAAGAATCGAGTCTCAACCTCGGAAGAAAGTCTTCAACACGAGAGATGCTCGAAGACACTCCAAATAGAACAAGCTAAGAATTTCTTTGCCCGGTCTCGGGGGCGTCTGTGATCGAGAAAAGAAGATAGGCGAAGAGCGAAGCGAAGAGTGAATTCGGGGAAGTTTTGCGAGCAAGAGGAAAGGGACATCAAAAGCACTAAAGTGGCCCCACGTTGATAAATGGATGCCTATCAAACTCAGCGATATGTGGGAAGAAGTTAAAGAACATACGGTTTCAATTATGATGTTCTCGGGGAATGGAGAGGAAAGCTCGGATCGAGAATGAAGCATTCATTGAATATCTTCTAACCTTCTATCCAAAGTATCTCTGAAATTTGGATTAACCTTGCGGATGAAGGAGAGGTCTGAGATAGTAGCCCCTTGGTCCATATTCTATCCTCTCTCCAAGACTTGGTAATGGCTTGGTGAATGAGAAGGCCATTACTCAAGAAATTGCTCGATATCTTTGGTCGGTTGGGTCTAACGAGGAAGCTTGATCCGGATCATTAAGGAGAGAAATGAAATTTGAAGAAGAGATTTTTCGGAATGTTTGACTTGGAGGTGCCGTGATGAAGTTGAGAATGAAACAAACCAAAAAGCGAAGAAGGCGAAGAGCCAAATCAAAATCAAAGGCGAAGACTCGGAAGATTACGTAATCTTTAAATTTTTTTGTCTTTTGATTTTGTTGATAAACTCATTATAATCTGTAATGGGATACCAATCATCAATGAAGATTTATCATTATGCTCAAAATATAATATCTCATTATCTTATTTACATGTCTTTTATTTTGATATGCGAATGAATGAATGTCTCTGGCTGATTGTATGTTGATATAAGGAGAAATTATGCGAATATGGAAAAAATTGTTTAAGTATTTAGTAATGAACTATTTAAAGAGATTCATTCTTGAAGAAATTCTTTGAATGATTTAAATTGTTAGGGAGTTTTCTCGATTTAAGAAATTGTTGGGAGACAACCAATCTTGTAATAGGATAAAGCTGAAACACGATTATAGGTTATATGTTTGTAACAAGATAGGTTTTTTGGCATCATCAAAAAGGGGAAATTGTTGGGAGATGAATTTAATAAAAGATATATGATTTTGATTAGATCCCAAAACCCCGAGTATGACATGTTGAGAATGATCTTGATAGTTAGTCGAGGATTAGGTTTTAGAATATTGAGGATGTTATCTGCGCAAAATGTATAGTCGGCAGATATAGTTGGGATAGGTTCGAAGACTTCGATGTTGTAAAAGCGAGATCTTGAAGACTCGATGGGATCTTGAGGAATCGAAGACTTGAAAGACGAAGATTGAAGATTATATCGGTCGATAGACTCGAAGAAGACGAAGACTCGGGAAGACCACGAAGACTCGGAAGACTCTCGAAGACATAAGATCAAGAAAGATTGAAGATCAAGAATCTTGAAGGCCGCGGTAATTACGGAAGACTCGGTAAAGTCTTGAATGCTCGATATGAACTGAATGTTCCGAGGCTTGAAATATATCTATCGAAGGATGCAATCTTGAAAAATGCGATTCCTTAGAAAGTTAGATATTTGCCAAGACATTCAAATCGAGACAAAAGGAACTAAGTCGGAAGTGTTGTTAAGGTTATATCAAACTCAAAGTTTGTAACTAAAAAAAGCCGTTGAAGGTGTCTACCTTTAAACCGGAGACAAAAAAAAAAAAAAAGAGGAAGACGACATTTGCATGCCATCTTGCGACAAATGATGGTGTCATTTGAAAAAAGATGTCGGATGTACAAAAGTTCGGATCGCAAAAAGTGAAGACCGGCTACATGAAATTTATTGCCTAAAAAATGTTAGGGAGTTTCAAACCCTAAATATAGCCGTTTCTCACACACCATAAGAGGAAACTCACGAAGCTATCTCTCCAAGCGGATAGTTTTCAAAAGTGACCTTGGTGTATGCCTATAAATCTTGGTGACCCTCTACATTGTAAGGTTATGGGAAATTTATCATAACTCAAGAGCTCAAACTTATTCTTGCAAAAGTTAAAGCACTTTCGAAAAACTTAGAATTTCCCAAGTGCTTCTACATTGAAGAGAGCTCACTATACTAAGCCTAGCTTGATAAGAATTATCAAAGCTTAGTCGAGATATCTAACCATTTGCATTGTGCTTCATTGTAAAGGATATCTCATCTAGTTTGAAACCAACCGAGAAACCCCAAACCCTTGAGAAGGTAGTTGGAGTGTGTTTGTTGGTGAGAAAGAGTTGTGAAAAAGAGTTAGTAAACTACTGGCGGAGTAGTCGAGAAAACTCTAGAGGAGAAGTTAGTAAGCTACGATGGGTAGTCTGAAAGCTTGTTTGTGTTTGAGTAAAGTAAACTACGGAGGTAGTCGAAAGCTCAAGGTCGGGTTGAGTAAGTAAACTCGTGGAGTAGTCGAGAAAACTTCGGGGCGAGTTGAGTAAAGTAAACTCTGGCGAGGTAGTCGAAAGCTTCGAAGTTGATAGTGAATTTCTCTCGAGGATCGAGAGAGAGTGGATGTAGGAGCTTGAGTCTACGAACCACTATAATTGTTGTGTTCTTTATTGCTTTCTTATCATGCTTAAGCTGTTGCATTGACTTGATTTTGAAAGCATATTTTTCAGCGATATTGGTTGGAATCAATCTTTGAAGTTGCATGTAAATTGAATCACGGCTTAATCACTAATTCATAAAGGGAAGGTTTTTGACAAAAAAGCTTAAAAGCGAGTATAAACTAAAGGCCAACCATTCCATACGGTGAGTAGCTAGAACAGATAGTTACCAAAATGAACTCTCTTGAGGATTGAATAAGTTAGTTATCGATCCAAGCAACTCGGGATCTCGACACTTTCGAGGACTTCGTTGGGATTATCGAGGTATCGAAAGCATTTCGGGATCACATCTCGATAGACTTTGACTCGAGCGATTTGTCTTCTCGAACCTAATCTTGAGGATTATCGACCCAAGTGACCTCGATAAGAAAAAGTTTTAAAAAAATCTTGAACACGTGTATTCCCCCATACACGTGTAAGACTTTCGTTTACACGGGACCAATAAATTATACTTTTTTATGGTGAATTAATGAACTTTTCTTTAAACAAGTTATCTAAATATCAAGTTATGAAATTTCTTATTTTGTTTACACTTTTTTATTTTTCACCTACATTTTTTTTAAAGTTTGATAATTTTATTTATTACAAGTAATACTTTTCAACACATTAATTATCAAATTCATAAACAAATAATACTTTTTCTATTTATCTTTAATTTGACATAAATATTATATACATATAATTGAAATTCATAATTAAAAATATGAATTTTAATGTTTTGAAATATTTATAATACTTTGTGATTACATGAGTTTACTTTTTTTTCCCCAAGTTTTTTAAAAAATCTTATTATCATTTAAGACAATTTGGATGTTTTACAAGTTGAATGGTTAATTAAAAATATATATTTAACTAGTTTGGAATCTATTTAAACAAGTAATAAATTTTAGATATAACAATATATAAATTTATATATTAATTTAACATTTATTATATTTGATTTGAAATTATATATTTGAATATAATAAATTTTAATTTTTTCATATGAAATTGTTATAACATAGGCAATTCATGTTATATTTTATAAATAGTCATTTTATTAAAGTTTAATAAAATTTTTTTTCAATGATTATTATGATAATTATAAAAATTCAACCACATTTTGATTAAAGTAGTTATAAATATAAATCCTATTTAAAAAAAGTATATTGAATAAAGAAAATAAATAACAATAGATTTAGTAAATCTTCCTATTATAAATAATAAAAATCTATTTATACTTTTATTTTTTTCATTTAAAATTTAGCATCTCTTTCCAAATTTAGTACTTTTCTATTTAATCAAGTTATTTAAAAACATAACAAGTTATCATTTTCGATAAAATCTATTAAACAAGTTATACTTTTCTATTTAACAAGTTATCTTTTTATTTAATGTAAATACTTTTAATTTAAAAAAATAAAAATTTTCTATTTAAAAATGAAGAAATATTGAATCAAGAGATACTTTTTTATATCAAGCGTTTTTAATTTAAAGGTGGTGATACTTTTTTATTTTTTAAGTTTTAATATTTACACTATTTAATCAAGTAATACTATTCTTTAAACAAGTTATACTTTTCTATTAAAATGATGTTTGACTTTTGTTTTTAAATATTAAATTTTATTCTAGATTTGATTATTAACTTTTTTATTTTTTTTTAATCAATTTTCAATATATTATTTATACATCATTTTTCATGTATCTTATTTAACAATATCATCATTTGCTACATAATATAATATATATTTGACATTTAGATAAGACTTTTCTATTTAACAATAATCATCGAAATTGAAAAAGTTAGACAACACTATTTAATCAAGTAAAAAACTATTTAATCAAGTAATACATTTTTATTTAACATCTTATCGTTTCTTTTAAGTCAAGTAAAACTTTTCTATTAAACCGTTTTTTCTATTTAACATGTTTTGGAACTTTGTAGGTCGAGCGGGTTTTTGTGAGGGCGAAGTCTAGAGGGGATGGGTGAATAGACTTACGAAAACTTTTAATACAAATCGGTGTGAGGCGATTAACTTTGATCAGTGTGAGTGAATCGGTTTGGTGATAACCAACTTCTTGATCGCTGAAAGGCGAATCGATTCGATAATATCGGTTTAACGATGTGTCGGAAGCTTAAGTTTTACCCGTGTGAAAAAACCGGTTTTGATAAATCGATTCAAAGTTAATCTTTTAATCAGTTGGTGAAGTGTCAAGTTTGATCGGATCGAAGCTTGGTGCTATCGATCTCAAATTAGAATATGTATGTGCTTTTAAAGGTTGTGTGCGATTGTGTGTCAGTTAATCAAAGGGTAAAAGGCACACAAGATTTATAGTGGTTCGGACAAACCGGTCCTACATCCACTCTTCCCTATCACAAAGGGCACCTACTTAACCAATTTGGACTTTGTTTTATGTGTAAGTCCACCACATTACACCAACTAGATGTTTAAAGTTCACACTCAATCGATCGATCGAGAGATCGAACTAGAAACCCTGATGCGAAATCTTGCTAAACAACTTAACCTAACTTGGGGGTTTGGGTAAGATTGTTTTTTGGTTCAACTATGAAATCTTTTTCTTGCGTATAAGCGACTAACTAATTTAGATGAAAAGATTTCTATGCTAAGAACTTATGGGATGAACACTTAATAAAAATTAATCTTCTTGTTCGTGTTCTTTGCGGAAATCGATATTAGCTTGAGCTTCTTGATTGTTTGAGTTTCCGTCTTATTCACTCTAAAGTGTAATCCCATATATATAGACCTTGAAATCAAAGAGCCGTTGGAGAAGCAATTTTAATTTCAGGCTATATTTGGTAGACTTCTTGGGCTTGATGTGGCGAGCCGAGGAAGCGGCATGGCCAAAAGCGTGAATTTTTACTTTGTAGCCGTTCTGAGAGAGGTAGCATCAAATCCCGCAATTGGCTCCGATCATCGTGTCTTGTTCTTATTGGATAGCAGACTCACTTTTCGGTGTTGTTCTTCCAACTAAGCTTGACATTCTTCTTGTTAGGATCATCGGCGTATGATTAGGTGAAACATCATTTCACTGGTGGTGACTTTGATCGATCTGGCCCGATCGATCTACTGATAAGTCTTGGTCTTTGGTTGACTTAGCTTCAACTAGCGGACTCGGTGATGTAGGTCTTAGGTATGATCTTTGGAAGTCATCGATCTTCAAGTATTGAGTTTGAGCTTTATGACTTTATTTGAGATATCGACTAGATCGGATCGATCGATCTTCTATTCTTGTCTTGCATTACGGCACATCGGATATCGGTTGTCCTTTGAGTCTTTAGATCGACCTATACATATTGAGTTTCCCCTCAATATGTGACCTATCTATTTCATCGGTTGTTCTATACAATCATTATCAATTTGGTTTCCTATAGCGGGTAATATAAACATCGATCATTACTTAATGTGTCAGTGGTCCTATTATATGTTTTTGGAACTTTCATCAAAACTATAAATTTCCCAACAATTTCCCCTTTTGATGAAACCAAAACACTTTGAGAAACCAAATCTGATTGATAAAAAAATAGAACAATTAGGAGCATATAATCGGGGAAGACAATGAGACTTTGTCTTAGGATCGAAAAAATAAACTTTTCTCATTAAAAAAGTTGATTACATGTTTCATCGAGAAAAGTTTGAAAATAGAAACGGTGATCTGAGTAGTCTTCTTATTCTTCACTCTTTAGGCTTGTATCCTTACGGCATCTCTCTTTGATCTTGAGGTGCGTTGAAAATCGATAAAGTTTCCATTTGACATCATCGATCTGTTGAGGATCGAGTTATATGCGTTCTGCGGGATGTCAAAATAGAATCTTTGAAATGCCGATCTGTCAAATGAGCCATCGCCTTCTTGAGTATTCAACGGATCATACTCTTGGCGAGTTATTTTTACATTGATAAGCTTGGCCTCATTTTCCGGATACTTGAAAATCCGGGTATTTATTTTCTAACGGTTGAGAATTCTTCATCAAGAGATTCTTCTTGTGGAACAAGATTAAGAACAAAAGGCATCGAAGCCATTCCTCTCGATCTTATTCCATTCCTCAAATTTCTTAGCATCTTGGCCAGTTTTTAGGATGATCTCATCAACTCTTCTTTGGCGGCTTAGGTTACAATGCGGATTTTTCGGCCCTTCCTTTCTTCGCTCTCGATCTGAATTTTTCTTGATTTTACGCCTCTGCCATTTTTTACGCCCTTCTTTTTCTTGGCCGGGCTTCTTTTCTTCTTTGGACATCTTTTTACCCGATATCTTATCTCATCTCTTTGGACATCTTTTTTGACTATCTCGGTCAGGAGTTTGTGATGTCCCTTTTGTTATGTCGGTTGGTTTCTCATTCATCCTTCCCCTTTTTGGTTTGATCAAAAAAAAGTAGTGAGTGGGATGTCGAGAGAACCAAAGTTGGCTGCGATCGTCTATTGAGATGCACCTTGAATGATATGCCTTGAGTTTGGCGATTAGATTTTGAATCTTCGATATCATTTCGATCTTGCAGATTCCATGGCGATGAGAGTGTTTTAATCGGTTTGTCAAGTTTCTCTTACTGTCAATTCTAGCTTGTCGGTGAGCATCGGAAAAAAACTTGTTGTTTATCCCCACGAGTCGATTTGGCATCAGCGGTCTTTATCGATTCGGTATTTGACTTGATGAGACCTGATTTGGGAGAAGCGATCTTTGATTGCCCTAATCGGGAAATAGCCAATTCCTTTGATATCATTATTTCTTTGATGGCAATCTGCCTTTGATCATTATCGATCCCTCAACTTCTTCTTTCGGAGATCTTTGAGACAAGATTTGATCTCTGAAGTTGATCGATAGTGGCGTGTGATGTTGGAATGTTGGGTGTCACTTGATCCGATTCGATTGTTTTGTGCCTCATTGGTTGGTCATGAAGCTGCGACACCGGCTCCACTATCATCGGCTCTCTGCATCCTTCATGATGGCATCTGCTTGAGGATCTTTGTCGGCGATCTCGGTTTCGTCTGTTAAAGCAACCCCTAGTTTCTGTGGATCGAGCTTTGTGATTTAGCGATTATCGGCTCGGTGGTGATCCTACTTTAGCAGATTTCCTCATGTCGAAATCGAAGTCTGCAAACTCATTCGCCGCCCATCTGTTCAATAATTATTATAAAAGTCGAGAAGATTTTTAATCAAAGATCTCTCGGTGAGGATCTCCATAACTTTCTCTCTTATGGCGGGATGGGCGACCCGATTTTGGATATAACTCATCAATTTCTCTTTTCGATTAGCATTACGATCAATTTCCCGTTATGATCTTTGTTGATCTGGACTCGGGGAATTATGCATCGGTCGATTTGATGAGATGTGGAAGGTTACGGTTGTGCTTGAGTAGGCGGAAGTTGGTGATTGGTTCGACTGCGAGAGGTTTTTCTTTGTGGAAGCGAAGTCTTACAGTTCCACATCGAGTAAGCTTTACGGCGAATGACGATCTGCGATTTCGGAGTTCATGGCGGTGGAAGAATAGGAGAGACATGCTTTCGGTGACCATTAGTCGCGAGTGGTGAATCGGCTCGAGCTTGAGGAGAAGGAGATCGATCGGCTTGTGCTTCTTCCTCGGAATGATCTGGCGAGCTCTCGGCTTGAAAACTGCTGTCGATTTTTCACGATTTTTGTGTTATATGCGGTGATCTGGCGCTCTTTCTTCATCGACTCATCTTCAAGCATCGAGTCATGGAGGCTTGCTTCGCCTTCTTGGCCTCTTCTCGCAGGCCTTCACCAATTTTCTTTTTTCTTCTTCAGGGGGGCATCTGGTGTAGGCGAAGTTGCTTCGCTTCCCTTTCCTTTCTTTGACTTTGGGGGGGTTGGCGCGTATCATCGTCTGGTGGCCCAAAATGCATTTGAAGTGGGTGTTAGAAAAGCCTTATAGGACTTAGGTCAATCTTTCCCCATTTGACATTAAGGCGGTTTATCTTTGAGAATAAGCGCAACCTTGTTGAGATTCTTTGATCTTTTTCTTGGATATACTGCCTCAGTTCATTGACTCCAAATTTCTCATGTTCTTGGAGTAGAATGGCCTTGAGGAACCCGTGCGATTGATGTTCTTGGCTTCATCAATTATTGCGACCATTTTTGTACATTTTGCGGATGTAAGAGCATACGAAATTTGAATCTAATACCCATAATTGTTTTTGACAATATGTCGAACAACAATCGGTATTTCCTCTTGAGCATTGGCGACAAAACGGCGTATGATGTTTGTCGGCCTCTTTGAAAAACTCTTTTCGATCGGCTCATCTTCGTTCTCCTGTAATGAAGCGGGCGAGATCCGTCCTTTTGGTAGAAATTTGAGCGGATGGGGTTATATCATCATTCGTCGATCGATTTCTTCTCCGATGATTTGTCGAGAAGCGATTCATTTCGGAACGTCCGTATCCACTCTTAAATTCCTTAGGAATTCTAGTGCTTCATCTTTGCATTCTTTGGATTGCGATTAATGCGGTATAAAATTTCTCAAGGCTTTGCGCCGCGAAATTTGCTCGACCTCCATGGATTAGGATCTGAGTGATATTGAATTATGCGAACTTATCATCCACAATTTTGTTGCGATTCATAATTGCACATTATCTTTCCCATTCAGGTGGGTGGCCATCTACAAAGGATGGACTTGGATTAAAGTTGTGCATATATATATAAGAACATCACATATCGCGGAAACCAAGAAACAACAAAAGCATAATCACAGGATAAAAATATTTAAGATCAATGGATTTTAAAAAAAATACATCAAATAAACATAAATTACAGATTCATTTTTCGGAAAGATGATTTTGAAACTTAGGAAAAACACTTTGAATCGAGAAGAAATGTCTGGAGTTTTAGGAGAATAAATCGCAAGTTTGTGAAATGGAAAAACTGGTATGGTTTTGATGAACTTTATAAAGGCGAGGAGGGAAAAAAAAGACAAGATTTGGAAGATCAACCGTTTGAAAAGATTAAGCGCTCAGTTAAGCGGTTTTTGATCGTAGGTCGGGAAAAAACACGTCTGAAAACCTTTTGGATTTAAAAGCACATTTAGTAGCGGTTAATACATGTTCCCCACGTCCGCATTAAATGATTTGGGGAATCGTCACAAGGATAATGGGGTGCGATAAAGGCAAATAATATCGGATAAGATCAGATAAATAAGCAAAGAACAAAAAAAAAAAGGCGTGTCTGGTTGGTGATATTATGTAAGTCAATACCACTTGTCCATGTTGATTTCACTTGTTGATCTTAGTATTATGCCTAAGCCTTAAAATTTCCCAATGATCTTTTAAGCGATCTTCTTCTTCATCCGACGGATTTGCAGTTTCGATCCTCCTGAATGATCGATTTGAATCCTCCTTGATCGGTTGAAGTTCCCCTTCAACCGATATTTTTTTTTCCATAGGTGATGTATCGATTTGTTGGAGTTTCAAGCTCGGTGATCTTCCTCATCGATCGACTTTGTATGTAATCGATTTTAGTTGACCTAATCGATTCTTCTCGAGATCAAGCCGATTCTTGGGATAAGTGTTCTGTAAAACTTAGTCTAGAATAGTAGCTTCTATTCCTAAGTTGGTAGCGATTTGACTATGCGTAATTATAAATGCGAATCTTTCGATATGTCAATCCATCGTAAATTTCTCCAATTATCGGTCGGCGTGATTTTCTTCTTTGTCCTTTTTAGTCTTGATTTCTCTAAAAGGTTTTGAGAATTTCGAATTTGCATTTGCACCCTTGCTTGGTCTCTATAAATTGGACCAATTGTTTTTACACAACATAACCTAATCACCATACTTATCTTCTTTGTAGAATCATGTATCTGGTGAACCCTTATTTCGGTTAAACTTAAAGGCAAACACTTTTACCCCTTTTTCAATGATTTGACTTCTCAAATCATCCTGTGTGTCCCTTATCCTTTGTCTTTGTCATCATCAAAGATTTCACATACAATCGTTGCTAAGCTTCTCTACCACCGGAGGCGTTCGCTTCTCATAAGCCGAGAAGACACTTCTCTAACCCTACGTATGCACCTTGTGTGTCTATCGAGATAGCGTAACCGCATCAACAGACTCGATGTCGAAAATGAACATGAGTTTGATATGCGATGCGCATCGATCAACAACGGTGATGCCGTATATCAACTCACCATTTAACTGTTGGAGAGCCTTGACTCTTTCTTAGGGCTCTGGCTTAAAAATCCTATCAAGGCAGCTCTCGCTCCTTTGGTTTTAGCTTGATTAGCGGCTTTAGGATTATTTTAAAGCCTCTCTCACCCTTAAGTTAAGTGGGGAAAATGAGAGCATCGGATTTAAAATCTCTCTCTCCTCCTTCTTCAAGGGTTAGGATGAGGGTTTAGTGTTAAGGTCTAGGGTTTAGGGTTTAGGGTTTATGTCTTGACCTCCGGGTCCTCTTGTACTTGTATCTTGTAATGTAACGACCTTGGTCTTTATTAATGAAAATTTACATTATTTCATTGTTGTGTAAAATTTCTGTATCCTTATGCGATTTTAAGCTTTAATCTTGTGAATACCACTTGTGAATCTTGTTGAATTTCAAACAATCGACTTACAAAAAGTATAAGCGAGCAGATTTAATCGGATAATCCTTTAAGCGATCAGTTCATTTAATCGATAAACTTTAAATCGATCGGTACCTTCTCATATCGGTTCCTTGGTGATCTTACGATCGATTGAGATACCAAATTCAAGCGATTTCACTTGGCCGATTAGTTTCTTAACCCGGTGGTTACGGAGATCATTCCATCAAACATTTTAGGTGCATTTTCTCCAAGATCCGAAGCCTAGCTCATTGCATAATTCTCTGAATCGATCTCGGCTAGTGGCTTGGTTAGAATATCGACTTTACGTATATCGGTATGAATCTTTTCCATTCGATATTCTTCTTTTCAACATGATCTCTTATAAAATGGTGTCGACATCCACATGCTTGCATCTTGTATGTAGAAACGAGGATTACGAGTGATTGCAATAGCACTATTAACATCACGAAAATAGGTACATTCTTAGCTTCAATGTTATAATCCCTCATTTCTTGACTAAGCGAGGCGGTTGGGAACAACGACTTCTACTGACCATATATTACCTTGATAGTAGATATTTGCAATGATATACCCTTCTTTGAAAACCACGAGATCGGTTTATTTCCTAAGAACCGACAAGTTCACGAGGTGGATTTTACGTCAATCTTGCAACCTCCATGTCGTAATCGAGAATACCCACTAAGCTCTAGATTATCATCGATGGGTAAAATAAACCAAGGTTTCTTGTCCTTCAGATACTTAAGAAATCGCTTATTTGCTTCTAGGTGACTTTTCATTGGATTTGCACGAAAATCGGCACATACACCCCTCTGCGAAGGTTTATATCGGTCTCTTTGGCGAGTCGGGTATAGTAGAGATCAATGAGAGCCCTATATTCTTCCGATTTGTTTTTCGACCATCCTCATCGGATCCGTCTTGAATCCGGTCATCATAGGAATTTTGGCTTCCTTACAATTTTGAACTCAAACTTAGCCAATAAATTCCTAGTGTACTTTGCTTGGCATATGAATATCCATACGTACTTTGCTTTACTTGAAGACCGAAAAGTAATTCATCGACCCATCATGGACATCTCGAATTTCCCTTGCATCGATTTCTTTGAATCTTTCACATAGACTTTTGTTGGGAGATCCAAAGATGATGTAAATCACGTAAATCTGAACCATCGAATATCTTTTCCATATTCTATTGCGAATAAGGTTTTGTCCTTTATTCCTTTAGTGAACCCACTTTTCGATCAAGAAGCGAGAGAGTGTATCATACCAAGCTCGAGGAGCTTTTTTTGAGCCATAGAGAGCTTTTCTTAAACCGGTACACTGGTTGCCCTTTTCAAAGCACGGAGGTTGTTAGACATAAACTTCCTCTGCTAGTACCCGTTTAAGAAAGCGCTCTTTCGTCCATCGATACCGCAGTGAACCCTCTGTGGGAAGCATATGCGAAAGCTTGACCGAATGGCTTCTAAGCGGCGGCCCGGTGCAAAGGTCTCATCATAATCAATTCTTCCGATTGTGAATACCCCCTTAGCAACAAGTCTTGCCTTATTTACGGTGATGGCGTTTTTTCATCTCTCTTGTTCTTGAATACCCACTTAGTGCCAATAACGTCTTGATGACTTGAGTACATCACACTAGTTCCCAAACTTGATTTCTCTCGGCTATTTCGGCTCCTCTGCATGGCTAGAATCCGACTTGCGTCTTGTAGAGCTTCCTCTATTGTTGTTGGTTCCTTCATAGGCGGATACTTGACAATACATGGTACTTTCACCAATCGATGTCTAGTTTTAACTTTATCGGATGGGTCTCCGATTATCATATTAGTTGGATGCGGGTTATCGAGTCATACATTACGATTTGCATCGGTTTGGAGAACATCGTCCGTTTCGATAAAATTTCATTACTAGCGATTGGGAGTGGTGCGAAGTTATGATCCACTTGATAAGAACAAGTCTCGGTGATGTTGGACTCATCATGTGTTGATGTACGTTAGGTGGGAACCGGATGTTCCCCCGAGGCAGGATGGTTCGATTGATCTTTATCTCGTTTTTCTTCGGCTTCTTCACCGATTTTTTCGTACCTTAGGATCTGATTGATCTGGTGAATCAACTAGATCTGGAATGTATATTATTACGGTTTACGATTCTTTTTCCTTGATCGTTAGGTGATCCATTTTACGAGCATCGGTTACTTGTTGATCGGTACATCTTGTTACGAGGCGATTTCTCTTGATCGGAAGATGCTTCATCAAAGACTACATGGGGTGTTTCTTCCACAAGTAGGGTTAAATTTGTTGTAGACCACGAAAGCCTTGCTAGATGAGGAATATCTAAGAATATACCCTCATCGACTTGGCCTCAAAGGTTTTTTCAACTCTCTTCCCATTGTTTTGTATGAAACACTTACACCCAAAAAACATGGAAGTAGGACCACGAGGTTTTTCTGTCCTTCCGCAGTTCATAGGGTGTTTTGTAGTGAGCCTTAGTCGAAGACATACATTACGAGTATGGCATGTAGTGTTGATTATACGCCTTGAAACGGCTTGGTATTGCATATTCACTAACATCGTGCGGCGAACTTCTTTGAGAGTTCTGTTCTCGGATTCCGCTACTCCATTTTTATTTTGGCGTTCTTGCGGTGATGTTTCATCTTTGTATACCAAACTTAGAGCAAAAATCGATAATAAAGGAGTTGAAATTATGTACCTTTATCGTCGATTTTTACTACTGTTGACACCCTTCTCATTTTGTAATCTTTTTAGCGGCTCGGGTATCTTCGTTGTCGTCTCATTCTTCTTATGTAAGAATATAACCTAGAGTAAACTTGGAATAGTCATCCATGATTACGAGTATATTTCGTCCGTTGAGGTATTTGGTGTAACTAGTCCAAATAGATCCATATGAAGGCATTTGCGATTACTCTCTTTGGATCTTGCGTCCAGAATTCCTTTGAATGAAGCTTTGACTTGTTTCCCCCGACATGCAAATACATATACGATCCTTTGAAAATACTTCATTAGGAAGTCCTTCCACTAGAGTCATCCTTGCTTTATCTTATTAAGAGTTTTAAAGTTCGGGATGGCTCATTCTTTTGTGCGAGAGCAATTCTTTACTTTTGGAGCTCTTAACAATCGGGCATGCATTTCTTGGGCAATTTGTTCAATCTGTTTGTGTAGATCGTCCCTTTCCTTGAACCGGTTAGCAAAATCTGTTGAGTGGCTCGATTCTTGATAGTGCATTGATCGGTCGAGAACTCAACCTTGAATCGTTGTCATGAGAATTGTGAAACCGATAGTAGGTTGTCTTGGACCTTCGACATCTGAGACTCTAGTTACTTGTACATCATCATTCTCTAAGGTTAGAACCCTTTGGTATAACCAAAGTTATCATCACCGAAGAGTACGGGGCCTTTACATTCTATGTATGGTGAGGAGGTTTCTTATGTATCATGTGCCTTGAACATCCTTATCGATGTACCGGATAGTTGCTTGCACACCTCGCTTTGTTGGCGGACCCGCGCGATCCTGTGACCAAATCGGGCTTTAGGTACCCCTTTTGGATTGGGTTACGAGGGTTAGGATTAGTTTTGGGGATCCATACAAAATAGAGCACTTCTATTGTGATCGGTTAGATCGAAGGCTGATTTGTCTCCCATACCTATCAACATAATCATCGTCTCTTTATATGCTTTTATGATTAGTATGATTATTAGTGTGAACCTTGGATGACTTAGAAGACTTGGGATTTATCTTTTAGTTTGTCTTCTTTTCATCGATTGGTTACGGTGCACCGACCCTAGATTTCGATTATAGGGGTAGATACATTTTGCTACCATCAAAAGATTCATATCTTTTTTAGCATAGGTGGTTTTTGCGGTTTACGAAGCATGCTTATTAGGCGGTGACCTTGATTGGGTCTCAGATTGGACTTCCCTTTTACGGGTTGTCTTTTACGATTCACGATCTGTTGATCGAGTTGAGGTCTCTTGAGAAGAACTGGGTTCTTTGTTGATTCTCGGATCGATGCTTTACCGATTGGGGTCCATTTATGTTCCCCTACGGTTAGGCACTGCCTTACCCGCTCAATCGGTCTTTTTCCTTATTAGATACATGTTTGGCTTTTGGTGTATCTTTGTGAAACTTCGTCGATTACACCCTTTTTGAGATGAATCGGTAGGGGCTTTTGAGGATGTGGAAGGGTTCTCATACCCAAGTCCTTCTTGTTTGTCGTTGTTCAAAATAGGTGTTCATGTCTTGAGCGGTTTTAGATGATTTTGTAAAACCTCTATTTTTTCACGCAGATTATCCTCGGATAATTTTAGACTTTCATGCTTTTGGAACAGCTCATCGAATTTTGCTTGAAGAAGATTTTGAAATCATCGACTTTCTTTGTTTGTTAATATCCGGTGATCTTTGATCTGCTTCTCGATCGAAGCTTTAACTTCGAGAATTTTAAATTCCTCGGTTACCTTACGGCGGTTTTGGCAATCTAAGTTCGGAGGCTTTCTTGAGATCATTTTCTTTAGCAAGTGATTATTTCGGTCCTCGACTTATCATTTTAAACTTCCACTATAGCATAAGTGTCTCTTGCATTGGAGAGATCCTCAAGCAATTGCTCGAGGTAGGCTCTTGGTCAATCTCCCGGCGGGTGTGCTAATGATAGCGGTGTAAAGCGAACAAAAGCGAGGGTTTGGAGGTTACCTCAGATTGGTCCTCCTTGGCCATCGGCGAGATCTCATCATCATCGAAGAGAATATCGGATCTTCATTTTCATAGAAGTCAGCAAAGACTTTCTTGTCGTCGGACGAAATCTTCTCTGAGAGGAGTATCGAGAGTCCTCAAAGGGCGGATATCTGAATCGTCGATTCTGACGTGTCGGCAACCATGGCTTTTCCGTCCTGTAACGTTGCTCTCTTACATTTCCTCTTTTCTTCTCTTTCTCTTGGCGTCAAGTTTGGGCGATCTGCTATAGTGACTGGCTTCTCACAATTGAAGCACGCTCCTTGATCCACGGAACCTTTCCTTCGGTGAATCCTCCGTTTGTATGATCTATCGGTGATTTTCCTTTCGATAGTAGTGCGAGCTTCTTACATGCGATTGGTTATCTCTTCTTCATCATTTAGATTATCTCTTTTCCTTTCATCTCTGTGATCTCTCCGATCATCGGATCACGGTTCTTCTACGGAGATCATTGGTTGATCTCCTATCTCTCCCTCGGCTATGTTGATAATCTTTATAGAATCTTGATACTTACCAAGTTGAATATTTGATTTCTCAAGTTTCGCAGTAGCGGAAGCGTGATTACGCCTTACTTATGATATTCCCAATGGGTTCATTGATCTTCAATCTCTTCTTTGGTTGCCTTAAAAGCAAGCGATTTTTGAAGTTGAGGCTTGGTGGGCACCTCATCTTCATCGACTTGTCCTCTTTCAATCAAATCGAACTTCGTGAGCTTTAAGGCTCAAAAACAAGCTACTTGGCTTCATCTTTGAAATGTCTTGGCAATCCTTGATTCTTTGTGACCTTCATGTCCCATTTCTTGGTGAGAGACCTTAGGATTTTGTAGTTGATATCTTTATCGACACATCTCTACCAAGTTCTCGAAGCTTGTTTATAGACATTGTAATCCTTCCATCGAGTTCGTTGATGGTTTGGTTGGCGACATCTTGATTTTTCGAACTTCACCGGTTAAACTTGAAGGCGGTACTGTCTTTTATCTGTTCATTTCCCGCATATTTCATTTTAGAGTATCCCACATTGCTTTTCGCTTGATTTGAGATATTTAATCTTTTCCTTGGTGACCTTATCCATTGTTTTCATGATAATATGCCTTGCGATAGTATCTAGAAGTATCACTTTTCTTTCCTCTGCATCCATCAAAATTTTGGGCTTTTCGTACAAGACTTTCGGGGCAAAATCTGGATCTCCTCCATTGCGGGGTTGTCTTAATAAATGATGATGGGTCCTCTTTCGATGACTTCCATCATTACGCCCTTATCGAACCTAGATGGTTGGACATATATATGGCCCAATCTGCATACTCATCGATTGAGAACTTGGCGAGATCATGATACATTCTGAGGTGTTATCCATCTTTGAGTGATTTTGGAAAATGAATGAGTTTTAAAAGCGGTTTTTCAAGATAAGTTCGATTGACCACAAAGATTCTTCCTCAAGAATCGATGATACACAAAGTCGATTGGTGCGATAGAACCAACCGCTCGATACCACTTGTAGGTCGAGCGGGTTTTGTGAAGCGAAGTCTAGAGGGAGGGTGAATAGACTTACGAAAACTTTTTATGCAAATCGGTGTGAGGCGATTAACGATCAGTGTGAGTGAATCGGTTTGGGCTGATAACCAACTTCTTGTCGCTGAAAGCCGAATCGATTCGCAGAATATCGGTTTAAGCGATGTGTGTGCGGAAGCTTAAGTTTTATTAGTGTGAAAACCCGGTTTTGATAAATCGATTCCAAAGTTAATCTTTTAATCGGTTGGTGGCGTGTCAAAGTTTGATCGGATCAAAAGCTTGGTGCTAGCCGATCTTCAACTTGGAATATGTATCGCTTTTAAAGGTTGTGTGCGATTGTGTGTCGATTAATCAAAAGCGGTAAAGGCACACAAGATTTATAGTGGTTAGGAAAAACCGGTCCTACGTCCACTCTTCCCTATCACAAGGGGCACCTACTTAACCAAGCTGGACTTTGTTTTATGTGTAAGTCCAACACAATTACACCAACTAGATGTTTAAGGAGTTCACACTCAGCCGATCGAGAGATCGAACTAGAAACCCTGATGCGAAATCTTTTAAACAACTTAACCTAACTTGGGGGTTTGGGTAAGATTGATATTTTAGTTTTTTAATTATGCGAAAAATTATCAACTTTTTTTTGAAGCTAATTTCTGAGATAACAAGTTAAGCGGAAGAACAAGTTGAGGAACTCTATGAAATCGCATTTAAGATGAAAAGATTTTTAGTTTGATGAGTTCCGAGCTAATCGGGCGTTAAATGGGTTTTTGAATCTTTTGTTGCATCAGAAGAAATGACTTAAAATTTGTTTTTAATCTTACTCAATCATGACTTAAATCGCAGACCGATTGAAAAAATCTTGTGAAATCGGACCGACGAATGCAGTAAAAATCGGCCTTCGATGAAACGATGATTTATGAATGATTCGATGATTCAAAGACACCAAGAAATCTAGGGTTTGGGATGGAAAATCACTTAATCGAATCCAATGAACATGATTCCATGATGACGATCCGTTAGACACACAAAATGGTGATTAAGAAGATAAAAATATATACGGTAGGATTCGGATATGACATAAAACAACAAAGGCAATCAAAAAAGGACAAAGAAAATTGGAAGATTATTAGTATGGATTTGAATATTACTCTCCAACGGTAATATTCAAATCCACACTATAAATACATCAGACTATCTTCAAAAAAGACGATGGAGGATCCGCGAAATGAAATTAAAAGCCAAATATTCAAGCAACTCCATTCAAGAACACAGCATTCCATATCCAAATTTACCCAAGAGTGTTCTTCATTGTATCTAGCAAAAAATGCCATATCTAAGCAGAGAGATTTTCCCAACCTCGGCATTGAGGCTAAACAAATGTAAGGAAAATCTCCGTTAGTTGAAACAAAAACAACCTTATACCCAAAAACCAGTTTGGTAGGTTAAGTTTGTAGGTTGAGTGTGAACTCTGTAAACATCTGCCAATCTTGAGGGCGGCAATCCGTGAGGGTGATAAGAATCGTTTGAGTGGGAACTCGATAAACATCGAGCAATCGAAGGGGAGGGTCGGCAATCCCGTGAGGGTGATAAGTCCCGATTGGTTAAGTTGGTTTTAGTTGCAGACTGAAGGGAAGAGTGGATGTGGGACGAGTTGAAGAACCACTATAAAATTGTGTGTTCTTTCTTTTCTTTATGTTATTACTTGTCATATGCATTCGTTTTATAAGCAAAACACACATCGTTCTTAAAAAAAAAAAATTTCAAATCACTCGTTTCACTTTTGTTTTTATACGCACTAAATCGAAAACGTTTTTTCCTGACGCGTGCAAATGGGTTTTCAAAACGGGACCATCAGTTCCAACTATGAAATCTTTTCTTGCGATAAAGCGTTCTAATGACTAGATGAAAAGATTTTTATGCTAAGAACTTATGGGATGAACACTTAATAAAAATTAATCTTTCTTGTTTGTTCTTGTGCTGAAATCGATATTAGCTTGAAACTTCTTGATTGTTCGTTAAGTCTTATTCACTCTAAAGTGTAATCCCATATATATAGACCTTGAAATCAAAGAGCCGTTGGAGAGCAATTTGAATTTCGGGCTATATTTGGTAGACTTCTTGAGCTTGATGTGACGAAGCAGGAGCGAACATGGCCAAAAAGCGTGAATTTGTACTTTGTAGCCAAGTGAGAGAGGTAGCATCAAACCATGCAATCGCCGCCTCTCGATCATCGTGTCTTGTTCTTATTGGATCGACTCAGCGATGTTGTTCTTCCAACTAAGCTTCGACATTCTTCTTGTTCGGATCATCGCGATGATTAGGTGGAAACATCGATTTCACTGGTGAAATGACCGATGTCTGAATCGATCATTTGTCCGATAGAAGTCTTCAAGTCTTGGATGACTTACTTCAATAGCATATTTTGATGTTCCCGTCCGATCAATATTGAGTTTGATCTTTATGACTTTATGAGATATCATCGTAACGATCGATCTTCTATTCTTGTCTTGTTCTGATATCATTTATCCTTTGAGTCTTCGGGGATTTATACATATTGAGTTTCCTCAATATGTGACCTATCTATTTCATCGGTTGTTAATATACAATCATTATCATTTGGTCTCCTATAGCATGTAATATAAACATTACCAATGTGTCCGATTGGTCCTATTACATGTGTTTTTGGAACTTTCATCAAAACTATAAATTTCCCAACAGAACTTCCATCAAAACTACAAATTTCCCAACAAAGTATAATAGGGAATTCATTTAGGTAAAATTGGTTTTTCTAGACAAAGTATATTAGGAAATTTGTTTAGGTAAAATTGAGTTTTCATTTTTTTAAAGATATCTAATCCCCAATTTAATCGAATTTAACATAATATATTTTAAATATTGCTATATCTTAAAATATATTTTAGATGAACGGTTGAGATTAAATTTAAAATTAGAGTTATTGAGATTAGATGGATTTTGAAATAAAGTGATTTGACTTTGTCTAAAAGTTTGTCTTTATATATAGTAAATTTTAAATATTAAAATTAGAGTTATTGAGATTTGACAAATTTTGAAATAGAGTGATTTGACTTTGTCTAAAAGTTTATCTTTATATATAGTAGAGATTTAGTATCACGTTTTTTGACTATTGAATTATGTTGATTTAAAATTATTGGAATATTACGTTTTGAAATTAAAATAATTTACAGTAATTTTATAATCGGATTCACAAAAATATCAATATTTACAGTAGGACAAATTGCAAAAACAGAACTTATCTTTGTCCTTTATTGTACTTTAAGGACCCAACTGACTTTTGCAGGGTAAGTACTTAACTATCAATTTTTTGCAAAAAAAAAAAAGACTCGGACAATTTTAAGACAAAAAAAAGTGTATTTCCGCTTATTTTTTTATATAACACTTTATAAAAAATAATGATATTTCCAAAAAAATAAAAATTATAATAAATGTTAATAATGAGTTAATGACTGCTAATATATAATTTTTTAAACGTAAATAAATTTATTAAATACAGCGAGTACAAATACTCAAACAACTACAGTCAAAATCTTACAGTAGAAAATACCGAATATGTAGTTCAAAGAATTACAAAGAAAAACTACTAATTAAATATTAATTGGCATACCGTACCGTACTGAAAATAGTGACGCATATCATGTACCGTACCAATATTTTTTATATTTAAAAATTCATATCGTTTTTGTATACCAAAATTCGGCATACAAAAAATTTCGATAAATAAAAAATATTTACCTACCGTACCGAAGTTTTCGCTATATAAAAATTTCGAAAGATATCAATATATACCGTCCTGTACCGAAATTTTGATATACTATGTCATACCGAAATATCAGTATATACATAATTTTGTCAACAAAATACCAATTTTTTTTGGTATATTGAAATATTAAAATTTTAGAATGCATATTACCGTATTGTATCGCAATTCGCAGTATATTGAAGAAATCGACATTTTTAGTATTTTTCAGTTTGATAAGCGCGATACACCAATTTTTTCATTAATTTTCCACCCCTAACCATGAATATAAAGGAGTGAATTTTAGAAAAGAACAAAAAGGTTGAGAACAATTTTTTTTTTTTATTGTCGTAATACTTTATTTTCATTTAGGCTGCGTTTGTTTTGAGATTTAAGTGTGCGGAGCAAGTCAAGGTTTTAAAATCCAGAGATTTAGAATCCTTGATGAATAGTAAATGTATATATTTGTTTTGGAATTTAAGTAGGGTGAGATTTAACTTTATGTCAAATCAATGTTTAATAATGATTGATATTGTATTATTATATTATATTGAGAAGAGTAATAAAGTGTATAAAGTGTGATGTATTGAGAAAAGTAATTATAGATTATATAGGTATTTGTAGGTGTGGATGAAATGTGGGATTTGAAAACCAGACTCTAAATCCCAAACTCGTATAAGACGGGGAGCGCAAAGTTCTAAGTTCATTTGTGTGAATCCCAAAACAAACGCAGCCTTAAGGTTTAGAACGAAAGAAGTTGGATGCAAATTGGAAAAAAAAAACCATTGTTTTGCCTAAAAATTGACCGGATCCTTTTTTTTCAACAAATTAAGAGTAAAATATCTACCCTGCAAAAATTTAAAATTATGTCCTTAAAGTGCAATAAGGGGCAGAGAAAAATTCTGCTTTTATAATTTGTCGTTTAGAGTATTTTTTAAAAGAAAGGGGCATAGGTAGAGGAAAAAGTTGTGAGTAGGGGTGGACGGTACGGCATACCGAAAATTTTCTCGCCATACCATTACCGTACCGAAATTTTCGATACCGAAAAATATCATACCGTTCTCATACCGAAAATTTCGGTATACCGAAATTTCGGTATACCGAAATTTTCGGTATGTCAATATTGATACCGATACCGTACCGATATTTCGGTATACCGTGCCATACCGAATTTTTGACATATACCGTACCATACCAAATTATCGGTATACCGTTTCGTACCGAAATTTTAGCATACCGATAATACCGTTTCGTACCAAAATTTTGAAATTTCGGCATACCGATAATACCATTTTGTACCGAAATTTTGGCATACCGTTCCTGTCGAAATTATTTTTTAAATAACCTGTATTTTTTATGAAAAAAAATATTTGATCACAGAATAAGATTTAAGTATTCATCACCCATCAGTTCAACACAAAATATAAATTTCAACAATCCAACACAACAAAATAAGTTTCAATAGTTCAACACAACACATAAAAGACACTCAATATGTTTCAGTACTAAAATAAAACAAATCATGATTGAAAATAAAAATCCTCATCACTTTTGAAGTTCAAAATCTCAAGAAGCCTGCAAAACACAAGAATTTAAGCAATTAAATGAAAATCAAGGAATCAAAATTTAAGCCAATGACGAAATCTCATATCAATAATCAGTATACAGTATTGAGTTTTATAGTGTACCAAGATAAATTAGGAGAATACCATTCGATATGAGACAATTGAAATGGGCCATCAACTGGTACAATTCCACAAACTTCATTTTTGGAGATATCACTGCATTAAGGAATTATACATAAGAACATTCATTCTTGAAATTATCACTATATCATGAAACCATACATAAGAACCTTCATTCGTGATCACAAAAAATTGAAAATAATCACTTACAAGACTTTGAGGTTTGTTAGGGACGTGAGTTCTCCGTGGACGAGGTGAGAGAGAGAGAAAAATCATGACCCGACTTTTGAGTCAGAAAAGAGGAATAAAAAAATTATTAATAGATTAATAGACTTCACATTAGATTAACAAATAAAAATGATTTTAAAATTTAAACTTAAGTAAACATTAAAAAAAGTCTAACCCTTTTCAATTTCTTCAATTTCCTTGAATAATTCAAGGTCATCATCTTTTGGATCCTTATAAAAGTTCATCGATCCGCTTCTTAGCCAATCACTAGTGCACACCAATGCTTCTACCATTTTAGGACTCAAACTACTCCTAAAAGGATCCACAACCCTCTTTCCCAAATTAAAAGCGGACTCGCTTAGCAGCAGTTGAGCTTGGAATTGCAAAAAATATCTTTGGCAATAATTGAAAGGATTGGGTACCTAGTTTCACTTCCCTTCCACCACTCAAAAAGATTGAAAAGGCGGATTAAAGCATTTTTCAATCTCATCGAAATTTAGGTACTTATCCACTTCATTAGATATCTCTTGAAGTTGTTCTTCTTCATTTTGTGCTTCCATATCATCGAACAACTCATCGTAAAGACCACCGTGCCGCTGCCACTAGCACCATTTCTACCACCACACTCCATTTCCGACTTTTTGCCTCTCAACAACCAAAGTATTATTTATCCCCTTATACTCTGTCCACAAAGTTACCAAATTCTTTTTAGTCACAACAATGACTTCTTGGATCTTCTCAGAAGTACCTCCCAATTTTTTGATGCCGACTTTGATAACCTGAAGTTTGTTTCTTGGGTCCAAAACATTGGCAATAAAAATCAAAGGATTCATACTCTCCCAATTCCCCCAGTACTTATCAAATTTAACCTTCATTGCACTTGCAACCTTTTGAAGAATTGGATCAGAAGGATCATCGCTCTTTTTATCAATCTCAAGTTGTAATGCAATCATTGTTTGATACATCAATTGAGAAGTCGGAGTTTTTGATGCACTTAGCTCTAAAGTGGCATCATAAAACTTCTTCAGAAAGTGTATAAAAGTGTTTGTACTCTCCCAATCCTCCTTACTTGGAGGTCCTTTCCTTTCTTTGCCCTTTTCATTCTTTTCACGAAAATAGTTCGTGAAAGGCACCCATTCTTCAGCCATCCTTTCGAACACCCTTCTGTACTTCATTGCAATATCAAACATTTTATATGTTGAATTCCATCTAGTCTTGACATCCATAGGCCTTTGTTGACGTCTTAGGAAACTTGGCAAAAGACAAAGAACTCCCTAAATTTATTCAATCTCGGGGGAGAAGAAATAAAATTAACTAGCATTACTTATGGATTTAATAGATGCACTAAGCTCTTTTTCAAACCATCCTTAACAATTAAGTTAAGTATATGACATGAACACCTCAAGTGCAAGTATTTCCCATCAAACATCAACATGTTTTCACTTCTCATTCTTTTTTTCAAGTAATCAATAGCAGTATTATAAGAAGAAGCATTATTGACTACTATTGAAAAAACTTTTTCTATCCCCCACCCTCTCAAACAAATCTCAACCAATTTACCAATTTCTTCCCCAACATGACTATCAATTTTTGTGAAATTTATGATCCTTTTATGCAATTTCCACCCACTATCTAAAAAAGTGAGATTTGTGATAACCATGTAATTTATATTTTGAATCGAAGTCCAAGTATCGGTGGTTATACTCACTTTTTGGCCACTAATTGCAAGTTGTATCCTAGCTTTTCTCATCTAAGAATAGATCGTAAATCATACCTGCAATTTTCTTTCGTAGGGGATATTGAATCTCGGTTGTAATTCATGCACAAGACTTATTTAACCCATCCCCTTCAACGTCCGAAAGGACACTTCATCCTTGATTACATATTCAACAACTTTTTTAATTCACAACGCTTTTGATTAAAAGTGTGTGTGGAATTAAAGCACCTCCTTGCCCCATAGTCTCATTTGTCAACGTGGGTGGCTTTTTGTCTCTTGTACTTTCACGTATAGTGGACATTTGATGCACTGTTCTCTAAGTGGTTTTTAACCCACTAGTACTTCCACCGTCATCGGGATTTCTAATTTACAATGGTATAAATCCCGATTGATTGTAGGACCCCATCCACTATCCGAGTCCCTTCATGCACAATCTTTCCGCCAATATATACTCCTCTTTTTTTTGGGAACTTTGGGAGGTTTTGGCTAATATTTTCGCTTTCGTTCATGACTTGGTCCTGTTGGGGAATGAGTTGCCTACGGATCTATTCGGGTGAATATTTAAATACAAATTTAATTCATTAATTATTACTAGCATGAATTAATCTATATTAATTCAAATAGTAATTGCAACAACATATCAAGCATATAAAAAGCCACGTAAAACCTACGATGCGGAATCTACGGGTTTACGTGAGCGTATTCTCGGGATGGCAAAGTGACTTTTGGTGGACGGACTAACCAAAAGGACTTCCCAAGTATTCCCTTAGCCCTTGCTCGACAATCCGGTGGAAGGATACTCGCGAACAATTAACAAAAAGGAAAAAATAAACTTTGTTGCACCAACATATGTGGATTTGCTAATATTTCCAAAGACATGGAATTGTATTTTGGGAATGAACTAATCATCCCCTATTTATAAGAGGGAGGGTGGATTTAAAATTTAGTGATATTTCAATGTGGGAAAAGACTTTTCTTGGTCACCAAGAAATCTTGAATATATCCCATATATTTTTTTTTTTCCCATAATTAAAATATTCCACAAAATTCCACCTCCTCTATTTTATGGTATTTTCAAAAAATATAGTGTGCAAGAATCCAAGATTTGGATCTTCTTGAATTTATGAGAGATATTCTTGTATTTCAAGAAATACATATCTTCCATAATATCTTTTCAAGAAAAGAAAATCTTTCTTGCCCTCTATTTTCCAAAATTTGAAATATCACTATGAATAACCAAGTGGGAGATTTCTTGAATTTAATGAGATAATCTTGTATTCCAAGAATACATATCTTCATTCCATAACAAAATTCAAAGAAAATCTTTTATCCCTCTTTTATCCATAATTTTCGAAAATTGAGAGGAAATATAAACAACAATATTTATTTTATTTTAATCACCTTTTCTAGGTTATTGGACTATATGTTGGGCTACTTTCAGGGGCCTTTAGGAGAATTAAGATTGGACCTTCTAATGGATCTTGAATATCTAATATTGAGCCACAATATAATTCAAGCCCATAAATATTAATTAATCCCACTACATAATTAATATCAGACTATCCATCTTAACCCATATTGATCAATATGGCTCTAGGTCATTATTTCCCGTGTTTAAGATTATCTAGCCCATTAATTAATTCAAGCCCTTTGAAATAGCTTTCCATTAATTAATATCTTTTTTGTCCTGGTCGAGAAGCGGTTCAACATTATTATCCATACCAAACTAATTCCACTTGCAAGATTTGGTATGATAAAACTTATGAACCTCCCTAAGGGTGCAAATCAAGCAAGCGTGCTTGCACGATTCTTTCGTATTAAATCTTAGCAATCACATGTGACCAATAATATTGCCCAAGATAAAAAGTATTGAATCTCTCTCCGATTCGCTACCCATGATAAGTCAAAGCAATAGTTACCAATCCCACGTGATCCTATTTAAGGGACGAAGGTTAAGAAACAACGAACCACCGAGGTCTAATTCTTCCTTGTTAGGGCTCAAGAATTTATCCTCCCAGAGGTCCTATTCAAGATCGGTCATGCACTAGTGTAATCTCTTGGTCAAGACAAACCAATCTGAAAGCCTTACACCTCAACCTTTCGCGATGGTTGTTCATTTCCATCTAGGTCGTGAATGGCGTACTTTTTAGTTACAAGGAGGCGTTAATTTAATCTTTCGTGATCGGTATCACTAAATTAACTACTGATGTAACACGTCATTTAATTATTGAACAGGTTTGCAAATAAATATATATAACATTCAATCATATCTAAAGCATCGGTGATAAAAAATTTATTTCAATAAATAAGTCGAAAATTGGTTCGATTATACAAAGTAAAAACATACTTTTCAGTATAATCCCAACAATCTCCCACTTATACTCAAAGTTTGCTTTTAAGTATACTACAACACGTCTCGAGTAGTCCGTGACATCTAATGTCACCTACACGAACCTAATAATTTCTCCCACTTATACTCAAAGCAGATTAGCAATCGGTCTTGACACCCATTCCACTCACATGTCTCTCGAATGTATTTGAGGCGGACACTTTGTGAATGGATCGCAGTCGTCCCTCGACGCTATCTTTGCCACATCTATATCTCCTCTCTTAACGATTTCTCGTATAAGATGGCTTTCCTTTAATGTGTTTGTTTGACTCGTGGACTCTTGGTTCTCTTAAATTTGCAACTGCCCTTAGCAGATATTCTGAGACAAATTCGAACACCATCCAAGTCCACTAAGAAGGTCTCAGAGCCCAATCCGGTTCTTTCAACGCTTCACAAGCAATTACTTACCCGACTTCCATGGTTGAGTCGGTGATGCATTTCGCTTCACACTCGTCCATTTGATGGCTACACTTCCCAAATGGAAACACACTAATCGAGGCGCAGATAATTTTCGGAATCTATATCTCGATTTGAAACCGAAGTGCACAGTGTAGCCGATGGGGATTGGAGTATCCGATCGATAAATCAACATTCTATCCCGAGTTCTTTTCGGACACTTTCGAATGTTTTTAATCGCCGCCCAACGCGCTTTCCTCGGGTTACTTTGATATCTTGCTACCATGCCTCACGGCAAGCAGGATATCCGGTCTCGCACACAACATTGCATACATAAGGGTTTCCGACGGTAAAAGCACAAGGAATGCCTTTCATGTCATCTATCTCTTTGCGTCTTAGGGGACATTTTCTTGGATAGATGGATTCCAAGCCCGAAAGGTACGAATCCTTTCTTGGAATCTTGCATCTTTGAACCGTTTCAAAACCAAAGGTCTATGTATGAAACTTGTGATAACCCGACCATCCTTTTCTTGTGATCTTGATCCCAAGGATGTGTCCGAAACTTCCCTAAGTTTTTCATATCAAACTGCTTTTGAAAGCCATGCCCTTACGTCGATCACACCTTCACATCGTTCCCGATGATCACAATGTCATCTACGATATAATCTTGAGAATACCAATGCGATTCCGACACGCTTTTTATACACACAACTTTCAAACTCATTTTGATCAAACCCATAAGACTTTACAACATGATCAAAAACTTTGGTTCCAAGCTCACGGATGCCTGTTTGAGTCCGTAAATGGACCTCTTGAGCCATAAACTAGGTGTTCTTGGCCCGTTTCAATGAAACCTTGGTGTTGTTGCACATAGATCTCTTTATCAAGACTTAGTTAAGGAAAAGTGTCTTGACATCTATTTGCTTGATTTCAAGGTCGAAGTCGCAAAGAATCGATAAGAGAATCTGGATGGACTTAAGCATGGCTACTGGCGAAAAAATTTCCTCATAATCGATCCCTTTCTTTGAGTATAACCTTTCGCCATTAGTCTTGCTTTAAAGGTTTCAACCTTCCCGTCCGATCCTCTTTTTCCTCTTATATACCCACTTGCATCTAATGGGTTTGACCCCATTAAGTGGTTCGACTAGCTCCCACACTCTATTATGAAATATAGAACCCACCCGGCTTTCATTCTTTTGTTTGCAAGAAAGCGCATCCTTATCTTGGAGTGCCTCGTCATATGTCCATGGGTCCGATTAGGGGAATCAAGTCCGAGGACTCTCCTATTCCCATGAATCTCTCGGGTCGCTAACAACCCTCCTACTATAACGAGGCTTTGCCAGAAAACGTATCGTTTGGTATATCATCTAAGATGATCAAGACTCGAGGTTTGCCCTCTAAGCTCATTTAAGGTAATCTCACTTTAGGTTTTCTTTGGTTCTATAGTTTTCTTCCAAAATCTAAAGTGGGTGCGGATGTCCACCTTTTGATCTTCGGAACTATAGAACATTCACCCTTTTGTTCCCTCGGGGTATCCTACAAAAATAGCCTTAATTCTGATCGAGGATCCAATTTACCGGTTTCCTTGTCCAACACGTAGGCCGGACACCCCAAAATTCTCATGTGTCTCATACTAGGCTTGGGCCCGGTCCACAATTCTTTGGGGTTTTTGGGAACCGATTTGGATAGCACCAATTTCAGAATGTAAGTCGCCGTTTTCCAAGACATGACCCCAGAACGACTCGGGAAGATCCGTATAACTCATCATTGATCTAACCATTTGCAAAAGAATTTTGTTGCTTCGCTCTGCAAACCCCGTTTTGTTGAGGGGTTAGAAAATGTGATGGTGGGATACAATCCTTCATCGATAAGTAGTTCAAAAACTCATCATTTGAGGTATTCGCCTCCACGATCAGATCGTAGAGACTTGATACGTTTTTCCATATGATTCTCTGCTTGAGCCTTAAATTCTTTAGAATTTCTCAAAGGTCTCAGATTCATGCTTCATAAGGAAAATGTACCTTGAGTAATCATCAATAAAATTACTCATAACCTCCTCTTGCTTTGGTTAACATTGAACTACGTACATCTATGTGAACGATCTCTAACACTTCTTTAGCCCCATTCCCTTGGCTCCAAATGCCATTTTGGTCATATTACCCTCCAAACATGATTCGCGAGGTTGGATCCGATTCAACTTGGAGACGCTTCCGGTGAACCATCTTTCACCAACCTTTGGATCCTCTTTGGATTTATATGACCTAATCTTAGATGCCAAAAAGTGTCTCGTTCACGCGTCGATGAGCGTTTTTTTTCTAAAGCTTGAGTTGATGTGTTATAGGATACATTTCGTGAGTGGTGTGCATGATTAATTGTATAGAGATTTTCCATCAATGTCCTGTAAGAGATACACTCATCATTTCAAAATGATGTCATTCTTATTAGAAGAAACTTAGTGTCCTTTTTAATCGAATTTTAGAAACCGAAAGTGAATTCTTTCTAAAAGGGGGGAACATAAAGATAATCTCAAAAAATACTTTATCTTCAAAAGATAGGTGCACTTCTCCCATTTGCTTTTAATCTACTTTCATGTAGCATTGCAATGTCTGGCGCTACTTGCGTAGTATTGCAATAATCGTTACTACCGTAGCATTGCAATATCGCCACTTACGTGGCATTGCAATGTCTTCTACTTTCGTAATGTTACCCCGGTGTGATAAGGATCTCACTCCCCACTATGTTCTTGGGATCATTTAGAACAGTGAAGCCCAACATGATTAGTGGATCTCGTGATCAACCACCCACGAATGAGAAGTATCGCCGCTAAACAAGTTTCAACAACTAGTGTATGAGAATTACCTTTCTTTCGAGTCCCTTTTGGAGTTGGAACAGGCAAGACCTCCATTGTCCTCTCTCACCGTTTTAAGCACTTCCTCTTTTGGATTTTCCTTGACACAACAAGAATTCCTCATCTTACCATTGCCCTTCGCAAAGCGATTGAGTTTTATTGCTTATGACCTTTGGTCCTCTTCTTTATCTTGCCTACCCTTGGCCTAGAAAATGAAGACGGACCACTTGCCGAATCAAAAGCTTGAGTTTGGTCTTCTTCATCATTTCGCCGAGACCAAAAGCTTGCAACAAATTAGCTAGCGAGGCCAAAATGCTCAAAAAACTTTTGGGCGTAGAGAGTGAAGTACCAAATTCATCCGAGTCTCCAGATCATAACTGTGACTCGAGAATCTCAAGTTTGTTCGGGGATGAGCCATCTATTTTGAGGACATAATCCCTTCACGGGTTTTTCCTCCACCATTTCAAATGACGACATCTCAAGAAGGTGATCCGACGAGTCCCGCATGTTTTGACTTCGTCGGTTGGCTCATCGATTTTTTGTGTGTCAAAATCCACTTGTGCTTTTGTGCAAATTAGGACAATTATAATTTTCCAATCAATATAGTTTCCATACATATTGTATTTGACTTTAAGTATAATAACAAAGGTGAATTAAAAGGTAACGACATGTTGTAATGAAATAAACAACTATACGCACAATAGACAAGCATATCACAAGATTCGATCACATGCCATCATATTTAAAATCTCAAAAAAAATATGAACAATGCATCGACCCAACATCTCAAAACGGTTTAAATAAACCACGTTGGGTGGGTCATTATTTAAACACATTCAAGCGGGTTACAAAAAGAACGATTTATAAACCCTTAATATCCAGATTAATAGTTGGCTCCCACTTTGACCAATATAAAATTGACAGGACTTGGAGAAGTATATGCATATCAATTTTATACCTAAGTAATAACCATGATTAAATACAGATTACTATTTCGCTTTGATCGAGCCTCGTTGGGAGGTCATCGTCTCCACTAGTAATAACCCACAATCATCCGTTTGGAATTCATTCATGTGAAAACCTATCTTTTGACCGTCTCCGTTGGGGAATTTCTCCAAAAGAATTCACAAATAAATAAATCATGAAGGTCAAAATTAATTCAATTTTATTATCCTAATAAAATTGTCAATTAATTATTTAAACATACTTAGTAATTTTGTAGTTGAGATTTTTTCATTTGGCAACCCTCATGCAAAACACATTTAAACAAATTAAATAAAGCATAAGATAGCACAAATAAATCAAGCAAAAGCGAGAAAAAAAAAACATATTGGGCACAAATTATCCAATTGTCATGGTTTGATTTTTTTGGCTTGATCTTGAAGAAACACGTCTCGAATTTCTCCCCACTCGTTCATCGAAAAAATACTGCCGTCTCGAACGCCACAAGCGGCATTTCGCGGCGGGATGCACGCTTCAAGATCCGACCGGCCGCTGGTTTAGGAACAGCAGAAGCCTGGCGAAGACCGCCAGCCGCAGTGCCAAGACGCCCAGTGTCGACAGTGCATCGGCAGAGTCGGCAGATCATCGATCGGCGGCGGCGTCTTGGCGTCGTCTGCTGTATTTCCTTTTTGTTTCCCCGCCTACACGACCTTGCTTCGCCCGCGTCTCCATGTAGCCGCCGTCTTCGCCCGTCCGCTCGGGCTGGGCCTTCATCCCGGCTTCTTTTAATCTCTGGCGCGCGGCCGCCTCGGCCGCTGCCTCGCCCTGCTGGCGTGCCGGTGGCACCACGCCACTACACTGGTTTTGGATTTCGTCCTTTAATTTTTCGTCTCTTCGTTCGTCACGGTTATAATTTATTTACAAAAAATAAATAAACCTAGATCTAGACTAGTCTATTACATTGATCAAATCAAACAAATCTTAGTCTACACGTGGATTTTTCTCACGAGCAAAAACAAATCCGAACGAATCAAATTAAAAAACCACGGTTTATATGCATGCAAAATAAAACATTAAAATCCATGACAATTGGATACGCAAAAGCAGATCTAACAGGTTCTACTATCCAATTTCAAATTTAATGTCCACTTAATTAAATTACAATTTAAAAAATTGAGTCAAAACAAAGTGGCTCGATGCGATTGTTGGGGAATGAGTTTGCGGATCTATTTGGGGTGAATATTTAAATACAAATTTAATTCATTAATTATTACTAGCATGAATTAATCCTATATTAATTCAAATAATAATTGCAACAACATATCAAGCATATAAAAAGCCACGTAAAACCTACGACGCGGAATCTACGGGGTTTACGTGAGCGCACCTCTCGGGATGGCAAAGTGGCTTTGGTCGGACGGACTAACCAAAAGGACTTCCCAAGTATTCCCTTAGCCCTTGCTCGACAATCCGTTGGAAGGATACTCGCGAACAATTAACAAAAAGAAAAAAATAAACTTTGTTGCACCACTTATGTGGATTTTGCTAATATTTCCAAAGACATGGAATTGTACTTGGGAATGAACTAATCATCCCCTATTTATAAGAGGGAGGTGATTTTTAAAATTTAGTGATATTTCAATGTGGGAAAAGACTTTTCTTGGTCACCAAGAAATCTTGAATATATCCCATATATTCTTTTTCCCATAATTAAAATATTCCACAAAATTCCACCTCCTCTATTTTATGGTATTTTCGAAAAATATAGTGTGCAAGAATCCAAGATTTGGATCTTCTTGAATTTATGAGATATTCTTGTATTTCAAGAAATACATATCTTCCATAATATCTTTTCAAGAAAATCAAGAAAATCTTTCTTGCCCTCTATTTTCCAAAATTTCGAAATATCACTATGAATAACCAAGTGGGAGATTTCTTGAATTTAATGAGATAATCTTGTATTCCAAGAATACATATCTTCATTCCATAACAAAATTCAAAGAAAATCTTTATCCCTCTTTTATCCATAATTTTTGAAAATTGAGAGGAAATATAAACAACAATATTTATTTTATTTTAATCACCTTTTCAGTTATTGGACTATATGTTGGGCTACTCAGGGGACCTTTAGGAGAATTAAGATTGGACCTTCTAATGGATCTTGAATATCTAATATTGAGCCACAATATAATTCAAGCCCATAAATATTAATTAATCCCACTACATAATTAATATTTCACTATCCATCTTAACCCATATTACAGTCAATATGGCTCGGTCATTATTTCGTGTTTAAGATTTTCTAGCCCATTAATTAATTCAACCCCTTTCAAATAGCTTTCGTTAATTAATATCTTTTGTCCTTTGGTCGAGAACGGTTCAACATTATTATCCATACCGGAAACTAATTCCACTTGCAAGATTTGGTATGATAAAACTTATGAACCTCCCAAGGGGGCAAATCAAGCAAGCGTACTTGCACACGATTCTTCGTATTAAATCTTAGCAATCACATGTGACCAATAATATTGCCCAAGATAAAAAGTATTGAATCTCTCTCTGATTCGCTACCCATGATAAGTCAAAGCAATAGTTACCAATCCCACGTGATCCTATTTAAGGGACGAAGGTTAAGAAACAACGAACCACTGAGGTCTAATTCTTCCTTGTTCGACCAAGAATTTATCCTCCTCAGAGGTCCTATTCAAACAAGATCAGTCATGCACTAGTGTAATCTCTTGGTCAAGACAAACCAATCTGAGCCTTACACCTCAACCTTTCGCGATGGTTGTTCATTTCCATCTAGGTCGTGAATGGCGTACTTTTAGTTACAAGGACTGTTAATTTAATCTTCTGTGATCTGGTATCACTAAATTTACTACAGTGTAACACGTACAAATTATTGAACCATTATGCCAGTAAATATATATAACATTCAATCCTATCTAAAGCATCAGTGATAAATAATTTATTTCAAATGAAAATAAGTTCGAAAATTCAGTTTCGATTATACAAAGTAAAAGCATACTTTTCAAAGATAATCCCAAACAGTCGTGATCATGTGTTTCAAATATCATGTGTTTCACTATCAATTGTGTGTCGGTTTCGGATGGATTTGACATTGAATGAGAAGCTTTGATTCCATTAAAAAAAAAAACATATTAGTATAATATATGACAATGAATTCAAAGTTCTATAAAATAAGGTGTCTTTAACTAACTAATTAACTCCTGCGTACGTAAAGGTGTGGAGAATTAGGAAAAGCTTAGTCCTATTATTAATATCAACATATACAATCAAACATTTTCATACCATTTACTGGCAGCCTTCCACAATCTTTTACAACTTCCGTCAAAATTTGTTTTCTTTGCTTTTCAAGTAAATAAGTTGTTGTCTAAATATATTTATGAATTATACTTAATCTTCTACTTAATTTCATAATACACATTGTGTGTACAAAATAACATCAAAATGAATATTAATGAATTTGTGACAGAAACTAGAAGGATAGAGATGGGCAATAAATATCCAAGGTGGGCAACAAGGCAATTCATGAAAGCCGAGGCTATAGCACTCGCTAATGTATGTGTACAATTTGAATCATTCAAATGGTACCAAAATACACAAAAGAATAGTCACAGCAGCCGTCAATTCCATGCATCACTAAGTCGTCTGTTTTAATTAATAAAAACTTCGCGTTGATCGTCATTATAATAAGCGACCCAAAATTCCAAATCAAATTAATCTCACACCACGCTTCAAAAACGCTCTCAACACGCCCCTGTTTTTTCACACTAACATGCACAAATGGTGTCCTACTATCACCTCTTCTTCCTCTCCCCCACATTCCTTCCATCCATAATCTCCGATCATGAAGCTGTTTCAATTTAATCAATGAAAAAGTTTCAATGGCACTCTGTTTCAAAGTTGTACAAAAGTGATAATTAATTTTATTTTCGGTATTTCATGTGAACGGCATGAAGAAATAAAGTACAAGGGTTCAAGACAACCCCACTAACAAAGGTACATCAAATTTAAGCAAATTTTCAAAATTGATACCAAAAGTACATCAAATTTAAGCAAATTTTCAAAATTTAACTGCGAAAACAAGGGTTCAAGACAACCCCACTAACAAGGTATTGCAAAGATGTATGAATTTCTAAAGAAAAAAAGCACAAATTATCACAATATTTAATTACCTGAAAAAGATTCTCTGTTGGATAACAGGGGAGGAGGCGGACTAAGGCGATGGGAGAGACAGGGGCGGCAGCGACATAACAGGGGAGACGGGCAAGTATTTACAACAACGAGGAGAGGCGGCATTTAATTTTAACGATGGGCGGCGATGGGTGAGGCAGAAGCGACAACTTGCGATGGGCGTGGATTGTTGCGCCATGTATATTTTATAAAATTATACAACCTCAATTTTGAAAGATAAAACTTATTTTTACTGAATTTATTATTTATACTAAAAGATTGAAAAATAATTGGACAGTTTAATATAAATAAATTGTATTTTAGTATAATAAGTTGCATGGTTTTAAAATGATATATCATAAAAATAATTTGCTCAAAGGTGTAAATAAGTTTTCATCATTCAAGATAACAAGTTGTATAATTCTAAAATGGGGTAAATTGCATTTTTGGTCCCAAGAGAATGAACCGATTTGCAATATGATCATTTCATTTTATCATAGATACTCATCTAGCATACCCAACCTTAAAAGTCACTTTATCATTTTAATTATTAATACAAAATTAGTTAAAAAAAAGCGTAAAAAGTCAAAGTAGCATAAGATTGATGGATCGAGGTAGTACTAGTTTATAGTTTTTGTTCACTTAAAACTTCGTACTCGAGATATACTTGGTTTGGGCGGTATCGGTTAATGAAAACGACTACGAATCTTTGTGCCGACCACTTGAGGATAGGGTCAAGGGTTGTCGATCGTTGGCAAGCTTCGGCGATGAGTTGGTGGCGAATCTCCGAGATAAGATGCCCCGCCGCTAAAAGAAGAAGAGGTTGGTGGTCCGGAATTTGGAGTTGAGAATTGCGCGTCCTCTCGGAGATAGATTTGATGCTCAAATTGTGGGGTGTTGAATTCATTCTCTTTAATTTGTAGCCGCACTTATCTGAACAATGCGAAATCCATTCATGGACGTAGTTAACAAGTTGTTAGTTTTCTATGCTAATTAATGAGTTGAATCTAGAACTCATTAAATCTGTGAAGTGCCTACATTATCATCACATTTGGATTCATACATATACATTATATATGCTCCAGTCCACTAAAAGTGTTCTCAATTTCCTTATTTCTCTGTCCACCAAAATGTGTGTTCATTCTTTTTATGGACACACTCATTTTATCGCCACCCTCCAATCATCACTTAATTACTAATATTGTCATTATATTTTACACACAAAGTTCATTTATTCTTAAATGGACCATGCAATACCCTATAATACCCAAAGAATTGAGCACAAAAAAATTTTGTGAACAGTGGAAGTAGAAGTACATTATATGAAAGTGGGGAGAAACTATTCGGATAGAGATATTTATTTACTGTTACTACCTTATATATGAATTTAAATAAATTAATCATTATTATTGTATTCGAATTTGAATTTGAAATATCTATGAAAATCCATACCTACCTAACTAATGTTAAGCACGCGCACACTTGATATAAAATACTCACATACATATATTTTAGGCATGTGTATGTGTATACACAATATTTTATTCTAAACCTAACTAACTAATGTTACTCACACACTTACACTTGATATGTCCTTCAACAACCACAACCTTAGACACACATATATAAACACAAACTCAGGCTCTCAAACTGCAAATCAACAAAACTCAAACACACATCATATCATATATACCTAATTTTTAGCCATGGGAAAGCCTCATGTAATGATGGTGCCCTACCCAGCACAAGGCCATGTACTCACTCTACTAGAGGTTGCAAACATGTTAGCCACACATGATATCAAAATCACATTCGTGAACGTCGAATTCGTGCATGACATCGTCGCCAAGTCCTCGTCGGGGGGCCCGATTCGCTTCCTGTCGGTTCCAGATGGGCTGGAACCGGAGGAGCGAGTCGTCCCCGAGAAGTTCATAGAGACGATGTGGCAAGTCGTGCCTCAAAAAATCGAGGAGTTGGTCGAAAAGATTAATCGGGAGGAGAAGGAGGAGAAAGTGACGTGTGTGATTTGTGACAATCATCTTTGTGAGATTCAGCAAGTTGCAAAGAGGCTGGGGATACAATCGGCGCTCTTTTCCAGTATCCCGGCAGCCATGTTTCCGTTGATATTCAACGTTCCCAATCTTATTGAAGATGGAATTGTTGACAATGAAGGTATATATGATTTGCATCTCAACTTTTATTTGATTCATATGTATGTATATTAAAAATTTGAGAGAAAACACCCATCTTTAGCTCCTTTTCATTTAAAAAGTTATTTTTCATCAAGATTTTTAATTTTTTTTTTTGGACGAGAGAATAATTATTTGAAAAATTATACCCTTATTCAGTGTTTCCATAATCGAACCATTGATTGAACCGGACAAATCACCGATCAGCATTTCAACCGGTGAAATGATCCCTGCTTAATTTATTTCAATATTTCTATATTTAGTTAAAATCTAAAATAAGTATACACTACAAAAACTTAAATTGATAGTACTCAATAACCAATAAATACTAACATGGATCATAATGTCACATGTCATCCAAAATAATATATATATATATATTCAAATTTGTTAGTAATATCCATAAGCATATCCGCAAATCCTTAACCAAATTCAAATTCAAATTCAAATTCAAATTCAAATTACAATTTTACAAGCATTTCCTCTAATTAAATTTTAAAAATCCATTTTGACCCCTCTCTCCTCCAAGAATGCAAAAACTCACCAACTCTTCCCTCTTTCTCTCAACAACTTCTCTCCTCCCCAAAAATACAAAACACGTATCCTGTACAAATAATAATACCAAAATTCAATCAAGCATTCTCATCAAATTCAATCACTGAAAAAAGCCCTTCCAAACCCACACAAGTCGGCGGGGCAGCGGTAAAAGCGGCGCACGGCGGGGTGGCGCGCGGCGATAGTGTGGTGGAAACTGGGAAGTTGAGGAAGAGACGCAGACTAGGTTTCTGTTATGAGATTCAATTTTTTTAATTTCAATTTTAACGCTGGAGAAACATATAATGGAAAGTATAAAACTAATAAATATATATATATATATATATATATATATATATATATTTTATTGATGCCGACATTTCTAATAAAAATATAAATTAATTAATTAATAAAAAAAAGACTGAAACCGGTTTTCTCTGGTTTGCCGGTTGAATCGGTTTTGACCGGTTCAAACCGGTTCAACTTTAAAAGCGGTTTTTAGGAATGTTTTTAACCGGTTTATCGGCCGGTTCCCGGTCCAACAGGCTGGTTCAAACCGATTGCAACAACATTGCCCTTAATGAAATCTACAATTAAAAAAAAAAAGTGGTGGTACAGAGTTAATATATTGTAGTATGAACTTAATTAAATTGTGGTACAAACTTAAAAATGATGGTACAAGTTGAATTAAATTGTGGTACGAGCAGAAATAATGGTGGTATGATGTTAAAATAAGGGTGGTACGGGGTTAGTTTAATAGTGGTGCCGCGGGCTGAATTGATAGTGGTACGAGGTTGAAATAAATGTGGTACAGTGTTAATTTAATAGTGGTACAAGGTTAATTGAATGGTGGTACATGTTGAAATGATGTTGGTATGATACGAGATGTATATATGGTGGTACAGACTAAAATAATGAAAGGATAAAGAAAATGTAGAATTGGAAAAGAAAATATTATATTGGCTAAGAAAGAATGATTAAAAATTTTATGACACAAAAGAATTTATATTTTCATGTTAAACTATATATAAACTCATCCCAAAAAAATTTATGCAAATCAATTAATTTTGTATGCGCGCAGGAATGACATTACAGGTAGACAAGGTGGTTAAGTTTGCAAAAGGAATGCCAAGCATGAAGCCGTCACACTTCATTTGGTGCCGCGAGAGCGAAACTATTCAGAAGATAGTTTTCAAAATCATGTCACATGACATTGCCATTCTAAAATCTGCAGAGTGGGTGTTGTGCACCTCCACCTTTGATCTCGAGGAGGGTGCATACACCCACCTTCCTCCTCAATTCATCCCCATCGGACCCCTTCTATCCGATTCTGGAGGTCATTTCTTGGAACAGGACTCTGAGTGCCTGGAATGGCTCAACCAACAACACACTAACTCGGTTATTTACGTCGCGTTTGGCACCACCACAGTACTTAGCAACGCTCAGTTTCAACAACTGGCGACAGGGATTGAAGAAACAAACAGACCGTTTCTGTGGGTTGTGAGACCTGATTTGGTATCAGGGGATGAGAAGCAAGAATTCCCCCAAGGTTTCTTGGAGAGAGTGTCGAGACGTGGGCGAATCACAGGTTTGACCCGTTGACCATTCATTTTCTTTCAAATAATAAATATTTCTTCATCCTTTTTAGAATGGTGCAAATTGAATTTATGTGGAACAACAAGCAAAAAATGATAACTCTAGAAATTTTTTAATTAACACAAAAACTCGTATGAGACGGCCTCATACATGAGACGGGGTATAAATTAACACAAAATAACATCCATCCTTCCAAAGTAATACGCACCATGCCCAAATTACACTACAAAAAAGATGCGTTTTAGAGAAGAAAAATTTGAGATGAAAAAGTTTTCGTCTCAAATTGCGACGGTTTTGAGACGGACGTTGTCAAAATCTGACCAAATTTGCGATGGTTTTATATACCGTCGCAACATTTGAAATGGAAATTTGACCAGTTGTAAACACGACGTCGGTTCTGTTCAGTTTTGAGACTGAAAAAACCGTCTCAAGTTAAATGGGTCAAATGTGAGACGGGTTTGGACCCATAAAACAAAATGCAGTGCACATTATTGCAACCGCCCAGTTTGAGACGATTTTTCCGTCTCAAAATTTCGAAATCGATTTAGAGACAGTTTTTCCATCTCAATTTGACACGGTTTTGGACCCATAAAACAAAACATGGTGCGCAAAAATTGCCACCGCCCAATTTGAGACAGTTTTTCCATCTCAAAATTTCGAAATCGATTTAGAGACGGTCTCAAATCGTCTCAAATCTGAAACGATATATGCAGCCCATTCTTCTTCTTCCTCCACAATTTGCACAACGAATTGCCCGCCGCCAGAGGGGGAGGAGGATTATTGTTGATGACGTTTAGTGGGTTTTTTTTTTTTAATGTTGAACTTGATTTATTTTGCACATTTTAATTTTAAGTATTTTGAACAATTTGGATTTTCATAGTACTTAATAGACTAATTTTAGTTGAACAATGGTTGTATTATAATCACAAATTGATTAGTAGTATAGTTAGATTAATTAAAAATATTTAATTTGCAATTATTAAAAAATTAATAATTAAATGAAAGACTAAAATTACAATTTTAATTAATAAAAAAATTATATAATTAGGAGTAATAAAAATTAGTCAAAAATAAATTTAATTTTATCTAAAATTAGATTTTAAATAATATAATATAATTAAAGTAGAAACTAATATAAAAAATAAATCAGTTAGCGACTATAATTTTTAAAATTTATATAAATAAAGAAAAAAATAATTTAAATTGGAATAGAATTTGAAATTTTGAGGTAACATAATTAGAAATACAAATTTTAAAATAATATAACATAATTTAATTAGAATTTATAAATAATAAAAAATTAATTATAATTTTAAAAGGTATTAGCGACTATAATTCTTAAGGTTATATAAATAAAAAAAATAATTGATTTAAATGGGAAGATTAATTTAAAATTTTGAGGTATCATAATTAGAAATACAAATTTTAAAATAATATAACAAAATTTAAATTTGAACAGATCTCTCATCACTTCATAAATCACAGAACAAGATTCAGAATCAAAGAGATCCTTCATATGCTTGAGCATCTCGAAAGGTCCATTTTCTAATGTTGCCTTTGCAATTCGGGAGTCATACCGAGCAACATAACACATCGAGCCCTCAAGCGTCCCGTCCCTGTTAGCACAGTCTTACTAGTGACACGAGGTCGGGGATGTTTAAGTGAAAAGATTTGAACTTCGATTAGCCCGAGTGTCGGTATGCGATCGGACAAGGTCCGAAGATCCCGGTGAAGGCTGCGGATAGATCAAGACACCCAGACTCGTGAGAATCTGGCTTTAATGATTCCAAGGCGAAGAATGGAAAGAATATAGTCATTAGAATCACCGCGTGGATCAATGAGTATACATAAACCACCGCGGAAATAGTGATCCGGAAATAGAGGAAGACAACACATGATCACCACATGATCGGATCGAAGATAGCATCCGTCGTAAGATATCGGTTTATCCATCGGGATTAGTACATCGGTTAGCGATATTAGGGTTGGCATATCGGTTTAGAACATCCGGCCTCAATCCGCGTCGATCTTGATCATCCGCTCATCTTCAAATGATCTCGACACGCGTCGATCTCGTCGATCTCATCTATCTTCTCTTCCGACCGCAACCTTCTCTTGATCTTCTCTAGTCGGTTTCTTTTACGATCGTATTGCTTTTTCCGATCACCGGATCGGCCGTAAATGCATTCCGATCATCTAATCGGTCTGATTCGGACATCCGATCAAAGTCATCCGTCATCATCGATTAGGTCATCTCGGTCATCGATCTTCCGATCGGTGGCTTAGCTTTTTCTTCTCTTTCCGATTTTGCTCACCATCATTGATTAATTCCGAACTCATCCTATTCGATTCTTTCGTCGGTCTAAATGGGCTCGCAACCTCGTCGATCTCGATCATCTACGCGTCGATTTCGTGAGTTCCCCCTCAATTTGTTCTCTCGTTCCCCCTCAACTTGTTATCTGTAAATCAGCTTCAACAACACAAATTGATAATGTTTTGGCATAATTCATCAAAACTAAAATATCCCAACACTCTTGATGCTTCTTTCGAAATGCTAGCAGAAAAACGCTTGACCTCTTGAGACAAATTTCGGGAGTAGCTTATGGATCGCATGTCTAACACGTACTCAATCTTTTCTTGCCTAAGCACCAAACGCACGTTTCGGTGCCAGTCCAGAAAATTTGGCCCAACTAATTCGTTTGTTTCCAGAACACATTTCAATGACAGTTATACATTTTAACTAACCAAGAAAAATAAAATAAAACGGGAATTAAACACATAATTCCTATGATCAATATTCAGCAATCAAAATAAACATGGTCTTTCTTTTTATATTTATTTTGTCTCCATTATTTTCACATACTCAATGACCTCATCGGAAGAGTACGAATTTATTTCAAATATAAATTGTAATGGACTAGGATACACATTCCTATTATTACAATATATGATTTGGTTGATTACTGTAATAATAAAACTGGTAGGTCTCTAACCAATTGCAAAACTGCAATTCCTAGTTGATTGAACCTAGTTCAATCGGATGTCCCTTAACTTTTGTTTCTTTGCTTTGGCTGGTGAAACAAAACTAAGTTGATTTACAACCATCGAGCGATGATATTACATGTCCCTATAAAAGTCCCGTTAGATGTAGATTCGAGCAAAAAACTTTGGTCTTAAATACCCATTGGGCTAAATCGCGGTTTACTTTTTAATTTTGATGAAAGATATCATTTCATTTCAATGAAAAAACCATATTTTAGTGAGGAACATTTTAAAGTTGGGGTATTAATTGCTTAAACGAGACCAACAAGTTTACTACATCACATTTGAGCAATTATTGGGTGACGCCTACCCAAACAAGATATACATACGGACTAACAAATATTTGGCGTCGTCAACCCTAACAATTAATACGGTCCGACAAGTATTGGCGTACTTACCCAAACAGTTATAATGCGTTCTATAAATACGTTAAGAATTTATTTAAATTAGTTAACCAAGTGGGATTTTAATAATCATCAATAACATATCGAATTTTAAAATCTAATTTTAAATTCAATATTAAAGTTAAACAATTATTAAAACTTAATAATTAATTCAATTAATTTCAATTAAAATCCTAACTTTTAATTTTGTTTTAAAATTAAACTTATTAATTTTAAAAATAGGTTTTATTTTATTAATTTTTTCAAGGGCTCAAGTGCAATTTCTAAAATTTGCACGGAGGGGCCTGTTTGAGATCTAATTTACAAAACAACCCCTCCCTCATCACAGCCCAGCAACCGTCTTTCCAATCGGGACAACCGAAATCAACAACATCAGTTCATCAAATTTAATCCAATTAAGCATAGGAACATTTAACTTTGGAATTCAATTTAATCAACAAACTATAATTTGTAAATGGGAATTACTTGTTGTGTGACTCATAGGCCCTTATATACCGATTGATTAGTCAAACTAACGATCTTAATTGAACCCTAATCAATAAATCAGACATTCTCAATATATCTGGTAAGTTGTGAGGTATTTACAACAACCTGTAACATACGTGGGCTATTGTGATAAAATATTTTCATTCGCGAATGCCCGATTAAATCTTGAACATGATGAAGTGTCTATTCAAATAATTTAATCATATTTTCTCATTACGCTAATTGATCACATTTGTCACATTCGGACACAAAGTCCAAACGTGACGTGCATTGTCCAATGACTAACGATACAACTAGTATGAGAAGACGAGCACTCTCTCTAAATCCACATTGAGGAATGAATCCTTTTCTTGGCTCAACTACCACGCACATGCATTTTGTGATAACTCAATCCATGTCATATCTATCTATTAAGGGTGCAAGCGTCGGTCATGTTCAAAGTTCACCACTCCATACATGTTGTGTGTATTGACCTCAAGTTAGAGGAATGTAACATCGCTCCCACTAACCGAGACACCCATAGACACTTAAGTGGAGTAACATTAAACGGTTTCTCGAATGAGTATACTAATACCCTCTAAGGTATCTGTGCATCCATCTAGGTATCTCGAATGAGATACCTAGTATCTCGTAGTAAGTGAGAACTACTACACTCATTAAGAGTATGATGCAGATCACACATCAATCTCAAATGCATCATCAACATCCCATTCTTGATGATCCTTGATTAGGGTTATTTGAGAGTCATGCTTAAGTCATCTGATGTCTCATATCCTCAATGACAACATTGGTTCATGGGAACACTTACATGAATAAATGCAAACAATCAAACATAATATTCAAACAAGTGTATTGCCATACATTAATATTAAATGAACTATAATATTAAATCAACTTAATATCATCGAGTATTATGTTCTTAGTTCCTTACATATGATTTGTGTCAGGACACTAATACTAACACTACCGACGATTTTCGATCTCCCGACGGGCGAAATACAAAGTGGTTCGTGTTAATGCTAAATGGCCCGTGGCTCGGTGGTTCAACGTCAACTCAAAGCGCTTATAGTGGTGTGGGTTGAACCACCCGGGCCATTTTTATTTTTTTTGCAGAAATTCGGGTTTTGAGATGAAAAATTCTGTCTCCGTCTCATATTTAAGTATAACAAGTTGCATATTTAAGTATAACAAGTTTTACGATTCTAAATGCACTATGAATGCACGGTGCATCCGGATGCACGCAAGACTTATATGAGCTCGACTAGGTTCGTGAGTATGACATGCCTAATACTCGAAAAGTAGAACACAAGTAGCTCATGATCTAATCACACTTTTTAACTCCAATAATCTTCCCAATTAACCAACCACACTAGCAATTAGCTACACTATACGAAAAATTTGTGGCGGTTTGAATTTATTTTAAAATTATCACGATATTTAAAACTTTAAAATTCAATATAAAGACTGTACATATTGTTGCAATTGTGATGCGCAATTTTAGAGTCTTAATTAGCACAATTTCAATTTCATGTGATGTTCGTGCATTGAATTTTGAGTAATAAATAATATGATCATATATTTTATTGTAAAGTTTTAAAGTTGGCGGTGGAATTAATTATTTGTTAAAATGTCGTCTAATAATGCATAATCAACCATTTCTTTATATTCTTCATGAAATAAAATAATTAAGTACTGTAAAATTAAGTTTGATAAGATATTGAGGGTTGCATTGTAGGTTGGGCACCTCAGCAAAAGGTTTTGAGCCACCCCTCGATTGCTTGTTTTGTAAGTCATTGTGGTTGGAACTCGGTGATAGAAAGTGCAAGCAATGGGATTCCAATTCTATGTTGGCCGTACTTCTCCGACCAGTTTGTGAGTCAAAGCTACATATGCAATGTTTGGAAAATCGGGATGGGGTTCGAACATGACGTTCACAGTGGAAACATAACGTCGGAAGAATTTAAGCAAAAGATCAATTTAATTGTTGGAGATACGGGGTTTAAGGAGAGGGCTATGCAGTTTAAGGATAAGATAGAGAATACTGCAAGAGAAGGAGGGACTTCTAACAAGAATATCAACAAGTTTATCACTTGGATAAAAAAATAGAAGTTGTACGGTACAAAAACCATGCATGCATGATGCACCATGGATATTTTCTCTATTACATCTTGTGTTTCGTGTTTCCTTTTATCACTTTTTTAGATCCCGCGTTTTTATTTCTGAACTTAATATATATTGTGTTATTGACTGTGTTATGAACTTATGAGCTATGACACAATATCTATATTCCAAGTTGAAATACCACCCCCCCCCCCCCCCAAAACCCCCATTCTAATTTGGATTACGACTTAATGGATTCATACGCACGAGATCCTTTTTTGATTTTTTTTTTCTGAATATTATTGCACGTCATACGTATTCATTTGATCACAGGACCAAATTTATTAATTTATGCGAAAATACAAAAAAAAAAAAATTGTCCTGAACTTTGACCCATTTTGATCTTGGACCTATTAATTTACGATTTTTAATCTTGGTCCTGTAACTTTACAAAATTCGACATTTTCGTCATGTCACCGGCTAGTTACCTGCAATAGCAGGTGGCAGGACTAAAAAGAGGAATTTTGTGAAGTTACTGGACCAAGACCATAATTTACGGATTTTTATTTTAGTCCTGTCACCGGCAAGTTACCTGTAATAGTTGGTGACAGGACTAAAAAGATGAATTTTGTAAAGTTACAGGACCAAGATAAAAAACCGTAAATTAGTAGGACCAAGATCAAAATTGGTCAAAGTTACTGGACAAAAAGATCAATTTCCCCTTAATTTAATAATTTAAGATTGTTAAATATTTCAATGGATATGACGAGGAAATACTACACATTGTTCAATCCAAATTCTTTGCTTAATTCATCCTGAAGCTTAATATATGTCTCAATTGTTGCGATATTGGATTGTAACTATCATAGTTGTTCCAAGAAAGATCATACACTGACCGACAAAGTAGTAATTAATTAACTCACAATTGCCAAATTGAAGAGCTTGTACCCAAATGGTTAGATTGAAAACTGTATCCCTTCGCTTTGAGGGATGCTTCCCGGTCGATTGTACGGGATCGGGAAAGGATAGAAGTGGTGGTCTTTGCTTACTTTGGAAGGGGCCTCTAAATCTAGCCCTCTCATCTTTCTCTCGTAATCACATTTCGGTGGGCGTTCCTTCTAGTGAGCAACAACAGCCTTGGCACCTATCGGGGATCTACGGGTGGCCAGAGCGGGGACAAAGACACAAAACCTTCTCTTTGTTGCGTAATCTGGATCCGGGCGATAGAACCCCATGGCTTTTGCTTTGGGTGATTTCAACCAATCTTTGTGGAAATTTGGGAGAAAAGTGGCGGGAACACTAACCGTGACATAACATATGGAGACTTTTAGAAACACTATCGGATTTGGAACCGAGGGACTTGGGTTTTCTTGGTCATAGATTCACATGGTCGAATGGGCGTTTCAAAAGTAAAAAATATTCGTGTTCGACTTGATGGGGCATTGACAAATTCAAATGGTGTTGTATGTTCCATAGTGTGTCGGGTCTCTCACCTCACCCGCATAAACTCAGACCATTCCCCTCTCCTTGTTGAAGGTACTAATGAGGCGAACCAGCAGGGACCTTGTGGGAGAAATAAGAAAATTTTCAGGTTCGAGAAGATGTGGATGGATAAGGAAAAGCGCATTGATATCGTGGGAAAGGGGATGGAAAAGGAGGACCAACGGCTCTCATTCTCCGATAGAACCAAGAGTTGTGGGGATAACCTTATGCGATTGGGATTCAATTGTTTTTTGGTCTGGGCATAAAATCAATTGCAAAAGCACGTCTTACCATGTTGCAGTCTAAACCTCAATCGGAAGAGATCTTAAAGGCTCACAATGATACCCAAAGACAAATTTACGAGCTTCTCAAACATGAGGAAACCCTTTGGTTCCAAAGATCAAGAGCCCGTGGCTTAAAGATGGGGATGAATGTCGACTTTCTTCCATAAGAAAGCTTCTCGGAGAAAGAACGCAACACAATCCTCCGGGATTAAAAAACCTTCGGAGAATGCCGAGGGAACGGGGTTGGAAGAGTACTTCGTGACTATTTTATGGATCTGTTTTTCATCGGGGGCTAAATGACATGCAACGGGTTCTTGAGTCAGTAGAGGCTAGGGTAACTAACGATACTAACTAATCTCTTTTGCAGCCATACTCAGCCGCGGAGATCATAAAAGAACTCAAACAGATGCATCCAGCAAAAGCCCCCGGACCGGACGGTATGCCCCCTCTTCTTTTTAAATTTTGGCCCTCTTTGTTGAATGCTCTTTTGTTGATACTTGCTTGAATATCCTTAATTGTGAAGGTGATCCCTCCCCTCTCAATCACACTTTTATTGTCCTTATTCCTAAAGTCAAATCCCCCACTTGCCCGCAAGAGTTCCGCCCTATTAGTCTTTGTAATGTGATCATGCGTGTCATCTCCAAAGTGATTGCTAATAGATTGAAACACGTGTTGCAAAGTGTCATTTCCAAAAACCAAAGTGTTTTCATTCCAAATCTCTTAATTACGGATAATGCTATGGTGGCTTTCGAGATATTCCATTTTCTAAAAAAGAAGACGAAAGGCAAAAAAGGTTTTGTGGCTTTAAAATTGGATATGAGTAAGGCTTATGACAGGGTCGAGTGGACGTTTGTGAGAGCTATTTACTTAAAATTGGGTCTTGATCCTAAATGGGTCAATTTGATGATGAGATGTGTCACCTCAGTCTCGTACTCCAATCTTGTTAATGGTCAACCCTCTGATCGGTTCACACCTAGTAGGGGTCCGTCAAGGAGATCCCTCTCGCCTTTATCTATTTTCTTATATGTGCGTATGATTCTCTTCCCTCATTAGCAAGGCGGAAGCTCGGGGGGAAATTACTGGCATTAAGGTGGTTAGACAGGCTCCACCAATATCCCACATCTTCTTCGCCGATGATAGCATCCTATTTTTTTGGGCAAACTAATCGGAGGTCCTGAAGGTGAAGGAGATCATAGCAACATACGAGGAGGAGGCGGGGCAAAGGATTAATTTGGAAAAATTAGAGTTGTCCACTAGTGGGAACATCCTTTAGGAGACTAAAAATCAGTTTTGGGCCAGCAAATGGGGGCAAGAACCGTGGTTCAATATTCAAAGTACCTGGGGCTTCCAACTGTTATCGGTAAGGGGAAAAAAATAGATTTTCCAAACAATTGTGGATAGGGTGGTGAGCAGACTCAAAGGGTGGAAAGAAAGAACTCTAACCAAGGCGGGAAGAGAAGTGCTGATAAAATCGATTGTTCAAGCTATTCCTAACTATGTTATGAGTTGCTTTCTCTTCCCACGATCGTTATGTGAGGACGCTGAAAAAGTTGTGGCCAGGTTCTATTGGGGAGCGACACCGGGGGAACGGAAAACACATTGGCTTAGTTGGGAGAAAATCTCGCGTTCAAAAGAAAATGGGGGATTGGGATTCCGGGAAATGTACTTTTTTAATCTCGCCATGGTTGCAAAACAGTATTGGAGACTCCTCCATGACGAAAATTCAATGGCTGCAACCTTACTGAAGGCGCGTTATTTTCCCCGGGGAAACTTAGATACCGCGACAATGGGCTTCCAACCAAGCTATCTATGGCGTAGCATCCTCAATGCTCGCGATCTCGTAAGGCAAGGGTCACCGGCTAGTTACCTGAAAATAATAACCGGGAGCCATATTAACAGTAATATGGGTTGAGATGGATAGTGCAATATTAATTATGTAGTAAGATTAATTAATATTTATGGTCTTGAATAATATTGTGGCTCAAAATTAGATATTCAAAGTCCATTAGAAGGTCCAATCTTAATTCTCCTAAAGCCCCCTCAAGTAGCCCAAACATAATGTTCAATAATTGGAAAAGGTGTTTAAAATAAAATAAATTAATGTTGCCTATTTTTCCAAAAGTTTTCGAAAATAATAAAGGAAGAAAGAGAAAAGATTTTCTTGATTTTCTTGGAAAGATTTTATGGAATATGTGTTCTTGAAATACAAGATTATCCCATAAATTCAAGAAAAGTCAAAGATCCTATTTCTTCCCTATTTATTGGGAAATTTTCGAAAACCCCTTAATATAAGGAGGTGGAATTTTTATGGAATATTTTAATTATGGAGAAAAGAATATATTGGATATATTCAAGATTTCTTGGAGATCAAGAAAAAGATTTTCCCATCTTATTCCTAGGGTAGAAATCGTCCACCACCTGGTATTATAAATAGGGGATGAATTTTTCATCCCCAAGTGCAATTCCATGTGTTGGAAAAATTAGAAATCCACAAAGGTGGTGCAACATAATTTTATTTTTCCTTTTGTTAAATTGTTCGCGAGTTCCTTCCACCGGATTGTTGAACAAGGACAAGGGAATACATCTTCTCAAGGTTGTCACTCCGAGAGGTTAGTTTACGTAAACTCGTAGTAATTCCGCATGCGTAAGATTTACGTGAACTATTTGTATGCATGATTGGTTGTTGAATTATTATTTGAATTAATATAGGATTAATTCATGCTAGTAATAATTGTTATAATTAAATTTGTATTTAAATATTCAACCCGAATAGATTCGGGCAATTAATTCCCCAACATATAGGTCGCCAGGAGCATCCCGACCACTTTACGAGTGTCGGATATGGCGTGACGAAGACATCATTAGTGATGACACCTGGTCTTCAAGCTATGAATATGGTGGGTATACTTTCGGAACAGGTTGCCAAGTTGACTAAAGATGTGGAACGTTTGAGGTCCGAGAGAAGATCGAGCCACAGAATGTCGTCGAGTGGAGCAAGCTATGAACATAGTGTCGTTAATGCTATGTTTTCGGCTAACCCTAGGGACGACTTTATTGAGGCACTTCAAAACGTCTCTCAAGTATCAGATGTGCATGTCTCGCATTTGTTTTAATTAAAGACTAGTGTATTAAAATTTTCTAACTAAATATCTTATTTGAACAGCCACCGACCTTTTGCTACCTTTATTTGGAGGATCCCGATCGGTTGGTGGCCACAGGAACGTTGCACAACTCCCATGGAATGATTCATGGTCATCCCATCACTCCTGGTTTCGTGAGGGTCACACTCGATGTACCCGTAGCCGGACAAGAGGATTCAGTGGTGCCAAAACCAATAGATGATGTCGTCACAGTCGGAACATCGGTCGGGCACTTCATCGAATGGCCGAACAACTTGGTCTCTAGCACCATGAGGGTAAAATATATGTTATTAAAGTTCATTATCTTATTTGTGGTTCTAAATAATATTGCAAATTGATTGTAGAATCTGCTGACACCACAAATACCTCAGAAGAAATCACCACAAAAGGCTAAAGAGAAATCGAGGGGTGTCGTAGACAGTCAGAGGGGGAGAACGAGGGACTCCACTGCGCGCATACTTGGTTATCCCATGCCTGGAGACTTAGATCACGATGATTATGTACAGTCTAGGGTGCACCGGATGGTATCGTCTAATGCTTTCGAGACCATCACAGTTCCCATGATTGCTCACTTTCATCAGAATACTTTCCAAGAATTCGTCGGTGAGGAACATGTGCGTGAAGTCTTGAATTACGAGTGGTTGAGTGCAACCACCATATCCCTTTACCTCAAGTATGTGTTTACTAATTCTCAATATTCACTTTATGTATAGTTTTTTTTTTTTTAAATATTAATTAGAGTATATATGTTGGTTAAAGATATTTGGGTGAGGTATATCTCTCCAGAGGTGCCCGAGCAAGTGGAATGTATTCCTTCGTCTCCCCCCAAGTGTCTTGCATAATGGATGATAGGGTACAGACCATGAGTGGGATAGTTAATCATATGTTGAATCAATCTGAGAGCGATCATCTCATTTTTTTGAAAACAAATGTGGGGTGAGTGCAATAAATATTTCGTTAAAATTTGTATTCATGTTTATAATATTTGCACATATATATGCTAAATTTGCAGTTAATTTTAATATTCTCAATATAATATAGGAATCATTGGGTCTTTGGGTCGCCATAAACATGAATACATTAAGTGTGTATTTTATGGACCCAAATTTCGAGGATGGAGTGATTTCAAATTGCCCCCCGATCTCGTTTCATATATGGAAGCGTAAGTTCATTTTTAATATTCTATATAATGATTTGTTTTACTTTTAAAATTATGCATATTTAATCTATTTTTATTTTTTTAATTATAATAATAATAGTGTGATGACGATGTATCGGAGTCGCCTTTCTAAGTCAAGGTTCAAGACTAATTTCAATAAAGTGAACTGGATTAACATTAAGGTAAATTTAATTTAGTAAATTATCAAATTAATAGAAAGAAATCATAATTTAATGTCGTGATTATAATTGCTAATCAACGTGTTACGAGGCAACGAGATAATGAACATTGTGGACATTTTGTGTGTTGTTTTATTGAAGATATAATCATGACTTCTCTAATCTAACATTCCTCTCAATATAAGTCAATTTATCGATTTATTTAAATTATTATTGATTGAATAAAAATTCATACTATATATTGATTGATTCGTTGTTTGCAGTTTGTCTATGAACGTCCGCTCAAGTCTTACTCTAAGAAAAGACTGGAGAAATGGAAAAAAGATTGGACGGGGTACCTTTACAATTGATTCTTATATTCATACTATATTGAGTGATCGTTGTTTGAAGTTTTTGGTAGCATGTAATTAAATTATATATTTGTGATGATATATATTTCATGTTTTTGGTGTATTGGACGTATATATATGTTTATGATGTGTATGTTTATTTATTTCGTGATGTGTATGTTTATTTATTTGATGTTTTGGTATTGGACGTATATATATTATACTGGTATAAGTTTTGGTTTATGATTTTATTATAGGATTTTTTATTTATGGTTTATGGTTTATGGTATTGGACGTATATATAAGTTTTGATTTATGGTTTTATTATATGATTTTTAAAATATAAATTAATTATTAAAAAAAAGATATTGGAACATAATAAAAAAAATTATTATAAAAAAAATAAGTTAGACAGCGGTTTATAACCGTTGTCCAAGCCAACACTTTACAATGTGGTTAAAAACCGCTGTCCAAGCCCACCCTTTTGGACATCGATTTTTTAACAACTGTCCAAGCTTGGACAGTTGTTACTTGAACAACTATTATAATCGCTCTCTAAGGGCTATTTTAACAGTTGTCCAAGGTCAAATGTGTATTAGTGAATACTCCATCCGTCCTACGGTAAGCTTTACATTTTGTAATTTTGGGTGTTCCAATTTAAACTTTACACTTTCTTTTTTGTGGCTCCACTTTTCTTAACAACTATTCTTACTTTGACTTAAAATCACACTAATTGTCACTCATTTAATATTAAAATACACACATTTTCTCTTTCTCTTTTCACAACCAGCAATACATTTAATACTATATTTCTTAAAACTTATATCGATCTCAAATATAAAGCTTACCTTGGGACGGAGGTAGTATTATTTTATAATATATAATTTTATTTTCAATTTACATAATACACGAAGTTATATTGTAGTTCAAATCTCTAAATTCTATATTAATTATTATATTAGTCCAACTAATGAAACTAAGTTTCTATACTATTATTTTAGTTGACCCAAGCCCTTAATTCATTTTAGTTTGTTGAGATTTAGTCCATTTACTATTAAGTACCGTTTGGTTCACGAGATTTAGGGCAGGCCGGAATAATAATTTAATCTCACCTAATTGATTATTTGGTTTGTGGGATGAGAGTTCAGAATATATTTTTAGTCCTGATAAGAAAATGTATTTAATACATATATGGAGAGAAATGTATATCCCATGTGAAAGGTGGGATTAAAAGTTGTAATCCTACAATCCAAACATATATCTTGATTTAAACAATTCGATCCAATTAATTAAATATTACCAAATTCTACTCAACTCTATCATAACTAATCAATTCAGTTTTGTGAAACAAATATAGGCTTTAATTATCTTTATCCGGAGATTCCAAAAATGCTCATGAATACGAGCTTGTACTTATTAGTTAATTGGAGATTATTATTTTTTTTTTGGGGCAGGATTAATTTGGAAATTTATATTAGTAACAATTTTGTATGTCATCATAAATTAGTAATAAAATATTAGAGAAAAGAAAAGATTAGCATGCAGGGAATGTGCAGAACATGGTGTACAATTGATGCTGCTTCACTGTCGCAACTTTGTCACATATAAAGGTACAACCCCCTGCTGCATGTGCTCTCCCATGTACAACCGAAGATTTGACAATATTTCCCCCAAAGATAAAACAAATATAGTTAACAAAGTTAAGTGCACTCACCCTGACCCGATCTAGTCCACAAACAATATTAGTGGTGTACAGTAAAACGTGACACTAATTGTAATTGAAATGTGTCATCTAATTATATAATTAAACAATGTAATTACAAAGTAGGTTTTGTTGTCTTCTTCTCCTGTACAATATTAAAGGTGTGTTTTGAAACACTAAAAAACTTTTAGAAGTAATTATTTTTAAAAGTTGTGAGGGAGGGTTTTAAAAATAAATATTTCTAGAAACTATTTTAATTGTTTTAAAATACACCCTAAATGTGTAAAATGAACGTGACACTAACTTTAATAAAAACATGTTATTTAATATAATCAAACAATATTAATTTATATATATATATATATACTGACAAAGTAGTTAGCTAGGTTATGTTGTCTTCTTCATTTGAACAATATTAGAGGTGTATAACGAAACGTGCCACTCAATTTTATCGAAACAAATCAACTAATGTAATCGAACAATACTAATTTATATTTGCTTCATAACGGTCTATCCAACTAGTTCACACGAGACTCACTCATTTATTCAAGGGTAATGTGGTCATTTGATAAAGAGGTTCAGGGTCCCGGAATTCGCATGTGATGGGCAGCTTTCCATGAAGAAATTTCGAATTGAGCGCAACTTGTTGAGCCAACTTCCCGCTAGTTTCAAGTGAGATACGAGAACACTTAATTACGGAAATGCCCCGGCAATACACCGAAAGAAAAAACTCTGTTTCTGGCATATTGCAAGATTCATCATGGGAAAATGGGGCCCATTGTTTGGACGATTAATTAAATCCCAACGAAATGAGCTGGACCATTTAATTCATTTTACAATTGGAGTCGGTTTTGTTAGTTTTGTTTCTATATCAAATATTAAATGTAGATTTTCGTTTGAGAGGTTGGAGGGCTTGAGTTTGATATCTTTTATTTGAATTTTGCACTAATATATATTAGGATTTAATTTGTAACTCTCTCGATCACAACATTTTCTTCACACATGAACTAACACATATTAAGAAAATAGAATAATGAGTGGGGGAGTTTGATGGGTAATTTTGTAAACATATATATATATATAGGTTGGATTATTTTTATGTGTGAGATCAAAAGTAATGACATTTTGTATAAATATGTGAATATCGTGAGAGTGTAGTTTATAAAGGGTTTTTTTTTTTTAGGGTGTGAACAAAATGTTAGGACGTTTTAAAAAGAAAAGTGCGAAAAAATTATCATAGGACGAAAGGAGTATATAAAGTTTTATCCATATCTCCGCAATGGTATGATATTAACTGCTTTAAATCAAATTGTCACAAATTTATTTTTGGGCATTTTCTTAAAAAATTCATATTAATGGAGATGTTATTTATCCTTTTAAATCTCATAATTCTCTCATATTATATCAATAATATGAGATATTATTTGATATCCCAACAACAAGTACTAGCCGTACTACCTAAATTATCCGACCTCTTACTACTCGTGCTACCTAGGTTTGGAGTCTAATTCTTCTTGTTTTGATTCCAATTTTTTTTAAGTACACTTAATTATATATATACACATCAAGAAGTCACGAAAGACAGGTGTTGATCGATACTTTTGTTTTTGTTCATTTTCAAAATTCACATTTAATTAGTGTTTATAATTAATACTCTCATAAAATTAGATGGTCGAGACTAGTCTAATATCTATATCTATAACATATAGGGAATAAGATAAAAGAGCTCGATTATATATTTATTTTAATGGAACCAACTCAATACAAATTATGCATAGTTAATAATTATATATACTAATCATTTATATCAATTACTAATAAGTTGCGCTGAATTTGACCCCGCAAAACAATATTTTATCATCAGCCCATCAATGTATATGGATAAACATGGGAAACGGATACATAAATGATAAGGTGCTGTTTTCTTAGAAAGAAGTTATAATGACTGATCTCCTTAATTATAACCCTAGTTAGAGGACAAACCAAATGAAATATACTCAGTATCTCAGAAAGTATCATCACGAATTAATTAAAACTCTTGTCACTTTGACTTGTAGGAATCTGCAGGTGCACTTCGTCGTAGGAAAGGATGCACTAAAAATGACTAAAAAATAATAAAATAAATAAAAGAGACTCATGTCAAACACAAATTTCTTAAAATAAATTATGTCTTTCATTTTTAGTGCTAGTAAATAGTACTAGAACATTTGTTTTTCAGGATACACCGATTGAAAATACTATATCTTTCATGAATTGAATCGATAAAATGTTTGATGTTATCATGAACACTACAAGAAAATAAAAAACTACCTACGAATTTCTAATAGCTATAAAATTTTCCTACAAAAATAATTTGATTCTTAGAAAGGGAGTATTGTCTATGATTTGTCTACCAATTTTTAGAATATTTTTTTTAAAAAAATACCTACAAAATTAATTTCTTAGGCAAACAAATTACATCTGAACAATCAATCTACGCATATGTAATTTCCGTAAACAAATTTTCATACACAACTAATTTTCTAGACAATTTATATTTCCTTAGGTAATTATATTTGTAATTTAAAAATAACCTATATAATTTGAAAATTTTGTAGACAAATCGTAGACAATATTTACTAATTAAGGACGAAATTATTTTTGTTAAAAATTTTAAAAATAATTTAAAAAAATATTAAAAAATTTCGTAGGCATTGCACTATTTTCTTATAGTGTCAAATGCATATAGAAATATCAATATCACGGGTACTTGAGTGACATGTTAGAAAATTTAAATTAATTTCTTCCCATTAAGATATTATTAACACACGAGTCACACATGTATGTAGGAGAGATTTCACGATAAAATAGAACATAATTTAAACATTGTCACTTTAATACTTTAAAAAATAAATATTAATTTTTGTTTAATTATAGCCTTCTCATATATCACGAGTGTTTATCTATATATATATAAAAGCAGAAACCGCCCCAAATATTATCAATATTTTAGAGATATATTTTTAGATACATATTATTGATTTGAGATATATTTTCTTAGAGATTGAATATTCATATACATAAGAGATTTCATATATATATATATATATATATATTTTTTTTTTTTGGGTTAGTAATATTTTTGAATTATATTCGTTAGTTAATGAATAATAACAAAATTAAATTTGTTATTCGATTGATTATAGTTTGGATTATATTAATCAATTAATAAATAAGAACAAAATTTATGTTGCACATACCACATGCATATAGTACTAAATTCATCGTCCCAAAATTAATATAAGTTTATTTTTATTGTCCCAACATAAATCGGCCTACATTTGAAAACTATTGAATTTTTCCACTAAAATATTTGTCAAATTGAAAACAAATCTTTAGAATAAATATTAACAAATTATGATTGAGAAACATTTTTAAACAGTGAGAGTTTTTGTGCATAAAAGTAATAGTTTTTATGCATAACAACGATAGTTTTTATATATAACAGTGATATTAAGAAAATCGAGTTCACGGTGAACTCGGGTTCACACAAGTTTTTGTCAAACTTTTATTTGAATTTTTCAACAATAATAAATGTTTTCATTTTATATTAACTTTAAATTTTTTGAGAGATTAATACTTTCCATATTAAAAATAATATCATCAATAAAAAACACCGTCTTCATAAAAACACTTTAATATGAATATTTATAAAAATTTAATACAAATTAATTGTGTAATTATAATCGTGCATCACACGGGTTGAATAATTACTAGTGTATTAAGAATATCAAAATCCACAAATACCAAATGGCATTCCCGTAGTTCCTCCACAAACTAGTGGCACTAAACGAAATCCTCCTTACTTATACCCCCACAACCCCATTTCTGAACATCCGTTATTCCGTCACCCGTAACGCCGCCGCCGCCGCCACAAAATGGGCTCCACTCCAAGAATCTCGACGCCGTCGTCCACGAGAAGGCTGAAAAAAAAATCACCCAATTCAAGCCGAAGGCTCCACAAACCGGAAGAGCGCCACCACCGCACGACGACCACCCACATTAGCGGCAGCGCGTCGATTTCTGACAAGCTGGAGGCCCTCAAGAGCCTCGTTCCTTCCCAAAGCCCGGAAATAAAGCCCGAACAGCTTTTTCAAGAAACCGCCGACTACATTGCGCTTTTGAAAACACAGGTCTTTGTTTTGCAGAAATTGATTGATTTTTACGGATCTCAACCTCAAGAAAACCAAAATGTTGTATAGAATTTAGAAACATGGCGTCTTTTTCATCGTCTCTAAGAAAAGGGTTACGAGAAAGTATTATGTGCACTCTGTGCAACATGCAGTACTAGAATTAGTATTAGTTCTAGTAAACAATAGTATTAGTTTTTACGAGCTAAAACTATAGTTACTACGAGTGATACTATTAGTGGTGTACATGCACAAATTGCACATAATACTTTGCTGGGATTACAAATGACATAAGAAATCAAGATGGCAGTTCTCTTTTTCCTTTTTTTTTTTATTCCAAAATTTTATTTCTTGACTGTTAGTTTGAAGAATTTGTTAGTTATCGTGGCAAAAGATTTGAATTTTTGCATCAATAGTAACACAAAGTTTGTCGCTTATATAGATGTAGGGATATTGCAGGTTAGATTAGTTTCTTGATTTAATTTTTTTTTTTGGTTGTTGATGTGAAAATGGGACCAAATTCCATAAACTTTATATTGCAGTTTCTTGATTAAATTATTTGTGAGAGTTACATCTTGTTATTACAATTTGATTCAAATTTAATGTTATGCTTCCTGAATCTTTAGCATGTTTCAGTGAATTAATCAGTTTTATCGTATATTATTTCAAATGTTCGTCTATTTCTGATCATATCGAGCATATCTTTTTTATTAACCCCCGTGAATCAGATCTATACATAAATTTTATCGAATTAGATCTATATATAAGTTTTATCACTGTTATGTGAAAAAACTATCATTATTACATATGTACAAAAAAATTTCACTGTTTAAAAATATTTTAATTTTTTTACATGCCAACGATAATTTTTATGCATAACGGTGGGCTCACACAAATTTTTTTGTCTATCTTTTTAAAGTTAAGTACTTGGCCTCACATAATAAATGTCATTTTAAAGTTTAAATATTATTTATAATTAATAATCTCTTTAGCTATTTTTCAATTTCTTCCAAATATATCTTATTAATATTTCAAGAATATATATATATATATATATATATATTTCAAATTAAGAGAAGAAATAATGGAGAGAGAAAAAAATTGAGTAAAATAAGACAATTTTATGTACTCTAATTTATACACGTTCTCGAAAATAAAAACACAAACGATATATATGATGAAAATGAGGGAGTATTTCAGAAAAAAAAAAAAAAAAAGGAAAATAAACGATATAGATTGCTATAATATAATAAACTATATATATTTGGAGAAATGATAAGTATAAATTTCAGGAGTAAGAATAGGTAGTAATATTGAGATCATCACATGGGTATCTGAATGAAACAGACAAGTCTGGGCAGCACTGTAATGGCTTCCACATGCCATGTTATGGCAACACAGACAACTAGATTGTGTACATAACATTTGCAAACAAATTCCTAACTCATTCTTTGTCGTTTTCTTCTTTCTCAAACCTTTTCTTTTATTTATAGTAACATAATTCCTTTATGTGCTTCCTTTCACATACTTGAATATTTTTAACCCAATTTTGGACTAGAATATTTCTTAAGAGAATCGTATATTTTAATTTGATTCAAATCTAGAAAAGTTTTTTTTTAATAATCGTTTTTTTTAATATGTATATGTTATCAGGATCCCAGTAATATTTAAGCTTAAATCCAACTTTAAAATGAACTCTTTCCTTTTTATTATAAAAAATCATTGCTCTGGATTAATTTTATACATGAACTCTATTATTATTATGTATAAAAAAATTTATTATATATAAAAATTATCACTTTTTTTATAATGTTTTATTTTTTAAACGGCGATAATTTTTGTGTATCACAGTAATAATTTTGTACATAATAGTGATATTTAAAAGATAGAGTTCACCGTAAACTTGAGCTTACATAAGTTTTTATCTTTATTCTAAACATGTATATAAAAATAAGAAATGAATTCTTTTTTCTGTACAACTTAAAAAGTAAAGAGTAGGTATCCTGTGAAACTGATTCCATATTTGCAGACCTGATCCTTCAATTATCACGACTAATACCCTTATGTAATGTAAGTCATACTCTTAAGTTATTACTACTAACACTCCTATTGTAATATAAATCATACTATTCAGTAATATCATTTCTATAGTAGTAAATCATACCATTCAGTTATCACGACTAATATTTTTTAATAATATAAGTCATACTTCTTAATTAATTTCATGGATCTCTTGTGTGAAATTCACTCTACACTTTGCCAAAAGTAAATATACAGAGTTTAATGAACAAATTTTAAACGACGAAACAACTCAAGCAGGAGAATCTATACCGTGAGGTCATGATTTTAATATTATTTCACCTTTAAAAAAAAACAAGAGCTAGCTTAATAAATTCTTGAAATGTTGGAACTCATTGGTTGTTTCAACAAGTGTTTGTCACGAGCTATAATCAGACTGACACATGTTTTACCACACTAACCTCTCAAGTATAAGAGGGTCGTTGAGTGCCCGGTTTTATATCAATTCACGGGACTAGTTGGTGGAATATATCACAATCGCTATGTGTCGGCGCGTGATTAAAATGTTGAACATGTTTTTCGATTTTTTTAAGAAAAAAATAATTTATCAACTAAGAAAAGTTAAATAACAACAATATAAAAGAAGAGCAAGCAAGTAAAACAATTAAACGAAAATGTTTTGTGATTTGAGTGTGAGAGGTGTTCGGGTGTTGATCCTCGTGTGATGATCGATTAACGATTGCCTAGGTGGTTGTCTCTACGACCGGCTACTCCCTAAGAAGGATCACTCCAAATCCACAATTCCCGTACTTGGTAAGCCTAGGTTCCGATTGCGTTTTACTCCTAAGATCGGGATGTGAACTCACTCTTTCTAACCCGGGTAATTGCAAAGGAAGGGTTCTCTAATTAACTAAACTATTCCCCACCCTTGTGTTCCCACTTGTATAATAGATGTCATTCTCATATATTTCTTCATTTTCATCCCTAGTTATTAGCTAGTGAATCAATATGAATTATGGGGGTTCTAACAATCCTACCCAACTCTCGTTGCAAGAGGACATGAATAAACTCAAATCCGGCAAATCAAACCAATACTTATTCATCTACCCACATTTACCCAACTCTCGTTGTGATAAACTAGACAACCGAACAAGCTAATAGCCAAACCCACCTAAATTGAACATTAAACAACCCATAATTCAAAGGACAACCATCAATAGAGACAATCAACCATAAACAAATAATTAATCAATCATCAACACAATAAACAAAACCCAAACACTAAGAAACCTTAGCACATGGTGCTACAAGCAAAACTCACAGCTAATTTGCAAGCAAACAAGAAACCCATATCAAAATAAGCAATAAACAACCAATAAAAAGAAATAAACACCTTACAAATGAAGTTCAAGCACAATTTCATACAAAAGCCATCAATACTCCTTGGTTTCTTGCTCCAAACTGAAATTAACACTATATCGATGCTATTCTATGATAATCTAAGCTATCTATGGAAGCAAAATGCAAAAAAATGAAAAAGTATTAGTTGCAGCTCTCAAAAGTATCACTTGCTCTCTACCATATCTTTCCCCTTAGCTGCTGAATGACTGAAAAACGAACTTGGAAGCTTATATATCATTTTGGAATCAGCTGGCACGTGTCCCTAGGGCTTTTTGGCAGCATCTTCATTTTTGGGCAAGCTCGACTCGAGCTGGGTTTCTCGACCTCAGGTTGGTCGAGCTGGCCATAAGTCATGTGAGCGATTTCGTTGTTCCGGTAGCTCGACTCGAGCTGGGTTGCTCGAGTCGAGTAGGTCGATTTTTTCACCCAACTCTCTGAACTCTAAATGCTTAAAATGCCGAGCACATTGGCTCGACTCGAGCTGCCAACTCGAGTAGTCTGGCTCGAGTCGAGTAGCACCAACAACGCGATATTTTTGTTTCGCTCATAACTTAAGCTCCCGAACTCCGATTGACTTGGTTATTTTTGCGTTGCGACCCTCACTTCAAGCTCTTTCACATGGTTCTATATTTGACTTGACTCCAAATAATATTGAGCTCATGTTTTACTTCCAAAATCCACAATTTTCCTACGAAGATAGCAAAACGAAAGCCTTTATCATTTCAAGTGCAATTAGTCCAAATTGAGCAATAAAATCATGAAATTGTGTCAAGAGTGAGCAAGAAAAACACATAAATCTCAAGCAAAATCACCACTAATCACAGACCAAATATTAGAGTAAATTTGCTTGAATGTAGGTATGACATAAAATGACATAAATATGAATTCGTTTTGCATTATCTTTTTTTTATAGTTTAGAGTTTGATTTCTAAGATTGTTGTATCAACTTCTTTACACACATGTAGCTTATCCGGCCCACACCATTTATTAGGTTGTTCGACTGGGTATGCACACACATATGTACACAAGAAAAAAAAAATTGTATGAGACGGTCTCAAATATGTGATATGGTCTCATGCATATAAGACGGGATAGCTTGTATGAAACGGAATGAAAATTAACATAAATTAACACACATCCCTTTAAATATTAAAGAGTCATGCTCAAATTATACTATGTTTTTTCTGTGAAACCGTCTCACACAAATGTGCCTATATATACTATAGTAGATTCAGTGTTACACGAAATCTTAAATAAATATCTTAACATTCTTATTATATTATTCAGGTATTTATTTAATTTTAAAAATTCATTTAGTTTATAAGATTGAATGACATATATATTTTTTTTAATAATTCAGTATCCAGTTCAATATATAATCGACTAATTAGAAGAGATCAGAACTCATCGTCCACTAACGGAGACTCACTTCAAGCCAAAACAAAGCTTAATCGGATGAACTAAGATATTTGGCACGTAAAATTTTGGAGGATTTAAGCTCCTAAGTAGAATTTTATAGAAATTAAAATCTTATATCAAAATCCTGACAAATAGATGGAGATTTGAAATTTGAAATTCCAAAAACCACTTTCAAACCATAAAAAAACAAATGCCTTAGTGTTTGAGCTCTAAACATGACACATGTCTAATCGAATCAAATAATTTAATTATGAAACACACTTATATGAGACGGTTTCACGATGAGACGGGACATAAGTTGGACATTGATGCATTAACACTTTGGGAGGGGTGGGTGTGATTTGTTTTAAATTGTACCCCGTCTCATGCATGAGACCGCCTCATATGAGTTTTTATCTTTAAATATTATATGGGTTTTTTAAACTTTTAGGGTGTGTTTTGTTTATTAGATAAGGTGGGTTAGATAATATAGTGAGTCTTTTTAAGTTGTTTTGTATCTATTATTAAAGCCCGATTGGATTGTTGGGCCCGGGTCCATTTCCCATTTTTAACCCACAACCACTTGATTATTAAACCATAGATAAGGGCTCAGATTATTTATCAATGAAAATCTGTCCAATTGGGCAACACATGAAATGTCACAAATGCCCTTCATTCTTTAACTAATATTACGAGTTTGCCACTGAATTTTACAGTTTTCTGGCCCAACCAGGCAACCACCATTCTGCCCACTAGGTCATAAATTGGCCATATTTATTTCATTGTTCTTCATCTTCTTCGCGAAGATTCAGGAATCAGGAATCAGTAACAACAAAACCAGTAACGCATACATTTAAAACCAGTACCATGGATTGAGAGACGATTAGTCAACCAAACTGAAGACTGCATCACTTGATTTTCAAATGACATAAAAAAAATCAACAAAGCAACAGGATTTATGGAGACCCATAATTCCTAAAAAACCTATTTAGAAAGACCCACCCAGTATAACAATTCATATGCAAGCAAATAATTAAATACAAATCTACATAATTAAATTAAAATTAGCAAAACCCTAACTCAATTCTGAAATGTATCAGCCAAACAAATCAATTACATACCGCGTTCGTTTTAGACAGGATGTTGTTTGCGCTATCAACGAATCACTATCGTTCTTGCACTGGAGAAGACAATGGAGCTATTCGAGTACCCGCCTATGAAATCGCGGTTGTGGAAGGGGGAGAATCTAACGGTGGGGTAACGCGGCCGTCGTGGAAGAGGGGAGAAGTCCAAGAGTATGCAGCGGCCGTCGTCGAAGAAGGGATTTTCTTGCTGTCGTCCAACAGAAATTGAAGGGTGAGAATCCCAACTTAAAATTGAAAAATTAAGGGCTCAGAAAATCCAACCCTCATCTCACACGCTCAAACTCATCACCATTAATGGAGTTTTTGAAGCTTGAGTCTTATTTCTCATTTATTGTCTTTTGTTAGTTGTTATTCCCTATGAATTTGCTTGATAGCTGTTTTCACGTTTTTACTAGTTGTTTCCTTATTTCTTTTGGATTTTCCAATTTTTCCTTTTAAATATTAAATAAATCAATTGGGTCATAACAAAACAAGACAAAAGGGTATTTTTGATAAACCATTGAAAAATTACATTAATCCTACAATTCAAATAATTTATTACACCGTTCATGACTAATTATCTCATTTACAATCCTACAAACCATTCAACATATAATGTAATATAAAAACACAAATAAATAGTGCAATCCCAACTAATACAATCATAACAAATTAAACCTAACCATGAATCCAAACGAGACCTTAATATTTGTTTAAACAACTTTTCAGATTTAATTAAAATAAAGTTTAGATTTGCTAAAGTATTTTTCAAGATTATTAAAGAGATCTTTTATATTTCATTTAGCCCAGAAGTCCATTGTCCGACCTTCACGTAAACTCCCGTGTTCTTTCAGCCCAATAAAAATGCTCAGGCCCAAGCCATATATACTTGATTCGTGATTTTATTTTTAAAAAATTGTTTCATTGAATTCTTAAATTCTGCCGAATTTTTTATTTAGTATCCTCGAAATTGATAACCTTATGCTGACCCACGCTATTAATTTTTTTCTTTTTCCCTACATACATGATGCACACGGTAAACATTTTTGGATTTAAATCCATATATATACCGTCAAAATGTTTGACAAAATTGGCAGTGCACCTTGTCAAATTTGAAAATTTCCAATCTAGACTTTTAATACTAATTGTCATTGCTACGACACAAAATAAAATCAATAAAATACTATAGGCCTAAATATGCAATTTCAATCTTGTGTGGTTTTGACCATTACTTTTCTTCTATCATTAATATAGCGTGAACATATCTTTATCACTTTTGATTTTTCTATAGGAAAAATTTTTAAGGGTCCAATTTGAACATGAATTCTCATTTTATAAACATAGGGTTTTTTTTTTTTTTTTTGACAAGATAAACATATGAGTAACATTTATAAAATAAGGATATTTTTTAAGACAATCTGAAATTTGGGTGTTTACATATGAAATTCTTCCTATTTAATTTTTTAGTATATGTTCTCTTTTAAAAAATAACTCACTCCCCGCCTTATATGAATAGTGCAGTTCTCGTGGGTTATATAAAATTGCAGTTGAAACTGTAGCAATCACATATTGACCTTTTTGTTTGAATTTGTAGCTTTCCAAAAATAATAAAGCAATTTTTTGCTGATGCCATAGATGACGACGTTTCGGGTCGCTTTGGCACAGCTTACATGGATGTTTGGAATAACTTATAAGTGATTATAGTCACCTAAAATTGTTTGTATAAGTAATTTGAAGTGTTTTATTTCACTTTTATTAGATTAAATAAGCTCTCATAAATTATAAGTTAGAAGCTTAAAATATTGTGCTTTTAGTAGGTCATTAGTATTTTTTTAAAAAAATATATTTTTTTAAAACGCTATCAACTTTTCATTGAATTTTTTTACAAACATCATCAACTTCTACTATTAATAACTTTTTTCATAATATCTAATTTTAACCACTTCTTTAAAACCATAAATTTTTGCAAACACCCTCATAAGTTCTTTAAAACAACTTATAAACTATTTAGAAATTTATAATTTTTTTAATTTTGTTTGGTAAAATAATATATTTAACATCTTATAATTTGACAAAAGCTCTTTAAAACTTTTAAGCTAAAAAAAAATAAGTTGGATATCATAATTTATTTTAAAAAAATTATATAAGTTCTACCCATCTCAACCCATCCCGGCCTCTTTTTTTTTGAAAAAAAAAAATTGTTTTAAAAAAAATTCAAAATTTTTTTTATTCCAAAAAAAATAAATTATATTATATTAAAATTTAAAAATATTTTTTAAAACTTATTAAAAAATTTATAAGTTTTATTTGTTAAACACTTTAATAACTTATAAGTTATTAAAAATTAAATAAATTCTTAAAACAACTTATAAACTTCTAAAATAAGTTTAGCCAAACGGCCTTCATTTTTCCGGTTGCTTTTAATTAACCAACATAATGTGTATATATTGAACGTAATAATAAATCAGATTAAACACCAAACTAAAATGGGGGATTCAAGTAGAAATCAATTGTTCAACAATTATACAATCAAATTATCTTAAATATTGCAAAATATAATTTTATTTCATTAATAAACATGTGGTCACGATACAGTAAAAAGTGCGATACATCAAATCAAATGAGGTTCAAAAAGTAAACACTAAGACAAGATGCATAAGATAAAATTGAAATCACAATCCACGATTGAATCGTACAATAGCTTCTATTTGTGTATCCAAGTGATAAATTTATTGAGATTATCGTGGGAAGCCCCTCCTTCTTTTACAGTATTCTCAATCTTTCTCTTAAATTGCAGAGCCATCTCTTTAAACTCCTTATAACCAAGAATTAGATCGATCTTTGTCTTAAATTCTTCAGATGTAATAATGTTCCCGTTTTGAACATCACGTTCGAAACTTACCCCGACTCTCCAAACATCACATATGTAGCTTTGACTCACAAACTGGTCAGAGAAATACGGCCAACATAGAATCGGGACCCCACTGCTTAAACTTTCTATAGTCGAGTTCCAACCACAGTGACTTACGAAGCAAGCAACAGAAGAGTGGCTCAAAACATTTTGTTGAGGCGCCCAACCTACAATTCAACACTAAAGACTGTCAGACTTTTGAACTAAATTAGTATTTTATTTCATGAAAAGTACATAGATTTTGATTTGGTAGATCCATGACCGAAGCTAAAGAGGTGAAAAGTCAAATAGTTCATGTTTTGATAAAATATTAATTAATTCAACTACAATTTTTAAAGGTTTTCAATAAGATGCACTCTTACTAATTGTTGGAGTATAATATAAACTTAACCCTTTAAAAAAGACCGCTATTTGTTGAAGAAAAAATCAACTCATTCAATTGATATAATTATTTCAGAGTTATTATCTTCCACTCCTTTTAGAAACTTGATTGGGGCCCACTTTAAAAGTTATGAAAGAAAAAAACATATATAGATATATATTATTTTTATTTTTCAAAAAATTAATATTATTTACTTACAGTGGCAATCGATATTACAAGAAAATTGTCATTTAATGACAAAAATTCTATCACTATTACTTCACTTAAAATTTTTCAATGACAAGAATTAAAAATATTTTCATGCAATTAAACACTTTTACCTAGAGAAGCAAAAGCGATAAAATTTTTGTTTTAAAAAATTAATTTTCACGTTATGCAAAGTGATAAATTATATGGAAAAAAAATCGATGACGATCGAGTCAAACCTGTAATTCGGCCTCTGCCCGACGCTCTCTCCAAGAAACCCTCGGGGAATTCTTGCTTCTCCTCCCCTGGTATGGAATCAGGTCTCACAACCCACAAAAATGGCATATTAGTTTCCTCAATCCCTATCGCCAATTCTTGAAACTGAGTGTTGCTAAGTATCGCGGTGCTGCCAAACGCGACGTAAATAACCGAGCTAGTGTGTTGTTGGTCAAGCCATTCGAGGCACTCAGAGTCCTGTTCCAAGAAATGGCCACCCGAATTCGCTTGTCAATTTTCATGAAGTTTTAGAGGCTAGGTTTGTGTTTATATCACTACTACACATTTAAGCTTGCACAACTGCACTTGGACAGCCATTTTTTCAAACAGCTCTCCAAGCTACAGTTTGGAGAGCGGTTTTAATTAAAAAAAAAATAGCACAGGACACTATGTCATTTATTACATATATCATATATTAAAAAAAGTGAAACACAAGATAAATTAATAAAAAAATAAAATACTAAAATAGATTAGAAATGATGAAATGAAATAGTTAAAATGGTTAGAATAACACTACGCTTATGCTGTGAGCCATGAGATTATGAATTTGAGTCATCGTCACTTCAGTTTGGAGTGAATTACACAATCAACAAATTTAGCTAGTTTCCAAGAATCACGCTTGCTTGATCTAGAGTCAACTTTTAAGTCTCCAACCCCAGCCCATCCCTGCAAATATACGTACACATAACACATGACATGTACATACATGTACATAATTATAAAAAATAAAAATAAAAAACACCCCCACTTGCTATAAGCACGAATAGAGACATGTCCTCTTAACTCTCTTTTTGGACCTAACAGTCTGTATTGATGCCCAAAATTAGGCTCATTCACTAGAAAGATATACAACTATTAATAAACCTCGTAAATAAGTTCACATTTATAATATATATAGAAATGTAAAATGAAAGTGAAGACACGTACAATTACTACTAGCCCTGCGGTCAACGCTCGAGTCCCCCCACCCACCTCATCCACACATTAACAAAACCCCACTTGCTATAAATTTAAACAGAGACATGCACATAAAAACATAATTACCCAACCAGTATAGTACTACTAGTATGCATTAATTTCCCAATCAAAAAAGTACACTTAATTATACATCACATATATACGCCTTCACAAGTATGTATGGTGTATGTATATTGGTGTATATATGTATATCATGTATATTGGTGTATATATGTATATTGGTGTATATATATCATGTTGTATGTATTACTGTATGTTTCTTCTGCTTTACAAGATCATGTCTCGTTTGCCATATCCTGGAGATGATGGAGATGATGATGGATATTCTAATGGAGATCATGGCGCATATGATCATGGTGCATATGATCGACATCATCCTGATGACTTGAGAGAGTGTGACATTGATGCTCCCACCACCACTAGCAGCTCCGGGGAGAAGCGCACTCGGGGTATAGTCACCATGTCATCTATTAAGAGAGCTCGTAGCAAGGGGAAAACACTTCAGATAATTTTATTATAATTGAACAGTTTAAAATCGATAAATATATTGATTGATCGTTGAACCTAATTAAATACTATGTTATTGCAGTTATCGTTCAATGAGTTTTGACAGGCAATAGGAAAAGAGAGTGAGTCGTTGTCCTTCTACATTGGAGCTACAGTCAGGACCGTGATCCCTATCGTGCTGCCAGCCAAGGAATGGCGTAGCCCCAAACTGACTCATTTGAAGGAAAGATTATGGGACGAGAACTTACGGTATGTTAATTATATATTTATTGAAAGTTGTAGTATGACCCTTAAATTTACTAAATTGTTATGTTATATGCGTATAGACTACATTCAGAGGTCTTGACCACACAAAGAAGAAGCAAATATTGTCGCAAGTTGGAGTAATGACCAAGAATTTTTGGGACTTGGTTGAGAAGTAACACACGAGATCCAGGAAACCCGGTCTTTACTCTATTAGTCGCCTCCCACAGATCGAATAGCCCTATGGTGGCTCCATCCTTGGGAGAAGTTTGTGAGCAGAGCTATGGAGGATGATTTCCAGGTAAAATTGATCAATGTCATTTCCTCAATTTCTAATGCCCTAAGTTTTTCAGTGTTTATCATATTTCTATTATACTGTAGAATCGAAGTAATAAAAATCGCGATCAAGCCAAGTCGATGGAGGTGCGATATCGTGGATCGAACAAAGGTTATACGCGAATAAGAGAAAATATGGTGAGATCAAAATCCTAACTTTTAAATTTTTTTTTTATAAATTCACTTTTAATATATCTAATAAAGGGACACGTTCATCACTATCGTAGAAAGAAGAAAGAAGAAAAGCTCGAGAGAGTGAGCCTATTGTTACCCATTTCGACTTATTTCAGACTACCAGAAAGGGTCGAGACGGGAATATTCACGATCCCAGTGCACAGCGCATCATCGAAGAAGTGGTAATCTATCCATTAATTTATCTTTCAATTACAAACTATTATTTATAAACAAATAATTAAATAATAATCTTTTATTTTTGTGATTTAGGAGTGTCTATCACAGACCATGACGCCCGACGACATCCACATTATCTGCCCTGATGATCTGTTTGGACGGGCTATAGGTCGCCAGGAGCATCTCGGCCGCTTACGGAGTGTCGGATATGGCGTGATGAAGACATCGTTAGCAATGGCACCTGGTCTTCAAGCCATGAATATGGTGGGTATACTAACGAAACAGGTTGCCAAGTTGTCTAAAGATGTGGAACGTTTGAGGTCCGAGTGAAGAACGAGCCACGGAATGTCGTCGAGTGGAGCAAGCTGTGAACATAGTGTCGCTAATGATATGTTTTCAGCTAACCCTAGGGACGACTTTATTGAGGCACTTCAAAACGTCTCTCAGGTATCAGATATGCATGTCTCACATTTGTTTTAATTAAAGACTAGTGTATTAAAATTTTCTAACTAAATATCTTATTCGAACAACCAATGACCTTTTGCTACCTTTATTTGGAGGATCCCGATCGGTCGGTTGGTACAGAACGAGGACGCGTTACCTGACTCCCATGGAATGATTCATGGTCATCCCATCACCCCCGGTTTCGTGAGGGTCACACTCGATGTACCCGTGAATCGGACAAGAGGATTCAATGGTGCCAAAACCAATCGATGAAGCCGTCCACAATCGAATAAACGACGATCGGGCACTTCATCGAATGGCCGAGCAACTTGGTCTCTATCACCTGTTGGGGAATGAGTTGCACAGATCTATTCGGGGTGAATATTTAAATACAATTTTAATTCTTATAATTATTACTAGCATGAATTAATCCTATATTAATTCAAATAATAATCCAACAACATATCATGCATATACTTAATTTACGTAAAACCCACATGATGCGAATTCTCACGAGTTTACGTGAACGCACCTCTTGGGATGGCGGATGATCGGCCGATTAGACTAACCAAAAGAACTTCCCAAGTATTCCCTTAATCCTTGTTCGACTATCCGGTGGTAGGACACTTGTGAACAATTAACAAAAGGAAAATAAATTATGTTGCACCACCTTTGTGGATTTACTAATTTTTCCAGCACATCGAAATTGTACTTGGGAATGAAAGAATCATCCCCTATTTATAGAGCATAGGTGGTCGAAATTTTGGCCAAAAAATAATGTGAAAAAATCTTTTCTTGATCTCCAAGAAATCTTGAATATATCTCCTATATTCTTTTTCCCATAATTATAATATTCCACAAAATCCCACCTACTCTCCCGCTTTCCAAAACTTTCCTCATACTTGATCCCATGCTCTTATTTGATGTTGAGTCTGCTTGGTTCAGCTTTCTTCTCTTTTCATCATCCTTATCACCACTTGACCTAGGATGAAAAGAAGATTTCTGTTTTCCCAAGTTCTTTTCCTCGCGCTCCCTTTCCCTTTCAACCAAAGTGAGAGCATTTACAAGATCATCCACTGTAAAATCTAGATCTTCCATTAGATACTCAAGATAGTGGTGATTATAGCTCTTTGGTAAGGATTGGAGTATGAAATCAATCTTAGTCTTGAAATCACATTTTTCGCCGAGGATCTCAAGTTCCTCAAATAGCACCATAACCCTAAAGACATGATGCACTGCAGTCGTCCCTTTTTCCATTTTTAATTCAGCAATTTCTTGCTTCACACTTTGGATTGCCATATGGGTCTGATGTGCGAACATCGCTTCGAGATTCTGTAAGATGTCTGCAGCTGACTCATATTCTTGATCAAGGTGTCTCAAAGCATCTGACAGATGTGCCAAAATTGTATCCTTCGTCAATTCATGTGCCAACTCCCATTCACCATAAATCATCTCATCCCATATTCCGGCGTCCTTAGTTGATTTTTCGGGTTTTGGTGTATCAAGTACCCATTTGGAAGGTGATGCGGTTAGGACAGGTTTTAGTTTGTATTTCCAATCAAAATAGTTTTCACCAGTAAGCAAATTGTCTTTAAGTATATTTGACAGTGGATTAGAAGGTTGCAAACATGATGAACTGAAATAAACAATAATATGCATAAGCACAAATATATCACAAGGTTCGATCACATGCATCATATTAAAATCTCAAAAAAAATATGAACATGCATCAGCCAACATCTCAAAACAATTTAAATAAGCCACGTGGGGTGGGTCATTATTTAAACACATTCAAGCAGGTTACAAACAAGCACAGTTACAAAGCTTTAATATCCATATTAATAGTTGCCTCCCACTTGACCAATATAAAATTGACAGGGACTTCGGGGAAGTATATGCATATCAATTTTATACCTAAGTAATAACCATGATTAAATACAGGATTATTATTTCGCATTGATCGAGCCTCGTGGGGAGGTTCATCGTCGCCACTAGTAATAATCCACAATCATCCATTTGGAATTCATTCATGTGAAAGCTATCTTTTGACCGTCCCGTGGGGGGAATTTCTCCAAAAGAATTCACAAATAAATAAATCATGGAGGTCAAAATTAATTCAATTTTATTGTCCGAAATAAAATTGTCAATTAATTATTTAAACATACTTAGTAATTTTTGAATGTGAGATTTTTCATTGGGCAATTCTCATGCAAACACATTTAAACAAATTAAATAAAGCATAAGATATCACAATAATAAATCAAGCAAAGCAGAAAAATAAACATATTGGGCACAAATTATCCAATTGACATGGTTTGATTTTTCTTGGCTTGATCTTGAAGAAACACCGTCTTGAATTTCTCCCACCCGATTGTCTCTTAAAGAACTCCATCTCGAAATGCCATGCCAAGTAGCTCGCAGTCGGGATGCACGCCACATCATCCTTGCTACTTGGCCAAAGTCGGCCTCGGCGACCTCGGCGGCCCTAAGATCGCTTCAGCGAGCCGCCCTTGATGCCTCGGCGCTTTCTCGGCATGGTCCGGCGGCTTTCGGCGGCGGCGAGCAGCATAACCGACAAGATCCGCGCTTCGCCATCCACCTTTCGCCCCGCGAACCTCGGTAGTCTGGCGTCTCGCCCGCGTGCCCGCTCCGTCTGTTGTGTCTCGTCGCCATCGCCCGCCCGTCTTGGCGCCGGATCGGCGCTTTCGGCCCTCGGCCTCAAGGCGCGCCCATGCGGCGCTGTGAATTCGGCGTGGCGCGTGCCTCTTTTAGCACGTTTACATGGACGACGCCCGCGCCACGGTTACGGATTTTATCCTTTAATTCTTCGTCTCCGTCTTTGTTTCCGATTCGATTACATTTTATTTACAAAAAATAAATAAACCTAGATCTAGACTAGTCTATTACATTGATCAAATCAAACAAATCCTAATCTACTCGTGGATTTTTCAAGAGGCAAAACGAGTTCCGAACGAATCAAATTAAAAACCACAATTTATATGCATGCATAAATAAACACATTAAATTCCATGACAATTGGATACCTGCAAAACAGATCCAGCAATTATACTATCCAATTTCAAATTTAATGTCAGCGAATTAAATTACAATTTAAAATTCAGAGCCCGAAATCGTGGCTCTGATACCAGTTGTTGGGGAATGAGTTGCACAGATCTATTCGGGGTGAATATTTAAATACAAATTTAATTCTTATAATTATTACTTTTAATGAATTAATCCTATATTAATTCAAATAATAATCCAACAACAAATCATGCATATAATTAATTCACGTAAAACCTACGCATGCTGAATTCTACGAGTTTACGTGAACGTACCTCTTGGGATGACAGTGATCTGGCTGATTAGACTAACCAAAAAAACTTTCCAAGTATTCCCTTAATCCTTGTTCGACTATCCGGTGGTAGGACACTTGTGAACAATTAACAAAAGGAAAATAAATTATGTTGCACCACCTTTGTGGATTTACTAATTTTTCCAGCACATCGGAATTGTACTTGGGAATGAAAGAATCATCCCCTATTTATAGAGTATAGGTGGTCGAAATTTTGGCCAAAAAATAATGTGGGAAAATCTTTTCTTGATCTCCAAGAAATCTTGAATATATCTCCTATATTCTTTTTCCCATAATTATAATATTCCACAAAATCCCACCTACTCTTTGTTATGGATAATTTCGAAATTATAGGTCAAGATTCCAAAATTTGGATCTTCTTGAATTTATGAGATATTCTTGTATTTCAAGAAATACATATCTTCCATAATATACTTTCAAGAAAATCAAGAAAATCTTTCTTGCCCCTAATCTTCAAAATTTTCGAAAATCTCATGTATGAATAACCAAGTGGGAGATTTCTTGAAGTTAATGAGATAATCTTGTATTCCAAGAATACATATCTTCATTCCATAACAAAATTCAAAGAAAATCTTTCTCCCCCTTTTATCCAAAAAATTTCAAAAAATAGGAAAAATTATGCAACAAGATTTATTTTATTTTTAAACACATTTTTCAGTTATTGGACTATATGTTGGGCTACTTAGGGGGCCTTTAGGAGAATTAAGATTGGATCTTCCAATGGATCTTGAATTATCAATATTGAGCCACAATATTATTCAAGCCCATAAATATTAATTAATCCCACTACATAATTAATATTGCACTATCCATCTTAACCCATATTACAGTCAATATGGCTCCTTGTTATTATTTCCCGTGTTTAAGATTATCTAGCTCATTAATTAATTCAAGCCACTGAAATAACTTTCCGTTAATTAATATCTTTAGTCCTTGGTCAAGGAACGGTCCAACATTATTATCCATACCGGAAACTAATTCCACTTGCAAGATTTGGTATGATAAAACTTATGAACCTCCCAAGGGGGCAAATCGAACAAGCGTACTTGCACACGATTCTTCGTATTAAATCTTAGCAATCACATGTGACCAATAATATTGCCCAAGATAAAAGGTATCGAATCTCGTTGATTCTCTTCCCATGATAAGTCAAAGCAATAGTTACCAATCACACGTGATCCTATTTAAGGTACGAAGATTAAGAAATAACAAACCACTGAGGTCTAATTCTTCCTTGTTCAGTTCTGAAGAATTTGTCCTCCTGTAGATCCTATTCAGTGCATCAGTCATGCACTAGTGTAATCTCTTGGTCAAGACAAGCCAATCTGAGCCTTACACTTCAACCTTTCACGATGGGTTGTTCATTTTCATCTAGGTCGTGAATGGCGTACTTTTAGTTACAAGGGACTGTTAATTTAATCTTCTGTGATCTGGTATCACTAAATTAACTACAATGTAACACGTACGATTTATTGAACAGTTATGCAGTAAATATATGTAACATATAATAATATTTAAATCATCAGTGATAAATAATTTATTTCAATAAATAAGTCCGAGATTCAGTTTTGATTATACAAAGTAAAAGCATACTTTCCAGTATAATCCCAAAAGCACCATGAGGGTAAAATATATGTTATTAAAGTTCATTATCTTATTTGTGGTTCTAAATAATATTGCAAATTAATTGTAGAATCTGCCGACACCACAAATGCCTCGGAAGAAATCACCACAAAAGGCTAAAGAGAAATCGAGGGGTGACGTAGACAGTCATAGGGGGAGAACTAGGGACTCCACTGCGCTCAGACTTGGTTATACCATGACTGGAGACATAGATCACGATGATTATGTACAGTCTAGGGTGCATCGGATGGTATCGTCTAATGCTTTCGAGATCGTCACAGTTCCCATGCTTGCTCACTTTCATTAGAATACTTTCCAAGAATTCATCAGTGAGGAAGATGTGCGCGAAGTCTTGAATGACAAGTGGTTGAGTGCAACCACCATAGCCCTTTACCTCAGGTATGAGTTTACTAATTCTCAATATTCACTTTCTGTATAGTTTAATTTTCTTTTTAAATATTAATTAGCGTATATATGTTGGTTAAAGATATTTGGGTGAGGTATATCTCTCCAGAGATGTCCGAGCAAGTGGAATGTATTCATTCGTCTCCCCCCAGGTGTCTTGCATATTGGGTGATAGGGTACAGACCATGGATGGGTTAGTTAATCATATGCTGAATCAAACTGGGAGCGATCATCTCATTTTTTGGCCAACAAATGTGGGGTGAGTGATAAACATTTCGTTAAAATTTGTATTCATGTTTATAATATTTGCACATATATATGCTAAATTTGCAGTTAATTTTAATATTCTCAATATAATATAGGAACCATTGGGTGCTGGTCGCCATACACATGAATACATTAAGTGTGTATTTTATGGACCCAGCTCAGGATGGAGTTTATTCAAATCGCCCTGATCTCGTTTCATATATGGAAGCGTAAGTTCATTTTTAATATTCTATACAATGATTTGTTTTACTTTTAAAATTATGCATATTTAATCTATTTTTATTTTTTAATTATAATAATAATAGTGTGATGACGATGTATCGGAGTCGCCTTCAGAGTCAAGGTTCAAGATCTAAGTTAAATAAAGTGAACTGGATTAACAATAAGGTAAATTTAATTTAGTAAATTATCAAACTAATAGAAAGAAATCATAATTATAATACGTGATTATAATTGTTAATCAACAGGTTCTGAGGCAACAAGATAATGACCATTGTGGACATTTTGTGTTTTGCTTTATTGAAGATATAATTCGCGCTTCTCTAACGAACATTCCTCTCGATGTAAGTCAATTTATTAAATTATTATTGATTGAATAAAAATTCATACTATATTGATTGATTCGTTGTTTGCAGTTTGTCTATGAACGTGAGCTCAAGTCTTACTCTAAGAAAAGACTGGAGAAATGGAAGAACGATTGGACGGGGTACCTTTACAATAGATTCTTATATTCATACAATATTGAGTGATCACTGTTTGAAATTTTGGTAGCATGTAATTAAATTATATATTTGTGATGATATATATTTCATGTTTTTGGTGTATTGGACTTATGTTTATGATTGTATGTTTATTTATTTCATGATGCGTATGTTTATTTATTTGATGTTTTGGTATATATATATATATATATATATATATGTTGCATAAGTTTTGGTTTATGGTTTTATTATAGGATTTTTGGTGTATGGTTTATGGTATTGGACGTATATATAAGTTTTGGTTTATAATTTTATTATAGGATTTTTAAAATATAAATTAATAATAAAAAAAAAGATATTGGACAGTGGTTAATAACCGCTATCTATGTAACATAATAAACGAAAATATAAAAAAAAATATGTTAGACAGCGGTTAATAATTTCACGTCTAAGTAAACTTTCTTGCAAAGCGGATGAAAACGGCCGTTGAAGTCTTGATTTCTTGAATGACGATTTTTTTATCATTTCAAGCTTGGACAACTGATACTTGGAGAACGGTTATAACCGCTCTCCAAGGTCATTTTTCACAGCTGTCCAAGCCCAAATGTGTATTAGTGCATACGTGTGTGCATAAGGGTGTGGTAGTTGAAGGATGTAGTAGTTGAGTTGGTTGTAACATGGACAAATTAATAATTAATAAGTGTATTTTTTATCGAATTAGCTGTTTTACTAAAAATTACTCATTCCATCCTATTGTAATTGTCTTATTTTTTTGGTTGATCATGGTTTAAGGAATAATATTAAAATATTAGTTGGTGGACATTTTTCTTTTTTTTGTGGATGAAAAATGAGAAGTGATATATTAAATAGTGAATTTTTTGTTTTATTGGAGATAAAAATATAGGGTAGTGGAGTGTTACTTTTTCCATTTATGGAATGAGAAAATTATAGTGGGACGTCCATAAAAGTAAAACGAGACAATTCTGATGGGGACGGAGGAATATTAGTTTGTCAGTATTAACTTGAGAGGTTGGGGTTGTGTTTATATATGTGTGTTGTATTAGTTGAAATGGGTGTAACATGGACAAATAAGGGCATGTTTTAGTGGTATAAGTTGTTTTATTAAAATGTATTAGTTGATCAGTATTAATTATTATAAATCACGAAAATTTAGTTGAAATAAATTTTATTTTTCTGATGTTTTGTTAAAATAAATAGTACTATCAGTTGATGAGTATTAACGGTTATAAATCATGAAATTTTAATTAACTGATATTTAGTTATTATTGAAATTTCTTATATTCGGGACCAAAAAATGGTACAAGGGGAAATGATAATGTAACTAGCTATATATTTTCGAAGGAAAGTTATGACGTGGATTAATAATGAAACAACTAGCGAGATTAATAGTGTTTTTGTTTGAGAGAGAGAGAGGAGAGAGTAATAGGTCGGCAATGGCCTTATATGTTATACCAGTGTTACCTTTTGTCGTCTGAGAGATCCATTTCCAACTCTTGTTTTGTAAGGACTTTTTCGTCCAAAAAAATACTCTTATTTACAGGCCGTTTGGGAGAATTTGGTGGCCTGACGCGAATTTTCAAATGAGGCCTTAAGTGAGGCCCCAAGTAAAAATATTGTTGGCCCCGATTAGGAAAACCCATGTACAGCGAAAAATACCATGTAATGCATATAAAAACAGGGGTGAAGGCAGAGTGATTCCAATTTTTCTTTTTGCTTTTAAGAACATGTGTGTTTTGCTTATAATCGAATGCATATGGCAAATAATAACATAAAGCAGTAAAGAACACACAATTTTATAGTGGTTCGGACAACTCGTCCTACATCCACTCTTCCCTTCATGGGGCACCGACTTAACCGACTGGACTTAGTTTAACGTGTTAGTCCAACACCCAACAGATGTTTACCGAGTTCACACTCAAACGGGACTTATTGTTGGGATTATACTGAAAAATATGCTTTTTTACTTTGTATAATCGAAACTGAATTTTTAGACTTATTTACTGAAATAAATTATCTATCACTGATGCTTTAAATATGATTGAATGTTACATATATTTACTGCATAACTGTTCAATAATTTGTACGTGTTACATTGTAGTTAATTTAGTGATACCAGATCACAGAAGATTAAATTAACAGTCCCTTGTAACTAAAAGTACGTCATTCACGACCTAGATGGAAATGAACAATCCATCACGAAAGGTTGAGGTGTAAGGCTCAGATTGGTTTGTCTTGACCAAGAGATTACACTAGTGCATGACTGATGCGCTGAATAGGACCTACAGGAGGATAAATTCTTCAGAACTGAACAAGGAAGAATTAGACCTCAGTGGTTCGTTGTTTCTTAATCTTCGTCCCTTAAATAGGATCACGTGGGATTGGTAACTATTGCTTTGACTTATCATGGGTAGCGAATCAGAGAGATTCAATACTTTTTATCTTGGACAATATTATTGGTCACATGTGATTGCTAAGATTTAATACGAATAATCGTGTGCAAGTACGCTTGCTTGATTTGCCCCCTTGGGAGGTTCATAAGTTTTATCATACCAAATCTTGCAAGTGGAATTAGTTTCCGGTATGGATAATAATGTTGAACCGTTCCTCGACCAAGGACAAAAGATATTAATTAACGGAAAGCTATTTCAGTAGCTTGAATTAATTAATGGGCTAGATAATCTTAAACACGGGAAATAATGACCGGGAGCCATATTGACTGTAATATGGGTTAAGATGGATAGTGCAATATTAATTATGTAGTGAGATTAATTAATATTTATGGGCTTGAATTATATTGTGGCTCAATATTAGATATTCAAGATCCATTAGAAGGTCCAATCTTAATTCTCCTAAAGGCCCCCTGAGTAGCCCAACAAATAGTTCAATAACTGAAAAATGTGATTAAAATAAAATAAATATTATTGCTTAATTTTTCCCTAAAATTTCGAAGTTTATGGATAAAAGAGGGAGAAAGATTTTCTTTGAATTTTGTTATGGAATGAAGATATGTATTCTTGGAATACAAGATTATCTCATTAAATTCAAGAAATCTCCCACTTGGTTATCTATATAGAAATTTCGAAAATTTGAAGATAATGGGCAAGAAAGATTTTCTTGATTTTCTTGAAAAGATATTATGGAAGATATGTATTTCTTGAAATACAAGAATATCTCATAAATTCAAGAAGATCCAAATCTTGGAATCTTGCAAGGCATTATTTTCGAAAAATCCAAAATTAGAGGAGGTGGGATTTTTGTGGAATATTTTAATTATCGGAAAAAGAATATAGAAGATATATTCAAGATTTCTTGGTGACCAAGAAAAGTCTTTTCCCACATTGTTTTTCTACAAAAATTTCGACCCCCTCCTCTCCTATAAATAGGGGATGATTAGTTCATTCCCAAGTACAATTCCATGTGCTGGAAAAATTAGCAAATCCACAAAGGTGGTGCAACAAAGTTTATTTTTTCCTTTTGTTAATTGTTCGACAAGTGTCCTTCCACCGGATAGTTGAGCAAGGGCTAAGGGAATACTTGGGAAGTCCTTTTGGTTAGTCCGTCCGACCGAAGTCACTGCCATCCCGAGAGGTACGTTCATGTAAACCCGTAGATTCTGCATGCGTAGGTTTTACGTGGCTTTTTATATGCATGATATGTTGTTGCAATTATTATTTGAATTAATATAGGATTAATTCATGCTAGTAATAATTAATGAATTAAATTTGTATTTAAAGATTCCCGAATAGATCTGTGCAAATCATTCCCCAACACTTATCTCCCTCACGAGATTGCCTACCCTCCCTTTCGGTATTGCTAGATGTTTACCGAGTTCGCACTCGCCTACAAACATAACCAACTTTTGGGTTTGGGTATAAGATTGTTTGGTTTCAACTAGGGTGAGATTTTCCCTTACATTTGTTTAGCCTCAATGCTAAGGTTGGGAAAATCTCTCTAAGCTTAGGATATGACATTTTGTGCTTAGATCTAGGGTAGAACACTTTTGAATATATGAATGTATTTCTTGCACAGTGTTCTATGGTGGAGATGCTAAATGATTTGGCTCTGTAGCTTCACGCATTTCTCACACTTCCACACGAATAATGAAGGAAGAACTTGCATTTATCGTGTGGATTTGAATGTTATCGTTGGAAGGAGTTACATTCAAATCCATACTATTCTTTAGCTTTTTGCAGCTTTTTCAGGCTTGTTGTCTTCCTCTCATTGGTCCACGTCAGCTGAATCTAACGGTTATATTCTTCAGGATCTTCTGAGTCTCAGTGTCTTCAGAGACATACTGAGTCTTCAGGTTTATCTGAGTCTCAGATTTCTCATCTGAGCCCCAGGTTTCTCTGAGTCTTAGGATACTTCTACTCAGGGTTCTTGATTCAGCAGACTTCTCTTCAGTGGACCTTGTCTGATCAGGCATACTGACACTCAGGCTGACTGAGTTCAGTTCTCTGAATTCAGACATCCTGACCCTCAGGTCACTTTGACTTACTGACCCTCAGGTCACTTGACTCATGTTATCTGATTTCTTCTTGCGTGATCTGATCAGCTCGACTGATCAGATCAACACATCTTCAGGTCAACACCTCAGGATAGCATCAGGTCAGTACATTAGGTTTAGCATATCAGTTCAACACATGTGATCTCAATCACGTCTGATCTTGATCATCTGCTCATCTTCTGATCTGCAACCTTCTCTTCTGATTTGCTGGCTTTAGCTTTTCTTCTCTTCTGATTTTGCACAGCTCATCAGTTAACTCTGGAACTCATCTAACTCATCTGATCTCGATCAGTCTCGTCTGCAGCCTCGTCTGATCTCGATCATCTACGTCTGATTTCGTGAGTTCCCCCTCAATTTGTTCTTCTGCCCCCCCTTCACTTGTTATCTGTAGATTAACTTCAAAAACACAAGTTGATAATGTTTTGGCATAATTCATCAAAACTAAAATATCCCAACAAATATGAATGTGAAACAGTTTAGTTTTTATAGAAGCAATAATGTTTAAAAAATTCACATTATCAGTATTTTGATTATCGCTGAAAACTTGAGAATCTTTAACCACAAATGTTTTTAGAGCCCCTCTTTGAGGTTGAATTAATGCTTCAATTCTTCTTTTCTTCTTAAGTTTTTCGCTGCCACATCATATTTTCTAATTTTATGAGGCATTTTTTTAAGAGGCATAATTCAATAAGCTCACTACTCACAGAGTTACAGTTGCACAGACAAATAATTAACAAATAACAATGAACAATTAGAAAAAAGTAACAAGTATTGAAGTAATGAAAACTTTCCTTTTGGTGATTAGGAGTCTCCTTCTCGAATTTAATAGCAATCCGGCACCTCACACCTGCAGCGGCAATGAATTGAGCCAAGTAGCCAACCGGTTGCTAAAAATTCATATTAAAAAAGACAATAACCCAGAAGGCCGGAACAAAATTAGCTTCTCTAAAAATTCCATTATGAAATTAAATAAATGAAAATTGTTGAAGAATATTAGTACCAAAAATTACCTTCGAATTTAAAGAAGCCCATAGGTAATAGAGATCCAAGTTACAGAATAGTGTCTAAATCGACAAATCGTTGCTTTTTTTTCAACCTAATAGAAGAGGAAGATGATTGGAGTTGGGTAAAACTAATTTGGGATACATCTTTATATGCACAGACTGACTGACAGAAGATCAACGGTAATTTTATTGGAAAATAGAGAAATTGATGGAAGATTAATAGAGGTTGAGAAACTTAAGGATGAATTTTATTGAATAATAGAGAAATTGATGGAAGATTAATGGAGGTTGAGAAAATTAAGGATGAGAAGAAGAATTGAAGATTTTTAGCCGGCTGTTGCGTATACTTAGCGTCAGATTTATGATTTTTTTAAGCCTAGTAATGGGCCTCGAAAATTTAGGCCTGGGAGCCCTGGAAAAAGTGAGGCCTGGTGCGGGTGGGCTTACTGAACACCCTTATAGCCGGGGCTGCTTATTTTGGAAATATCAACGTTTGGAGATCTATTTAGAATTGAAATAATAAATAGGAATTTGAGGTGAAGTGTGGATAACTCAAGTGGTTAGAGCTCTACCACCTGAGATCTTGAGGTCCAGGGTTCGAGACACGGAGAGGGAATATTTATTCCCATTTGTGGTGGTCCATCTCTTGTGGGGTGATGGTCCCCCTATTGTTGGGTTGTGGTTCCGAGTTGCAGTTTCGGGTGGTCCCCCTCTTGTGGTGATTGTGGTTCTGGTCTACAATGAGATGAAATGATGTTGCCATGTGCCCGATGGTAGAAGGAATTATTGTAATTGATTGTCTTTAAAAAAAAAAGGAATTTGAGTGCTAATTTTATAAATATTGTTGAGATATTTTAGTTTTGATAATTTATGCCAAAACATTATTAACTTGTGTTATTCAAGCTAATTTATAGATAACAAGTTAAGGGGGAACGAGAGAACAAATTGAGGGGGAACTCACGAAATCAGAAAAAGATGATCGAGATCAGACGAGGCTGCAGATGAGAATGATCAAGATCAGATGAGTTAAATGAGTTCGAGTCAGTGATGAAAGTCTGGCAAATCGATGGAAAAAAAAAGCAAAAGCCAAAGAAATCGAAGAGAAGGTTGCAGATCAGAAGATCAGCAGATGAGACTGATCAAGATCAGACGTGATCGAGATCAGATATGAAGAGGAGCAGATGAGACTGATCGAGATCAGACGTGATCGAGATCAGATATGATAAACTGATATGCTAACCTGATGAAGATGACCTGATGCTATCCTGAGATGATCCTGAAGATATGTTGATCGATCGATCGGTGATTTGATCGGATCGCAAGAAGAAATCATATAGTCTCGAGTCAAGTGACTGAGGTCGGGATGTCCGAATCGGAAGATTTGAACTCAAGAAGCCTCGAGTGTCAAGATGCCTGATCGACATAAGGTCCGTGAAGAGAAGTCTCTTTCAATCAAGAACCCCGAGTAACCCGAGGCTCGGGATAACTCAAGGCTCGGATAACTCAAGGCTCGAGATAACCTGAGGGCTCAGATAACCTGAAGGCTCAGATAGAATTGAAGATCCTGAGACTCAGAAGATCCTGAAGAATATAACCGTTAGAGACTCAGAAGAAACTGAAGAATATAGCCGTTAGATTCAGCTGACGTGGACCAATGAGAGGAAGACGACAAGCCTGAAAAAGCTGCAAAAAGCTACAGAGTAGTATGGATTTGAATGTGATTCTCTCCAACGGTAACATTCAAATCCACACTATAAATACAAGTTTTTCCTTCATTATTGAGAGTGAGAAATGCGTGACTCATCAAACTACAGAGCCAAATCATCTAACATCTCCACCATAGAACACTGAGCAAGAAATACACACATATATTCAAGAGTGTTCTACCCTAGATCTAAGCACAAATGTAATATCCTAAGCTTAGAGAGATTTTCCCATCCTTAGCATTGAGGCTAAACAAATATAAGGGAAAATCTCAACCTAGTTGGAAACCAAACAAACCTTTACCCAAACTCAAAGTTAGGTTAAGTTTGTCACCCCAAGATTTCAGACTAGGGATTCTAGTTTTCTGATTTCTAGTTCGGTTGAGTGTGAACTCGGTAAACATCTATAGGCAATCCCGTGAGGGTGATAAGTCTCGTTTGAGTGAGAACTCGGTAAACATCTATCAGCAATCCCGTGAGGGAGATAAGTCCCGCAGGTTGAGTGAGAACTCGGTAAACATCTATCGGCAATCCCGTGAGGGAGATAAGTCCCGCAGGTTGAGTGAGGATTCGGTAAACATCTATCGGCAATCCCGTGAGGGAGATATGTCCCGCAGGCTAAGTTCGGTTAAGGTTGCCCCTGTGTTAAGGGAAGAGTGGATGTAGGACGGGTTTCGTCCGAACCACTATAAAATCTTGTGTGTTCTTTACTGCGTTATGTTCTTACTTGCCATATGCATTCGATTCTAAGCAAAACAACACACATGTTCTTAAAAGCGAAAAAATTAGGAATCACTCTGCCCTCACCCTTGTTTTATATGCATCACGACATAGTTTGCTTCCGCACGCGCAAAATGGGTTTTATCTACACAAAATCAGGACCAACAAATATTTATATATACAAAATAAATGAATTAATTAAATTATGTGTATATGTAAATTTAAAAGTAATAATATTTTATATAAATTTATAAATATTACTCCATCCGTCTCGCAATAATGTGCACAATTTCCTTTTTGGTTTGTCCCATAATAACGTGCGCATTTTCTAAAATGACAAAACACTCAAAACTTACACCCTCACAATATCATTATAATTGATTTAAATTATACTAATAAAACAAGTGTTCTTAATTTCTATGCCCGGATAGGAGTGCACGTTATATTGGGACGGAGGAATTATGAAGTTAAAGTACATGAAGAGTTTTATTTTTTATTTTTTGAGTATAATTAAAATTAATGTTGAGAATGAGACTTCCCAATAAAATAAGTGTGTAAGTACTTGCAGGATAAGAGATTACTTTATTTCACTTTCTTGCACTATTTAATTTTCTTCTTTATAAATTTTAACAATATATAGGAATTATAGTGGGGGAGAATTGAAACTTAATTAATATCCTCCATTGATTTCTTCTTTGATGAAAACGATGTTCATTTTCTTCCATTTTTCCTCTTCAATGTTATAGAGCACTGTTTGTATTTATGGCTTGTTTTGAAACACTACTCAAGCTCAAAAAATATTTATTTTTAAAATAAGTTGAATCATAATAACTTAAAAAAAAATACTTATATACTAATCATTGGAGGTTGAAAACACCCCCTTTAATTTGTATTGTTAGGGGTTCTTGAGTTCTTGTTTTCCTTTATAAAGCAAATCCTTATGTATATGCACGTATAACTATATAAGGTATATATGCTATAAAAAAATGATTGTTATTTCTTTTTTTTTTCAAGGAAGAGACCGTGTTGTTGGTCCCTCAGCTTGGCGGGTTATAAATAGAAGGATATGTCTAAGTAGCAGACATTTGTGGAAGAGAACCAACAAGATTCAATCCTCCGGACAAACCTCCATAATATTTCAATAGAAATTTTATTCCATACGGGATTCGAACTTGCGTTGCCCAGGACTTCTCCCCATATTTAATTGGCTGTTAATGAAGCAATTTTGTATATTAAAAGTTGTATGATTCAATATTTATAAATTGTATCTTTTGATATAACAAATTGTATAATTCTAAATTTAAATATGAGTGGTAGGAAACATAATTAAACAAGCACTTCTGGAAAAACCTATGTCGGCAATGGCCTGTTATGTTACGGTCACCTTAATTTAGTCGTCAACTCTTGTTTTTTAGGACTTTTTCGTCCTTTAAAATTACTTTTCTAGCTCGGAAATATCAACGGTTTGAAGATCTATACTTAATTCTGAGGTTGAACAATAAGTTAGGGGTAATTTTGTAATATTTATATATAAAATAAATAAAAAAAGTTAAATTGTGTGTGTATATGAGTCCAAAAGTAATGAGATTCAATTTGTATAAATTTATAAATACTGTGAAAGTGAAATTTATGAAGAGTTTTTCATTTTTAGTGTGGAAATAATATTGGGAGTGAGACGTCCTAACAAAACAAGTGCACAAGTACTTGCAGAACAATTAAGGGATTAAGCTTTCATGCACTATTTATTAATTTAATTTTCTTCTTGTAAAGTTTAATCATATATAGGAATTATAGTGGGGTGGGAATTGAAACCTTTAATATCCTCCCTTGAATTCTTCTTTAACAGAAATGATATTCATTTCCCTCCATTTTTCCTCTTCAATAGTATAGCTAGCATTGTTCTTGAATTCTTGTTTTCCTTTAAAAAGCAAAACCTATATCTATGTATATTTATATAAGGTATATATGTTAGAATAAAGTGGTTGTTATTATTATTATCTTTTTATAAAGAAGAGACGAGAAATTTCTCTTACTCGTGACGGTTTGTAAATCGAAGAATATGTTCAAATAGCAGACTTTTGTGGAAAAAAGCCAACAATCTCAAGACAAATCTCCATAATATTTCAATGAAAATTTTATTCCACGTGAGGTTCGAAATATTTCAATGGCTGCTAAAGAAGCAATTTTGCATATTAAAGAATAATTATGGCACAGAATCATATCACATGCCAACATTTATGTGATGATTTTTTAAAACCATTTTTATGAAAAAACTAAGAAAGCTGGTTATATAGACCTGTCAGTCAATTACCAGCATTTCTACGAGTGAATTTAACGTAGAAAGAAATTAACGTGTGAATTTATTAGTGTTCTTTCATCAATGTCACATAATTCCTTTTTTTTGTTCGAACTATGATATTGTTAATGAATCAATATTGTTTTTTTTATCGGGTAAATGGTGATTCGAACTCATGATCTCACGGTATAGGTAGTGATGCTCTAACCACTTGAGCTAATCCACTTCGTCAATGAATCAATATTGTTTCGTAGACTTGCACATATCACTACTACACATTTGAGCTTGGAGAGCTCCACTTGGACAACCCTTTTTTCGAACAGCTCTCCAAGTGGTTTCTTGGAGAACGGTTCTATTAAAAAAAAAAAGACAGCGGTTAAAAACCGTTGTCCAAGATCAAAGCTTAGACAACGGTTCATAACCGCTGTGCAAGGGTAATTGGAGAGCGATTTTTAAACCATTTGTCAAAAGGTAAAAACAGACAGAGGTTCATAACCGCTCTCCAAGTGAATTTTTTTTTTTTTTTTGTAAACTTTTATTTTTTGTTTTATTTTTTTGTTTTAATTTGTAAATTCTTTTTAGGTACAGTTCAAATATTTATTCTTTAAATTCTCGTGTTATTTTTGTTTAATATTCATCGTATATAATGAGATTAACACAAACTCTTATGTAAAATTTGTTCATAATATTACTTGTTTAAATAGAAAAGTATTACTTGTTTAGATAGAAAGGTATAACATGTTTAAAGAAAAGTATTACTTGTTTAGATGAAAAAATATTATTTGTTTAAAGGAAAATATTACTTATTTAGATAGAAAAGTATTACTTGTTTAGAAGGAAAATTATTACAAGTTTAAAAGAAAGGTAGTACTTTTTTTAAAAAAAGTACAAGTAAAAATATAATTTTAATATAATTTAATTTAATTTAATTTAAATTTATATATAAAAAATTATTATATAAAAATGTGATTGAATTAATAAATAAGATAATTGAAATAAAGAATTTTAAAAAAAAAATTGTAAGAAAAAATGATTTTTAGAACATATAGAATTAATTTCATTAAATAAACGCAAGAAAAGTATTACTTGTTTAGATGAAAAAGTATTACTTGTTTAAAGAAAAGAATTACTTGTTTAAATAGAAAAGTATTACTAGCTTGTTTAAATAGAAAAGTATAACTTGTTTAAAGAAATATATATATATATATATATATATATATATATATATATATTACTTGTTTAGAAGAAAAAATATTACTTGTTTAAAGAAAAATATTACATATTAAGATAAAAAAAGTATATTGTTTGTTTAGAAGGAAAAATATTACAAGTTTAAAAGAAAGGTACGTAGTGTACTTTTTAAAAAAAACAAGTAAAAAATATAATTTTAATATAATTTAATTTAAATTTATATAAAAATATTATTATTATATAAAAAAGTGTGATTGAATTAATAAATAAGATAACTGAAATAAAGAATTTTTAAAAAAATTGTAAAAAAAACGAATTCTAGGACATATAGAATTAATTTCATTAAGTAAACATAAGAAAATTTAGTAAAGTGCCGGAATTGAATTGATCCCCGCTCAGGCGCCCAAGGTCCCGTGTTGGGTCCCCCATGGGAGCGAATAATTGCCTCAATTAATTGGGAGACTTGGTGGCTTATATATGAGATGCTTGGTGGGTCCGTGCCTAAAAATTGATTTTTTTTAAAAAAAAATATATTAGACAGCGGTTTAAAACCTCTGTCCAAGGGAGAAATTTGGACAGCGGTTGAAAACCATTTGTCTAACTTCTAATCTTCTTGCAATGGTTCAAAACCCTGTCTAAGTCTTTTTTTTAGACAATGATTTTTAACTTGTTGTCCCAAGCTTGGACAAATTATTACTTGGACAGTTGTTATTAGGGGTGAGCAGAATATGGTAAAAAGCAAAAAAAATCGACCGAACCCAATGGTAATTATAAATTGGTTCGATTAAATTGTTTTAGGTTGGGATAGATTTTGCATTTTAAAAAAATTAGTGTTCGGTTTCGATTTGGTTTTTTTCAGTAAATATACCAAACCGAGCCGAAATATTTACTTAATATATATATATGTATATAATATATTTAATATATTAATATATATATAATATATTATATAATATATATTTAGTATATATATATATATATATTATATATATATATATATATATATATATATATCCGAATTTTTGTGTTATTAAATGGCTTAATTCAATAATATAAAATTTCGGTTTTAAACCGAAACGAAAAAATTCGGTTCGGTTTCAATCGGTTTTAGGCTTAAATGGTTCGATTTTGGTGTATTATGGTGTGAAATTCGATTAATTCGGTTCGGTTCGGTTCGATTTTTACCGAATGCTCACCCCTAGCTGTTATAACCGCTCTCTAAGGGCTATTTTAATAGCTGTCCAAGGTCAAATGTGTATTATTGTATAAAATATTACAAATTAATAAAACATGACAACAATCAAATTAAATTAACCAAAATAAATAAATATTCGAAATATTTATTACAAAAGTAATCACATAGCCAAATTCTTATGTGCACTATTTGTACCAAATCAATTTGGTGCAATTTAATTTAGGAGTTCTTTTTCTTATTATTTTTTTTTATTTATGTTTTTTTTTTAACTTTAATTTTAATTTTAGGTTTTTTTTTTTTTGGCGACTCAGACCCAAACCCGGCCCGAGTGGTTCATGGTTAACTCGGCTCAAGTGGTTCATGGTTCACCCGGCCCGAATGGTTCATATATAATTTGGGGTTCATTGTTTAGGGGTTAGGGCTTAAAGTGCATAGTTCATCCAAATTAAAATTGAATCCAATTGCACCAATTTGAATTGGTGTATGGGGTGCACAAGAGAGTGACTCAATAACATAATATTTTCTTTCTTCAATACTTGCTTTTATTTTGGGGTGAGTCTCCCGTGCACCATACACTTTATATTGTATTTTAAAAACCTGCAACTTATTACACTAATATTTATGATATGTTACACTGAAACTTACAATATGTGTTCATAAAATATAGTTTCACATTTCAGTGTTATAAATCGCTGCATGGTGTAACTAAGTTAGACAATTTCCAAGTTCACGTATGAATTAAAGAAATTTATTGCCCGTGGAAGAAAAAACCATAGGAGCAAATAAGTCGCACGGAGTACTATTTTGATAGGGATTATTTTTCTAAGATTAAATGACAATATTGTCAAGATATAGCTATACTTAAATTAATTATACTTTTATTTTTATATTTTCTGTAGGTTGATTTGTCACTATCCAAAATCTTAGTCAATATACAGGCTACGGACAAGATTGAGTTCAAGTATTTAACGATGATCTTGGACACACAAAGTATTATTTTTTTGAAAGGATTGAACATACATTTTTGAATGTGACAAAAATTCTCTGTTTCCGCTCTTCAATATTTTATATTCAACGTGTACCATCAAATAGAAGATGCGAGTAGTTTGTAAAAGAGAAAATAGTCATTTGTATATAATGTGAAAAAAAATAAGTAATTAATAGACATTTGTATAGAACGTTCACCGCCTGAAATCTTGATGTCTTGGGTTCGAGACACAGAGGCGGTTTCGATTGCGGTTCCGAGTTGCAGTTTCGGATGATCTCCCTCTTGTGGTGATTGAGGTTCCGGTCTATAACGAGAAGAAATGATATTGACATGTGCCCGGTGGTAGAAGAAATTATTGTAATTGATTATCTTAGAAAATTATTATAATTGATACTATAATATATATATATATATATATATATATATATATATATATATATATATTGTATAATGCTGTGAAATTTTACGCAGTCTATATGTTTTAGTGAAATTAAGTATTACTATAGTTTAGTGAAATAAATAATATTGATCAATTAATATTATTTTAAAATATATAAAAATTTATAGTGCACTTATATATATATATATATATATATATATATATATATAAATATAAGACTCTGTCTAATTAATTGGGGTTGTTAGGGTGGTGAGGCAAGATTATGCGATCGATGAATTAGTATTTTTTATTCAAATGAGACAAAAAGTGGTTTTTAGATCGACTATTAAAACTTAATTAACAAATAGTAGTAACAGTTAACATGAATCGTGTTTATAATTACTAGGTCAAGTCAACATATAATTGTTATGATTGTTTATTTATTTATCCCTTGGTGCCTAACCAGTAACCATACGCCCAATATTAACGGGGTGGTTTGCACGTATTCAAACAAAATATATATTATCTCTCGTAATTACTTGCACACTTAACTTATTTGAGCGTCCCAAAATTATTTGCATATTCTAGATTTTTTTTTTATAAACCCTACCTCATAATATTCTCAAATCTATAAAAGACATTCGGATCAACTACATTGTCCTATCTACATGGCTTGGATAGCCTTGAACATCTCCCCACTATTTCCATGATCTTGGTGTAACCACCCATGATCTTTCTATTCTCACTCCACCACAGTGCAACCGCTTGACAATATTTGAATTTGTCTTCAATCTGCAATGTAGGAAACATAGAAAGACACCTCTATTAAAACGGAGTAAGTGTTAGGAGAAATGATAAATTTATGATGTTGTGCAGAATGTTGTCAAACATCTGGAACGACATCCGTACAACATCAAAAAACTCCTCCAATTTGGTCTTTCTACTACAACACACCCGATGTTAAAAACAACATCCGAACTTATGTAAGGAAATAAACAAATAATAGTCATTCAGAGAACAACTATTATTCAACCAAATCATAATTAAAAAACAGACAACAAACACAAGCACTAAGTACATCAGCAGTGTACTTAGGCCAACAACGTATCCAACATAAAGTAAATGACATAAACATAAACCTATCATTTAGTTGTCCATTAACAGAGTTTATAAAGTAAAGAGTAGTAAATAAAATATTACAACACTGAGAGGGATTTCTATAGTGAAATAAAGGGAAGGATTGGACCATTGGAATGGCTGCATCTCTATAAAAATAGAAGTTTGTTAAATTTTAAAAAATGCATGTTTGAGCAAGTGTAGGTACACTTGTTTTATGGTGAATTAATGAACTTTACTCTCTACTAAAGAGTGACTAAATATCAGTCAATGAAATTTCTTATTCTTGTTCTTTACATTTTACTTTTCACCTACATTTTTAAAGTTTGATAATTTTATTATTACAAATGTACTTTCAACACATTAATTATCAAATTCATCGTCCCTTTACGATCTTTAATTTGACATAAATATTATATACATATAATTGAAATTCATATTTAAAATATGAATTTTAATGTTTTGAAATATTTATAATTGTGTGATTACATGAGTTTACTTTTTTTCCCCAATTTTTAAAAATCTTATTATCATTTAAGACAAGTTGGATGTGTTATGAGTTGAATGGTTAATTAAAAAATATATATTTAACTAGTTTGGAACCTGCGTATTACGCGAAATTTTAGATATAACACATATATAAATTTATATATTAATCATAACACTTATTATATTTGATGTTGAAATTATATATTTGAATATAATAAATTTTAATTTTTTTCATATGAAATTGTTATAACATAGGCAATTCATGATATTTTATAAATAGTCATTTTATTAAAGTTTAATAAAATTATTTTTTCAATGATTATTATGATAATTATAAAATTCAACCACATTTTGATTAAAATAGTTATAAATATAAATCCTCTAAAAAAGAGTATATTCAATGACGAAATTTTATGTGACGACACAAAATTTGTCACAATATGTTACCTAAAGGTGACAAATTTAATTTTCGTCACTAAAAAGTGAGAATTTGTGACAATTTTTTTTTTGTCACCACTGATGATTTTTTTCGTCACTAATTCAAAGAATTCATGACAATAACAAGAAATTCGTCACAATAAACTTTGGTGACGATATTCATAATATTTAGTGACGATATTCAACGTCATGAAAAATATTATTTTTGTGACCACTATATGTTTTGTCATTAATTATTCAAAAGAATTGGTGACGCAATTAATTCGTCACAATTTTATTTGGTGACGATCGTCATTGTAATTTGTGACGATCAAAGTCGTCATATAATATAAAATTGTCATGACAATTTTATGTTTCGTCGTTAATTGTTCATAGTAATTGGTGACATATTCTTTCGTCATCAATATTAATATATAGTGACGATTAATAATTATTTTTCAATGACGAACTTATTTTGTAACAATATTATTCAATGACAATCTTCATTGTAATTAGTGACGATCATAGTCGTCATATAATATAAAATTTTCATGACAACTTTATGTTTCGTCGTTAATTGTTCATAGTAATTAGTGACATATTCTTTCGTCACCAATATTTATATATAGTGACGATTAATAATCATTTTTTAGTGACACACTTATTTCGTCACAATATTATTCGGTGACTGTCTTCAGTGTAATTAGTGACGATCAATATTGGTCATATATTATAAAATTTTCATGATGATTTTATGTTTCGTCATTAATTGTTCATAGTAATTAGTGACATATTATTTCGTCATTCAATATTTATATATAGTGACGATTAATAATCATTTGTCACTTTCAACAAAAGGAAGTCATAAATTCTAAAACGAGTTTTTCGCGAAAAATGAATTTTGTCATCAGTTGTTACACAAATGCGATGAATTTGAATTTTATCATAAGAATAAATTGTGAACGGTAATTATTTAGTGACAAAATTCCATATTTTTCGTCACTATTGTGCACATATGGTGACGAAATTAAATAAAAAGTCACAATAACTCAAATATAAAATGCAACAATAAAGTTTTGAACCCAAGACTTCCAATATCCAATATAGAATTAAATTACACCCACCAACTCAACTATACACATTCAACGCTTATATTTACATTGAATATTATTATATTTTAGGCATCAATTTTCCTTATATAAAAATTATGGACGGTAATCATTTAGTATTATATATAATTTTATATTCGTCATTATCGTGCACATATGGTGACAAAATTAAATAAAACCTTACAATAATTTAAAATAAAATGTTGTAATTAATGTTCAAACCTAAGACTTCTACAACATAATTTAATAAATTCTCACCAACTCAAATATACAATTTTTATTGACAAAGTATTATGTGAATATTTTTGAAAATATATAGAAACTCCTTTATAGAAAAAAAAAAAAGAAAATCTTTATTAAAAAATGTATTATGTGAATTTTTTTGAAAATATATAGAAACTCCTTTATAGAAAAAAAATAAGAAAATCTTTATTAAAAAATGCCACCAACAGGTACCGAACCTATGTCTCCAATTAGAGAAGGTCAAATTGTACCACTACACCACTTCACCTTGACGTTTAAATATTAAATTATATATATATATATATTATATATTGTTTATTGGTTTCAATTAAAAATATTAAAAATATATAACAGAATTCATTAATTATCCTTTATTGAAAAAGTAGGAACATAATTATTCGCCGCCAACAAAGATCGATCCCCTGTCCCCAAGTAGGGAAAGACAACTTGTACCACTAGACTACTTAACCTTGATGTTTGAGAATTAAATTTTATCAATAAATATAGTTTATTCGTTTCAATTAAAAATATAAGCAAATTTATTTATAAAAAAATATTAGCGCTACACGAGTTTGATGTGCATAGAATCAAACCTGGGTCACTATATAGACAAAGATGATTTTACCACTATGCTAAAATAACTTGATGCTCAAAATTGAGGTTTTATATATAATAAATGTGTTTGTTCGTTTAAATTAGTTATGTACATTTAGTTATCTATAAATTATAAATTCGCAATTAATTGATGAATGAAAAATAGAGTTATCTCTAGTTATCTGATTCAATTATATAAGAAAATATTTTTATTAGTACTTCTATTTACAAATTGTACGTATAATACATTTCAAAGTTGTGTTTTTTTTTATTTTAACTAGTATTTGAACCCGTGCGATGCACGGTTATGATTACACAATTAGTTTATATTAAATCTTTATAAGTATTCTTATTAAAGTGTTTATTCATTCTAAAGAGATGATTCTTTTTGTTTTATTGATGATATTTCATTTTTAGAGAAAGTATTCTACATCTCTAGAAAACTTAAAGTTCATATAAAAAAGAAAATATTTGTTGTTGAAAGTTCAAATAAAAATTTAGTTTTATATTTAAGATTTTTTGTGCTAATTTTATTTTTAAACTAAATTAAGAATTTCTGATAAAAAAAGAGTATCCATCGATCCACTTTATTTAAAAAATTATCGAACAAATAAAGCAAACATGAAAAACAATAAATATTAAATTAAGCTAAGAAATTCTGATAAAAAACAAACAAACATGAAAAACAATAAATGTTAAATTAAGCTAATAAATTCTAAATTTAAAAAAAAAGTATAAACATGAAAAACAATAAATATTAAATTAAGCTAAAAAATTGTGTAGTAAGATAAAATAGTGAATAAAATTCACATTTTATGATATAACTAATCAATCAAAAAATTATGTGTTTATATAAATTGAACGTAACAATAGCAATTTCCAGGTTTCATTTTGTTGGAAACCAACAGAACATGCACTTCAACCATTATTACTAGATCATAATTTTTTATTTTTCTTTTAAAAGGGATCATAAATTTTTTTTTGGAAGAGATCATAATTGTTTTTTAAAGAGATCATAAAAAGTTAATGAAGATGAAAAATCGACAAAGCTTCTATATAAGTAGTAGATTTTTTTTTTTTTTTGACAGGTATATAAGTAGTAGAATGTTAAAATTAAAAATCGGTTGAAGAAGATGAGTGGCGTGAGATTTGTTGCCTTTTTTATGGATGTTGCGAGTTATGGCATTAATTTTTTTCTAAAATCTTTGATTTGATAATCTTATATTAATATTAATTAAATGAGTAAATTTGATGCTCCATAAGGAGCCCATGCTCCATATCAAAACAATAATAAAGTCAGCATAAATTTAATGTACTTTTAAAAAAAAATCAATAAATTTGATCTTGATTTTATTTTGAAATATATAGATTTGACCATAATTTTATTTGGAAATAAATTACAATATTAAAATATTTTTTATCATTGCGATATATATATATATATATAATCAAATTGTGCAGATACAGTAGATATGGAGAGTTCCAAATAGGCGAGAAAATATAGATTATTATATTTTTTATTTTTTTTATAAACCAATTTTAAAGAGATCTATTATGGGGTATAAATCATAAAAATCATAATCAATCTAAATACCAAAGATTTTTTCCCATTATTATTTGTTAATATTTATTCTAAATTTTTTTCTATTTTTATCTACCAATTTTTTTTTTCTATTTTCTCTTAAAGATTTTTTCTCAATTCATTGTTATTTGTTAATATTTTTTTCAAAGATCCATTTCTCAATTTAGCAATAATTTTTTGCGGAAAAATTTAATGATTTCTAAATTTGGCCCGATTTCTGCTATTATATATATATAGAATATAGATACTGTCTTATTTTGCATGTAATATTATTTCATTTTGATTAGATAACCTGCATAACTTACTTACTTTTTTTATGTTTAGATTGTAATATTATTACGTTTTTTCTTGTAATATTGTTATGTTTTTGTATGTAATACTGTTATGTTTTGCTTGTAATACTACTTCATTTTCTTATTTTGAAATCAAAGTAAAAGACGTTAATGATTGTTGATTATAAATTTTAAATACTGCTAAGTTATGCATTTAATACACTTCGAATTTTAAATTTTTTATTATGTTTTGGATGTAATACTTTTATATTTTTACATGTAATACTGTTATGTTTTGCATGTAATACTGCTTCATTTTTTATTTAATAACCTTTCAGTTACCACGACTAATATCATTTGTAGTATAAGTTACACTCTTCAGTATCACGACTAATACCCTTTTGTATTCAGTTATCACGACTAATACACTTTTGTAGTATAAATTACAATCTTCAGTATCACGACTAATACCCTTTTGTAATATAAGTCATACCCTTCAGTTATCACGACTAATATCTTTTTTTAGTATAAGTTACACTCTTGAGTATCACGACTAATACCCTTTTGTAATGTAATTCATACTCTTCAATATCATGACTATTACCCTATTGTAGTATAATTATCACGACTAATACCCTTTTTTAATATACGTTACACTCTTCAGTATCATGACTAATACCCTTTTGTATTATAAGTCATACTTTTCAATATCATGATTAATACCCTTTTGTAGTATGTGTTACACTCTTCAGTATCAGGATTAATACCTTTTTTATAATATAAGTCATACCCTTCAGTTATCACGACTAATATCCTTTTGTATTATAAGTTACACTCTTCAGTATCACGACTAATACCCTTTTGTAATATAAGTCATATCCTTCAGTTATCACGACTAATACCCTTTTGTAGTATAAGTTACACTCTTCGGTATCACGACTAATATCATTTTGTAATATAATTCATACTCTTTAGTATCATGACTAATACCCTCTTGTAGTATAAGTTACATTCGTCAGTATCACGACTAACACCCTTTTGTAATATAAGTCATATTCTTCAATTATCACGACTAATACTTTTTAATTTATATAATTAATTATACACTTTAATTATCACAACTAATTACCTTTTACAGTACGAGTTATTACCTTTTAGTATATATCACAATTAATACCCTATTGTAATATAAGTCATGCCTTTTTATATTACGATATGCAGATACACATCATTTGGTTCTTAAAAAACAATGAACAATATAATAAAATTAATTTTCATTTATGATGAATTTTATTTTGATTATATAAAAATTAGTTCCAATATGTAATTAATTCATAATTCCAATTTGATGTTTTGATTGCTCAGATTTTACTTTTGGCCAGAAAATTGCCCAGGTTTTATGAACGTTTGGGCCCAGGTTTCTGTTCAGATAAAGTTTTGGGCCAAAATTAGCCTCAGCGTGCAATTAATCATACAGATTTGTTAATTCTAGGTTTCTAGGTTTGATGAATTATTTTGCTTTTAATCTGTGATAATGCTTTTGAATCTGTTGGAGATGTTGCATCCATTTATTCTTGTTATTTTTACCTATTACTTCAGAAGAGGCTTCAATTTGGTTATGTATAATGAGGTTTTTGAGTTACAAGTTGAAATCCTATGCAGGTTTATGTGCCATAAGCAATGTATATTGAGGTTAAAATCATGAATATGGCATTTCATACCACCTGAGATCATGGTTGAAAATTCTTATAATCTTTCATAAACTCCTGTCATGGACTGTAGTAGGATAACTTTAAGAGTAGAGGTTGATTGTCATCAGAATTATCATTGATTAAAGTCTGTTCCTTGGAAAGGGGCTCATGAAATATCAATCTTGGGTAGCCGAGTTGTTCATAATATAAATTACTAATTGGTTTGATTGATTTCACAAAGAACTTTTTAAGATATGTGAAAAATATAAGATCTTTTATCTAAATGATTAGATCTCTTTATTGTGTTCAAGTTTAAAAACTTTAGATGTTTTTGTGCGAGATCTTTCAACCCTAATGACTTCAAGAGCTTATTGCGTCCATAAATTTGATCTGAGTTGGATAGTTTGACAAAATAATTTGAAAATGACAATTGAAAGTGTTAAGCCTACCGGAGAAAAGAAGTCAAGAAAGAGCAAGCAAACAATTGTTGATGAGAAATCCCCATTGCTGCCCACCAAGCATGGGGAAGAGAGTTTCAATGAGTTCAATGGAGCTTCTTTTCAATTGGGACAATGTTTAATCTATCGATTTAGTTATTGAAATTTGGAATCATGGCTTTGCCAAGGTCTTTGGGACTCATCCCGGGATTGTTGCAATCATCTCCATCGCATTCTTGATGAAGCTTCAATTGAATTTTTGCTAAGGTTTAGCCACACAACTAAGTTTGTTTCTTATGGAGGATGCATTTGAAATGTATGGCAGAATGGTCATACAACTCTGTGTATTAATCAACAACATCGGTGTGCTCATAGTATACATGATTATCATAGGTAAAACTGCATGATTGAATTGAAGTTGTGTGATTTTCATTTGTTCAACTTTGTGTAATTGTTAATCTAATGGAGGTTTATATGTTGAAGTTGATGTGCTTTTCTCGAACTACACGATGGAATTCACCATTTCTTTGTTATAGAAGGTTGGTTTGGAGCACCTTTGGTGGAATGGATGATTTGTTGTTCTTCTCATCACCACACTTGCCATATTTGCACCACCACCGCCAAATTTTTAAAAGAGAATTGGTGAGTCCTTTCTTATTCAAACCTATCAATAGATTGGAAATTGGAACTTAGAACAATGTTCGTACATCTATTAATATATATGATGTAATGATGATTGATAATGAGATGAAATAAATTCATAAAGACTTGTTGCTTTTTGTTTATCAATTTTTATGCTTATTATTTTCAAAAATGCTAAGTAATGTAGAATGAATTCTTTCCCCATTAATACACAAACATAGACCCACATGTAACCGTCTATGTCGGAACAAATTCTTTGAAATTATAGTAATTTTTAGTTGCACATCTTCTATTTATAGGTTTTGCAAGTATGTTGGCATCTCCTATTTACTATAATGAATCCTTCTTCTTTATTTATGTTTGCGAGATTCATTGAGATACACATCGCTTTTTTATCGGTTACACTTGCTTTTTGTGTTCCTTGTTATCTTTGTGGGGATTCAGGTCTTTAAGTTGATAAATGGAACTATTCTGATGCCTAGATTATTACTAGAAGTTACCGATCTGGTGTCGGTACTCAATCTTTTCACCATTGTTCCCGTTCTTGTCACTGCATACATCTGCCACTACAATGGTAAGTAACACAAAAACCGTTACATATGGATTTTCCAATAGAATAGTTTAATCAATATTATTAATGCTATCTTAAATTGGGTGACATATCCTTTTCATTAAGAAATCTTTTGATAATTATGCAAATGTCTAACTTGTGATCAATGTGCTGTTATATAAGAATGAATAGGTAATCTTCAGATAAGCTATTTTCTTCCTTGACTATGTAGTGTTTTCAGTTACTATCCCCAACAATTCTTTCTATTTACTTTCCAGGTTCCGTTAAAGTTTTAACCCTTGTGGATACTACGTGTATCTTGGTGAAGACAAAAAGTGACACTTACCCAAGCGAGCATCGGTTTCTCATGTATGTATTTGTTCTAGTGGTTGAATTTCAACTATCATTATATATGTCTGGTTATGTTTGAATGTTTCATTTCCTCAAATTATATTTTCTGCAAATTTAATCTCTAGAAAAATAGATGTTATATTGACATACATATTAAATAATAAAAGTCTGCCTACTTTTTTAGTATGCAAAATTCTATCTACTTTCTCAGTATATAAAATGATGTTAAAATGATCTCGCTTTATAATATCTTTTCCCCATAGCAATACAGATGTCAAAAAAGAGATGTAAGAATTAAATGTTCACATCTTGACTTTGGGGCAATTACCTCACCTTTATTATTCTACTTGGCAAATTCTTTTCTGGTTTTGTCATATTTTTGTGGCATTTGTAGCTCCTCTGTGTACATTCTTGATTTTGTATAGGCTTCCTTATTGGATTTATCCACATTGTTATGGTATATGTGTTTATGAACTTGATCTTGTTAATGGTCTGACATTTATGTGTATTCTCTCTCTGTTAAGCTCAGTTAAAATTGTATATTTTCTTATCAATATAATTTACATTTACCTAATTAACCCCTCCCACCCACCCAAAAAGAGAAAATAAATAAAAATTGATACACCCCTATACTCCCTTAGTAGTAGAACAACTAAACTTCAATTTGTACAAGTCATGATATTCTCTTTTTTGAAATCACTTATCTGAAGTTGGTGCTCTCTCCATCGTAGATAAAGGATGTAAATTCATCACATTAGAAGACGCCTTTGACTTATTCCAATGCGTCATCTCCTTTTCCATTTTTTACTGCATCCAGTTCATCCTAAATGTCTTTTCGTTTCAGGGAAATCACCCCGATGATGATCAACCCATCGTTCTAAAGCTTGTAAAGGGTGGTTAGCAATCACCGAGTCGTACATGTACCAAGGTAAATGACAGTTACATTGTATGACTTGTATGTAATTATCATTCTCGAGTTTTTATATGATAATGATGGCAATGTGATTTGTTTTCTTCTCGTTACTTTATATTTGATTCTAGGCATTCTGGTTTTTAAATATTATTATGCACAGGGGAAAATGAGTAGACTACGTCTTCCAATGTTAAAAGTCTCCTTTTTAAACTTTGATTTTGTAATGTTACATGGGGAAATTTTATTTTGCGACTCTCGGTGTCCTGAAAGTAGATTTATTTTTCGAAAGTGGTGTGATTGAGAAACATAGTCAAAAGGGAGTTAGTAGATTGATGCTTATTATGATTTTGTGAGATGTATGACTTGTTAATTAAATTAGAAAATCCATCTGATATAATATTTTTTATAGGTGATATCTACAGAGAAGAAGATTTCATCATCGTCGTTTGAAGTGCAAAAAGGAATAATACATGTAAATTAGTTTTAAAAATATACAAGACTCTGGTTTTTAGTTTATTGTTTCATGTAATATTGATAACAAATATTGTTGATTGCTTTCTAATTGCTTGAAGGAGTTTTTTTGTTAATGCAAATTACTTTTTTTTTCTTTAATTAATTTCGTTTTTATTGTAATTTTTTTTTTTAGTAATTGAAATTAATATATTTAGTATTATTATTGATTTAATATATATATATAAATTCAAAAAAATTGGCAATTAAAATTAATTATTTTATGATGAAATAAATGCGTCACAATATGTATTATTTTTATGATGAAATAATAGGTCACCGTATGTTAACTAATCATGACGATATATGTTGTTATTATATCAATCTCTTTAAGTGACAATTATCATCATCGCCACTAAATAATATTTATTTATGACAAAAAAAAATTTGTCATCATTTTCATATCTTTTAACGACGACGAATATTTTGTCACTAAAGTTTAACTTTTTGTGACGAAATTTAGTTGTCGTTATATCTATATATATAACCACGATCAATTTTTTCGTCATTTTCTATAATTCTTTCATGACGAAAAATGTGAAATATGACAATAAATATATTGTCATCAAATCTGAACTTTAGTGATGATTATTATTTTCGTCACTAAATAGTATATTATAGTGACAAAAATAATTTGTCACAATTTCCACATCATTTAGCGACAATAAAAATTTTGTCACTAAATCGTACTAATTAGTGACAAATTTTATCGTGATTATATATGTACACATTTAACAACGATCAATAATTCGTCATCGAATAAGAACTCTTTCTTGACGAATATACAAAATGTGATGAAATAACCAATCTAACTGTGAAAAAATTAACGTCACTAAAGTAACTTTTTTGTGACAGTTAATTAAATCGTCACGTAAAATTGAACTTTTAGTGATGAAACATCATATTAAGTGACGAATTTTTGATTCTTAATATGACAATTTATGCATCACAATAGATGTAAACATATAGTGACGATGACATTTTTCGTCACCAAATAATGTCCTTTTAATGACGAATTAATATAGCATCACATTTTACATAATACCACACACATTAAATGACGATCTATGCCACAAAAAAAATTTGTCACAAATTATCAATTGTGACGAAAAATGATGTTTCAGTGACGAATTTTTTCGTCGCGATTTTTCGAATTTCCTGTAGTGCCCTCAGGTCACTTGACTCATCTTATCGATTTTTCTTCTTTCGATCCGATCATTTCGACCGATCGATCAACACATCTTCAGGTCAACACCTCAGGATAGCATCAGGTCAGTACATTAGGTTTAGCATATCAGTTCAACACATGTGATCTCAATCACGTCTGATCTTGATCATCTGCTTATCTTCTGATCTGCAACCTTCTCTTCTGATTTGCTGGCTTTAGCTTTTTTCTCTTTCGATTTTTGCCTGACTCACCGATTAACTCTGGAACTCATCTAACTCATCTGGTCTCGTCGGTCGCTCGTCATGACCTCGCCCGATCTCGATCATCTACGTCTGATTTCGTGAGTTCCCCCTCAATTTGTTCTTCTGTTCCCCCTTAACTTGTTATCTGTAGATTAACTTCAAAAACACAAGTTGATAATGTTTTGGCATAATTCATCAAAACTAAAATATCCCAACAAATATGAATGTGAAACATTTTAGTTTTTATAGAAGCAATAATATTTAAAAAATTCACATTATCAGTATTTTGATTATCGCTGGAAACTTGAGAATCTTTAACCACAAATGTTTCTAGAGCCCCTCTTTGAGGTTGAATTAATGCTTCAATTCTTCTTAAGTTTTTCGCTGCCACATCATATTTTCTAATTTTATGAGGCATTTTTTTAAGAGGCATAATTCAATAAGCTCACTACTCACAGAGTTACAGTTGCACAGACAAATAATTAACAAATAACAATGAACAATTAGAAAAAAAGTAACAAGTATTGAAGTAATGAAAACTTTCCTTTTGGCGATTAGGAGTCTCCTTCTCGAATTTAATAGCAATCCGGCACCTCACACCTCCAGCGGCAATGACTTGAGCAAAGTAGCCAACCGGTTGCTAAAAATTCATATTAAAAAAGACAATAACCTAGAAGGCCGGAACAAAATTAGCTTCTCTAAAAATTCCATTATGAAATTAAATAAATGAAAATTGTTGAAGAATATTAGTGCCAAAAATTACCTTCGAATTTAAAGAAGCCCATAGGTAATAGAGATCCAAGTTACAGAATAATGTCTAAATCGACAAATCGTTGCTTTTTTTTTCAACCTAATAGAAGAGGAAGATGATTGGAGTTGGGTAAAACTAATTTGTGATACATCTTTATATACACTGACTGACTGACAGAAGATCAACGGTAATTTTATTGGAAAATGGAGAAATTGATGGAAGATTAATAGAGGTTGAGAAAATTAAGGATGGATTTTATTGAATAATAGAGAAATTGATGGAAGATTAATGGAGGTTGAGAAAATTAAGGATGAGAAGAAGAATTGAAGATTTTTAGCCGGTAGTTGCGTATACTTAGCGTCAGATTTATGATTTTTTTAAGCCTAGTAATGGGCCTCGAAAATTTAGGCATGGGAGCCCTGGAAAAAGTGGGGCCCAGTGCGGGTGGGCTTACTGAACACCCTTATAGCTGGGGCTGCTTATTTTGAAAATATCAACGTTTGGAGATCTATTTAGAATTGAAATAATAAATATGAATTTGAGGTGAAGTGTGGATAACTCAAGTGGTTAGAGCTCTACCACCTGAGACCTTGAGGTCCTGGGTTCGAGACACGGAGAGGGAATATTTATTCCCTTTTGTGGTGGTCCATCTCTTGTGGGGTGATGGTCCCCCTATTGTTGGGTTGTGGTTCCGAGTTGCAGTTTCGGGTGGTCCCCCTCTTGTGGTGATTGTGGTTCTGGTCTACAACGAGATGAATTGATGTTGCCATGTGCCCGATGGTAGAAGGAATTATTCTAATTGATTGTCTTTAAAAAAAAGGAATTTGAGTGCTAATTTTATAAATATTGTTGGGATATTTTAGTTTTGATAATTTATGCCAAAACATTATTAACTTGTGTTATTCAAGCTAACTTACAGATAACAAGTTAAGGGGGAACGAGAGAACAAATTGAGGGGGAACTCACAAAATCAGAAGAAGATGATCAAGATCAGACGAGGCTGCAGATGAGAATGATCGAGATCAGATGAGTTAAATGAGTTCGAGTCAGTGATGAGTCAGGCAAATCGGATGTGAAGAAAAAGCTAAAGCCAAAGAAATCGTAAGAGAAGGTTATAGATTAGAAGATGAAGAGATGAGACCGATCAAGATCAAGTGATCGAGATCGATATGAAGAGGAGCAGATGAGATCGACGAGATCGACGCGGATCGAGATCGATATGATAAACCGATATGCTAACCTCGATGAAGATGACTCGATGTTATCCCCGAGATGATCCTCGAAGATATGTTGATCTCGATCACCGAAAGCCGATCGACAAAAGAAGAAATCGATAGTTCGAGTCAAGTGACCGAGGGTCGGGATGTCCGAATCGGAAGAGCCGAACTCAAGAAGTTCGAGTGTCAAGATGCTTGATCGCATAAGGTCCGGCCAAGAGAAGTCCGCCAATCAAGAACCCCGAGTAACTTCGAGGCTCGGGATAACCCGAGGCTCGGGATAACTCCGAGGGCTTAGATAACCTGAGGGCTCAGATAACCTGAAGGCTCAGATAGAATTGAAGATCCTGAGACTCAAAAGATCCTGAAGAATATAGCCGTTAGAGACTCAGAAGAAACTGAAGAATATAGCCGTTAGATTCAGCTGACGTGGACCAATGAGAGGAAGACGACAAGCCTAAAAAAGCTGCAAAAAGCTACAGAGTAGTATGGATTTGAATGTGATACTCTCCAACGGTAACATTCAAATCCACACTATAAATACAAGTTCTTCCTTCATTATTGAGAGTGAGAAATGCGTGACTCATCAAACTACAGAGCCAAATCATCTAGCATCTCCACCATAGAACACTGAGCAAGAAATTCACGCATATATTCAAGAGTGTTCTACCCTAGATCTAAGCACAAATGTAATATCCTAAGCTTAGAGAGATTTTCTCATCCTTAGCATTGAGGCTAAACAAATATAAGGGAAAATCTCCACCTAGTTGGAAACCAAACAAACCTTTACCCAAACTCAAAGTTAGGTTAAGTTTGTCACCGCAAGATTTCAGACTAGGGATTCTAGTTTTCTGATTTCTAGTTCGGTTGAGTGTGAACTCGGTAAACATCTATAGGCAATCCCGTGAGGGTGATAAGTCTCGTTTGAGTGAGAACTCGGTAAACATCTATCAGCAATCCCGTGAGGGAGATAAGTCCCAAGGTTGAGTGGGAACTCGGTAAACATCTATCGGCAATCCCGTGAGGGAGATAAGTCCCGCAGGTTGAGTGAGAACTTGGTAAACATCTATCGACAATCCCGTGAGGGAGATAAGTCCCGCAGGTTAAGTTCAGTTAAGGTTGCCCCTGTGTTAAGGGTAGAGTGGATGTAGGACGGGATCGTCCGAACCACTATAAAATCTTGTGTGTTCTTTACTGCGTTATGTTCTTACTTGCCATATGCATTCGATTCTAAGCAAAACAACACACATGTTCTTAAAAGCGAAAAAATTAGGAATCGCTCTGCCCTCACCCCTGTTTTATATGCATCACGACATAGTTTGCTTCCGCACACGCAAAATGGGTTTTATCCACACAAAATCGGGACCAACAAATATTTATATATAAAAAATAAATTAATTAATTAAATTATGTGTATATGTAAATTTAAAAGTAATAATATTTTATATAAATTTATAAATATTACTCCATCCGTCTCGCAATAATGTGCACAATTTCCTTTTTGGTTTGTCCCATAATAACGTGCGCATTTTCTAAAATGACAAAACACTCAAAACTTACACCCTCACAATATCTTTATAATTGATTTAAATAATACTAATAAAATAAGTTTTCTTAATTTCTATGCCCGGATAGGAGTGCACGTTATATTGGGACGGAGGAATTATGAAGTTAAAGTACATGAAGAGTTTTTTTATTTATTTTTTGAGTATAATTAAAAATAATGTTGAGAATGAGACTTCCCAATAAAATAAGTGTGTAAGTACTTGCAGGATATGAGATTACTTTATTTCACTTTCTTGCACTATTTAATTTTCTTCTTTGTAAATTTTAACAATATATAGGAATTATAGTGGGGGCGAATTGAAACTTAATTAATATCCTCCTTTGATTTCTTCTTTGATGAAAACGATGTTCATTTTCTTCCATTTTTCCTCTTCAATGTTATAGAGCACTGTTTGTATTTAGGGCTTGTTTTGAAACACTAAAGCTCAAAAAATATTTATTTTTAAAATAAGTTGAATCATAATAACTTAAAAAAAAAATACTTATATACTAATCATTGGAGGTTGAAAACACCCCCTTTAATTTGTATTGTTAGGGGTTCTTGAGTTCTTGTTTTCCTTTATAAAGCAAATCCTTATGTATATGCACGTATAACTATATAAGGTATATATGCTATAAAAAATGATTGTTATTTCTTTTTTTTTTCAAGGAAGAGACCTTGTTGTTGGTCCCTCAACTTGGCGGGTTATAAATCGAAGGATATGTCAAAGTAGCAGACATTTGTGGAAGAGAACCAACAAGATTCAATCCTCCGGACAAACCTCCATAATATTTCAATAGAAATTTTATTCCATACGGGATTCGAACTTGCGTTGCCCAGGACTTCTCCCCATATTTAATTGGCTGTTAATGAAGCAATTTTGTATATTAAAAGTTGTATGATTCAATATTTATAAATTGTATCTTTTGATATAACAAATTGTATAATTCTAAATTTAAATATGAGTGGTAGGAAACATAATTAAACAAGCACTTCTGGAAAAACCTATGTCGGCAATGGCCTGTTATGTTACGGTCACCTTAATTTAGTCGTCAACTCTTGTTTTTAAGGACTTTTTCGTCCTTTAAAATTAATTTTCTAGCTCGGAAATATCAACGGTTTGAAGATCTATACATAATTCTGAGGTTGAACAATAAGTTAGGGGTAATTTTGTAATATTTATATATAAAATAAATAAAAAAAGTTAAATTGTGTGTGTATATGAGTCCAAAAGTAATGAGATTCAATTTGTATAAATTTATAAATACTGTGAAAGTGAAATTTATGAAGAGTTTTTCATTTTTAGTGTGGAAATAATATTGGGAGTGAGACGTCCTAATAAAACAAGTGCACAAGTACTTGCAGAACAATTTAGGGATTACGCTTTCATGCACTATTTATTAATTTAATTTTCTTCTTGTAAAGTTTAATCATATATAGGAATTATAGTGGGGTGGGAATTGAAACCTTTAATATCCTCCCTTGAATTCTTCTTTAACAGAAATGATATTCATTTCCCCCCATTTTTCCTCTTCAATAGTATAGCTAGCATTGTTCTTGAATTCTTGCTTTCCTTTAAAAAGCAAAACCTATATGTATGTATATTTATATAAGGTATATATGTTAGAATAAAGTGGTTGTTATTATTATTATTTTTTTTTAAATAAGAGACGAGAAATTTCTCCTACTCGTGACGGTTTGTAAATCGGAGAATATGTTCAAATAGCAGACTTTTGTGGAAAAAAGCCAACAATCTCAAGACAAATCTCCATAATATTTCAATGAAAATTTTATTCCACGTGAGGTTCGAATCTGCGTCACAGAATATTAAAGAATAATTATGACACAGAATCATATCACATGCCAACATTTATGTGATGATTTTTTAAAACCATTTTTATGAAAAAACTAAGAAAGCTGGTTATATAGACCTGTCAGTCTATTACCAGCATTTCTACGAAACGTGTGAATTTATTAGTGTTCTTTCATCAATGTCACATAATTCCTTTTTTTTATTCGAAATATGATATTGTTAATGAATCAATATTGTTTTTTTTTATCGGGTAAATGGTGATTCGAACTCATGATCTCACGGTATAGGTAGTGATGCTCTAACCACTTGAGATAATCCACTTCGTCAATGAATCAATATTGTTTCGTAGACTTGCACATATCACTACTACACATTTGAGCTTGGAGAGCTCCACTTGGACAACCCTTTTTTCGAACAGCTCTCCAAGTGGTTTCTTGGAGAACGGTTCTATTAAAAAAAAAAAACAAAGACAGCGGTTAAAAACCACTGTCCAAGATCAAAACTTAGACAGCGGTTCATAACCGCTGTGCAAGTGTAATTGGAGAGCAGTTTTAAACTGCTGTCCAAGGTAAAGCTTGGACAGCGGTTCATAACCGCTCTCCAAGTGATTTTTTTTTTTTTGTAAACTTTTATTTTTTGTTTTATTTTTTTGTTTTAATTTGTAAATTCTTTAAATATTTATTTTTAGGTACAGTTCAAATATTTATTCTTTAAATTCTCGTGTTATTTCTTTTTAATATTCGTCGTATATAATGAGATTAACACAAACTCTTATGTAAAATTTGTTCATAATATTGCTTGTTTAAATAGAAAAGTATTACTTGTTTAGATAGAAAGATATAACTTGTTTAAAGAAAAGTATTACTTGTTTAGATGAAAAAATATTATTTGTTTAAAGTGAAAATATTAATTATTTAGATAGAAAAGTATCACTTGTTTAGAAGGAAAATTATTACAAGTTTAAAAGAAAGGTAGTACTTTTTTTAAAAAAAAAAGTACAAGTAAAAAATATAATTTTAATATAATTTAATTTAATTTAATTTAAATTTATATAAAAAAAATTATTATATAAAAATGTGATTGAATTAATAAATAAGATAATTGAAATAAAGAATTTTAAAAAAAAACTGTAAGAAAAAATAATTTTTAGAACATATAGAATTAATTTCATTAAATAAACGCAAGAAAAGTATTACTTGTTTAGATGAAAAAGTATTACTTGTTTAAAGAAAAAAATTACTTGTTTAAATAGAAAAGTATTACTAGCTTGTTTAAATAGAAAGGTATAACTTTTTTAAAGAAATATATATATATATATATATATTACTTGTTTAGAAGAAAAAGTATTACTTGTTTAAAGAAAAATATTACATATTAAGATAAAAAAAGTATATTGTTTGTTTAGAAGGAAAAATATTACAAGTTTAAAATAAAGGTACGTAGTGTACTTTTAAAAAAAAAACAAGTAAAAAATATAATTTTAATATAATTTAATTTAAATTTATATAAAAATATTATTATTATATAAAAAAGTGTGATTGAATTAATAAATAAGATAACTGAAATAAAGATTTTTTAAAAAAATTGTAAAAAAAACGAATTCTAGGACATATATAATTAATTTCATTAAATAAAAAGAAAGATTAGAGAGGAATTGATCCCATTTTCAGCGCCCAAGGTCCCGTGTTGGGTCCCCCATGGGAGCGAATAATTTACTGAATTAATTGGGAGACTTGGTGGCTTATATATGAGATGCTTGGTGGGTCCATGCCTAAAAATTGATTTTTTTAAAAAAATATATATTAGGCAATTTGTTTAAAAACCATTTGTCTAGGGAGGAATTTGAAAAAAAAAAAAAAAATTAGGCGCCGGTTTAAAACCATTTGTCCAAGGGAGGAATTTGGACAATGGTTGAAAAACATTTTGTTTGCTTCGCAATCTTACCTGATAAACGGTTCAAAACCCCCTGTCTAAGTCTTTTTTTAGACAACGGTTTTTTTTTTTGCTTTGGACAAATTTGTTTTGGACGATTGTTATTGGGTGAGCGAGAATATGGTAAAAAACGAAAAAATCGAACCAAACCAAAAGCGTAATTATAAATTCGGTTCGATTAAATTGGTTTTTTTGTTCGGGATCGATTTTGCATTTTAAAAAATTAGTGTTCGGTTTCGGTTCGGTTTTTTCAGTAAATATACCGAACCGAACCGAAATATTTACTTAATATATATATATATTGTTGGGAAATTTAGTTTTGATGAAAGTTCGTAAAACACATGTAATAGGACCCGGTCGGACACGTTAAATTTAATCGATGTTTATATTATACGCTTATAGGAGACCCGATTGATAATGATTGTATAGAACAACTGATGTAATAGATAGGTCACATATTGAGGGGGAACTCAATATGTATAGGTCAGATCTGAAGATTCAGATGACGATGATATATCCCGACGAGGCGAATGCAAAACCAGAACGGAAGATCAGATCGATCCGATCTAGTTAGATAACTTCAGCTGAAGTCATGAAGTTCAAACTTAGAATACTCGAAGATCGATGACTTCGTAAGATCGGACCGAAGACCTACATCGCCGAGTCCGCGCGGTTGAAGCTAAGTCAACAGCGCCATAAGACTCTATATCAGTAGATCGATCAGTCCTAATCGGTCGGAATCACTAAGTGAAAACTGATGTTTCACTTGATCATACGTCGATGATCTGAACAGAAAGAATGTCAACCTTAGTTGGAAGAACAACTTCGCAAAGTAAGTCTTCCATCCAATAAGGAAGAGACACGTATGAACGGAGCTGATACTCGCGGGATTCGATGATGCTCTCTCCAACGGCTACAAATACATATTCACGCTTTCGGCCATGCCGTTCCTGGAGCACGTCACATCAAGCCTGCAAGTCTACCAAAAATAGCCTGAAATTCAAATTGCTCTCCAACGGCTCTTTGATCTCAAGGTCTATAAATATGGGATCACACTTCAGAGTGAAGACACGGAAATCATACGAAAAGCTTGACAAAACAAAAATACTCAGATTTCATACGAAGAACACAAACAAGAAGTTTATTCTATATAGTGTTCATCCCATAAGTTCTTAGCATAGAAATCTTTTTTCATCTAAATTGTTAAAGTCGCTTATACACAAGAAAAGATTTCATAGTTGGAACTAAAACAATCTTACCCAAACCCCAAGTTAGGATAAGTTGTTTTAAGAAGATTTCGATCTCCAGGTTTCTAAGATTGATTTCGGGATCGGTTGAGTGAGAACTCTTAAAACATCTGTTGGTGTCTTGTGTTGGACTAACACACAAAACTAAGTCCAAATCGGTTAAGTCGGTTAAGTTGGTTAAGTTGGTGCCCTTGTTATAGGGAAGAGTGGACGTAGGGGTGGTTTGTCCGAAACCACTATAAATCTTGTGTGCATTTCTTGCTTTGATTAACTGTTCTCACATCGCACAACTTTAAAGCGCATACATATTCTAAGTTAAGATCAGTTAGCACCAAGCTTCTGATCTGATCAGACTTGACAATTTTGTCAACTGATTAAAATACCAACTTTGGAATCTGATTTATACAAACTGGTTTTTCACACGGGTAAAACTTAAGCTTCCGCACACATCGCTTAAATCGATAGTTACGAATCGACTGCTTTATAGGCGATAATTGAATTATCGATCCGAATCGATTCATCAAGACTCTGATCAAAGCTAATCGCTATCACACCTGATCTGCACGAAAAGTTTTCAGAAGTCTATTCACCCCTCCCCTCTAGACTTCTGCCCTCACAAAACCCGTTCGGGACCTACATATATATATAATATATTTAATATATTAATATATATATATATATATATATATTATATATTATAATATATATTTATCCGAATTTTTGTGTTATTAAATGGCTTAATTCAATAATATAAAATTTCGGTTTTAAACCGAAACGAAAAAATTCGGTTCGATTTCAATCGGTTTTAGGCTTAAATGGTTCGGTTTTGGTGTATTATGGTGTGAAATTCGGTTAATTCGGTTCGGTTCGGTTTTTACCGAATGCTCACCCCTAGCTGTTATAACCGCTCTCTAAGGACTATTTTAATAGCTGTCCAAGGTCAAATGTATATTAGTGTATAAAATATTACAAATTAATAAAACATGACAACAATCAAATTAAATTAACCAAAATAAATAAATATTCGAAATATTTATTACAAAAGTAATCACATAGCCAAATTCTTATGTGCACCATTTGCACCAAATCAATTTGGTGTAATTTAATTTAGAAGTTCTTTTTCTTATTATTTTTTTTATTTATGTTTTTTTTTTAACTTTAATTTCAATTTTAGGTTTTTTTTTTTTTTGGCGACTCGGACCCAAACCCGGCCCGAGTGGTTCATGGTTAACTCGGCTCAAGTGGTTCATGGTTCACCCGGGCCGAATGGTTCATATATAATTTATGGTTCATTGTTTAGGGGCTAGGGCTTAGAGTGCATAGTTCATCCAAATTAAAATTGAATCCAATTGCACCAATTTGAATTGGTGTATGGGGTGCACAAGAGAGTGACTCAATAACATAATATTTTCTTTCTTCAATACTTGCTTTTATTTTGGGGTGAGTCTCCCGTGCACCATACACTTTATATTGTATTTTAAAAACCTGCAACTTATTACACTAATATTTATGATATGTTACACTGAAACGTACAACATGTGTTCATGAAATATAGTTTCACATTTCAGTGTTATAAATCGCTGCATGGTGTAACTAAGTTAGACAATTTCCAAGTTCACGTATGAATTAAAGAAATTTATTGCCCGTGGAAGAAAAAACCATAGGAGCAAATAAGTCGCACGGAGTACTATTTTGATAGGGATTATTTTTCTAAGATTAAATGACAATATTGTCAAGATATAGCTATACTTAAATTAATTATACTTCTATTTTTATATTTTCTGTAGGTTGATTTGTCACTATCCAAAATCTTAGTCAATATACAGGCTACGGACAAGATTGGGTTCAAGTATTTAACGATGATCTTGGACACACAAAGTATTATTTTTTTGAAAGGATTGAACATACATTTTTGAATGTGACAAAAATTCTCTGTTTCCGCTCTTCAATATTTTATATTCAACGTGTACCATCAAATAGAAGATGCGAGTAGTTTGTAAAAGAGAAAATAGTCATTTGTATATAATGTGAAAAAAAATAAGTAATTAATAGACATTTGTATAGAACGTTCACCGCCTGAAATCTTGATGTCTTGGGGTGATTGCGGTTCCGGTCTATAACGAGAAGAAATGATATTGACATGTGCCCGGTAGTAGAAGAAATTATTGTAATTGATTATCTTAGAAAATTATTATAATTGATACTTTAATATATATATATATATATATATATATATATATATTGTATAATGCTGTGAAATTTTACGCAGTCTATATGTTTTAGTGAAATTAATTATTACTATAGTTTAGTGAAATAAATAATATTGATCAATTAATATTATTTTAAAATATATAAAAATTTATAGTGCACTTAATATATATATATATATATATATATATATATATATATATATATATATATATATATATAAGACTCTGTCTAATTAATTGGGGTTGTTAGGGTGGTGAGGCAAGATTATGCGATCGATGAATTAGTATTTTTTATTCAAATGAGACAAAAAGTGGTTTTTAGATCGACTATTAAAACTTAATTAACAAATAGTAGTAACAGTTAACATGAATCGTGTTTATAATTACTAGGTCAAGTCAACATATAATTGTTATGATTGTTTATTTATTTATCTGTTTCCCTTGGTGCCTAACCAGTAACCATACGCCCAATATTAACGGGGTGGTTTGCACGTATTCAAACAAAATATATACGTATTCAAACAAAATATATATTATCTCTCGTATTTACTTGCACACTTAACTTATTTGAGCGTTCCAAAATTATTTGCATATTCTAGATTTTTTTTTATAAACCCTACCTCATAATATTCTCAAATCTATAAAAGAAATTCGGATCAACTACATTGTCCAATCTACATGGCTTGGATAGCCTTGAACATCCCCCCACTATTTCCATGATCTTGGTGTAACCACCCATGATCTTTCTATTCTCACTCCACCACAGTGCAACCGCTTGACAATATTCAAATTTGTCTTCAACCTGCAATGTAGGAAACATAGAAAGACACATCTATTAAAACGGAGTCAGTGTTAGGAGAAATGACAAATTTATGATGTTGTGCAGAATATTGTCAAACATCTGGAACGACATCCGTACAACATCAAAAAACTCTCCCAATTTGGTCTTTCTACTACAACACACCCGATGTTAAAAACAACATCCGAACTTATGTAAGGAAATAAACAAATAATAGTAATTCAGAGAACAACTATTATTCAACCAAATCATAATTAAAAAATGGACAACAAACACAAGCACTAAGTACACCAGCAGTGTACTTAGGCCAACAACGTATCCAACATAAAGTAAATGACATAAACATAAACCTATCATTTAGTTGTCCATTAACAGAGTTTATAAAGTAAAGAGCAATAAATAAAATATTACAACACTGAGAGGGATTTCTATAGTTAAATAAAGGGAAGGATTGGACCATTGGAATGGCTGCATCTCTATAAAAATAGAAGTTTGTTAAATTTTAAAAAATGAATGCTTGAGCAAGTGTAGGTACACTTGTTTTATGGTGAATTAATGAACTTTACTCTCTACTAAAGAGTGACTAAATATCAGTCAATGAAATTTCTTATTCTTGTTCTTTACATTTTACTTTTCACCTACATTTTTAAAGTTTGATAATTTTATTATTACAAATGTACTTTCAACACATTAATTATCAAATTCATCGTCCCTTTATGATCTTTAATTTGACATAAATATTATATACATATAATTGAAATTCATATTTAAAATATGAATTTTAATGTTTTGAAATATTTATAATTGTGTGATTACATGAGTTTACTTTTTTTCCCCAATTTTTAAAAATCTTATTATCATTTAAGACAAGTTGGATGTGTTATGAGTTGAATGGTTAATTAAAAAATATATATTTAATTAGTTTGGAACCCGCGTATTACGCGAAATTTTAGATATAACACATATATAAATTTATATATTAATCATAGCACTTATTATATTTGATGTTAAAATTATATATTTGAATATAATAAAATTAATAGAGTTTGTAAAGTAAAGAGCAGTAAATAAAATATTACAACACAGAGAGGGATTTCTATAGTGAAATAAAGGGAAGGATTTGACCATTGGAATGACTGCATCTCTATAAAAATAGAAGTTTGTTAAATTTTAAAAAATGCATGTTTGAGCAACTGTAGGTACACTTGTTTTATGGTGAATTAATGAACTTTACTCTCTACTAAAGAGTGACTAAATATCAGTCAATGAAATTTCTTATTCTTGTTCTTTACATTTTACTTTTCACCTACATTCTTAAAGTTTGATAATTTTATTATTACAAATGTACTTTCAACACATTAATTATCAAATTCATCGTCCCTTTATGATCTTTAATTTGACATAAATATTACATACATATAATTGAAATTCATATTTAAAATATGAATTTTAATGTTTTGAAATATTTATAATTGTGTGATTACATGAGTTTACTTTTTTTCCCCAATTTTTAAAAATCTTATTATCATTTAAGACAAGTTGGATGTGTTATGAGTTGAATGGTTAATTAAAAAATATATATTTAACTAGTTTGGAACCCGCGTATTACGCGAAATTTTAGATATAACACATATATAAATTTATATATTAATCATAGCACTTATTAAATTTGATGTTGAAATTATATATTTGAATATAATAAAATTAACAGAGTTTAGAAAGTAAAGAGCAGTAAATAAAATATTACAACACAGAGAGGTATTTCAATAGTGAAATAAAGGGAAGGATTGGACAATTGGAATGGCTGCATCTCTATAAAAACAGAAGTTTGTTAAATTTTAAAAAATGCATGTTTGAGCAAGTGTAGGTACATGTTGGGAGATGAATTTAATAAAAGATATATATGATTTTGATTAGATCCCAAAACCCCTGAGTATGACATGTTCAGAATGATCTTGATAGTTGAGTCAGGATTCAGTTTTAGAGTATTCAGGATGTTATCTGCAAAATGTATAGTCAGCAGATATAGTTCAGGATAGGTTCTGAAGACTTAGTGTAAAACTGAGATACTGAAGACTCAGTAGGATACTGAGGAACTGAAGACTCAACACAAAGATTCAAGCAGTATCACCAAGAGACTCGAAGACTCAAGACTCGAAGACCAAGACTCCTAAGACTCAAGACGCAAGATCAAGATCAAGATTGAAGATCAAGAATATCGAAGGCACAAGAATTATCAAGACTCAAGAAAGTATCAATGCTCAAGATGAACTCAATGTTCCGAGGCAATCAAATATATCTATCCAAGGATGCACATCGAGAAAAACGCGATTCCTTAGAAAGTTAGATATTGCCAAGACATTCAAACGCAGCATAAAAGGAACTAAGTCGGAAGTGTTGTTAAGGTTATATCAAACTCAAAGTTTGTAACCAAAAAAGAGCCGTTGAAGGTGTCTACCTTTAAACCGAGACAAAAGTCAAAAAGAGGAAGACGACATCATACCATATCGACAATCGACAAATGACTGTGTCATTTAAAAAAAAAGATGTCGATGTACAAAAGTTCCAGATCGCAAAAAGTGAAGACGGCTACATGAAAGGCTATTGCTTAAAAACGTGTTAGGGAGTTTCAAACCCTAAATATAGTCGTTTCTCACACACCATAAGAGGAAGCTCACGGTTATCTCTCCAACGGATAGTTTTCAAAAGTGACCTTGGTGTATGCCTATAAAACGGGTGACCCTCTACCATTGTAAGGTTACGGAAATTTATACGCTTAACTCAAGAGCTCAAACTTATTCTTGAAAAGTTAAAGCACTCAAAAAACTTAGAATTTCCCAAGTGCTTCTACATTGAAGAGAGCTCACTATACTAAGCCTAGCTTGATAAGAATTATCCAAAGCTTAGTCGAGATATCCTAACCCTTTGCATTGTGCTTCATTGTAAAGGATATCTCATCCTAGTTGGAAACCAACCGAGAAACCCCAAACCCTTGAGAAGGTAGTTGGAGTGTGTTTGTTGGTGAGAAAGAGTTGTAAAGAGTTAGTAAACTACGCAGAGTAGTCAGAAAACTCTAGAGGAGAAGTTAGTAAGCTGCTAGGGGTAGTCCGAAAAGCTTGTTTGTGTTTGAGTAAGTAAACTATGGAGGTAGTCGTAAAAGCTCAAGGTCGGGTTGAGTAAGTAAACTACGTGGAGTAGTCAGAAAACTCAGGGCCGAGTTGAGTAAGTAAACTACGCGAGGTAGTCAGAAAGCTCGAAGTTGATAGTGAATTTCTCTTGAGGATCAGAGAGAGTGGATGTAGGAGCTTGAGTCTCTGAACCACTATAATTGTTGTGTTCTTTATTGCTTTCCTTATCGTCGGCTTAAATTGCATTGACTTGATTTTGAAAGAATATTTTTCATCGATATTCGGTTGGAATCAATCCAATCGAAGTTGCATGTAAATTGAATCACGCTTAATCACTAATTCATAAAGGGAAGGTTTTCAAAGAAAGCTTAAAACGAGTATAAACTAAGGGCCAACCATTCAAGATGGTCGAGTAGCTAGAACAGATAGTTACCAAACCGAACTCTCATTTGAGGATTCAAGAAGTTAGTTATCCGATCCAAGCAACTCGAGGATCTCTCGACACTCAGGACTCGGTTGGGATTACCCGAGGTATCCGAAAGCATTTCAGATCACTGTCTCAAGAGACTTTGACTCAGAGCGATCTGCAGGCTTCTCGTAACCTAATCTTGAGGATTATCGACCCAAGCCGACTTCAAAGAAGAAAAAGTTTTAAAAACACCGAACACGTGTATTCCCCCATACACGTGTAAGACTCGTTTTGCACCGGGACCAACAAGTGGTATCGAGCAAAGTGGTTCAACTTGACCACTGGCTTTGTGTTGACCAAAGTTTTTATTTTCAAAAATACTTGTGGTCTATCCGAATCGATCTTATTTTTTCAAATTTTTTCTTTTCAAAAGATCGATAAAAATGTCTTCTAAAAACTTCCCATGTTCTCGATTGGAGAACTATGACCTATGGAGATCGAGAATGCAGCTCATCTCAGATTCCAAACATGAGCGTGATGTGGAGAGTGGTCTCTCAAGGACCATTCCAATTTCATCAGTAGTGAATCCGGAGGAGAATGTAAGATGAGAGAATTGATCCTAGAGCAGAATTTCCTAAGTCTGATGACCACCTGACTCCGAGGAGAGAAAGTTAGTCAATCTAGACTACATTGCAAAAGACACACTATACAGTACAATTGATGATGGTGTGATGGGAATGATCTCTCACTGTAATACTGCTAAAGAGATTTGGGATACACTAGCTGTTATGTGCCAAGACACAGATCATATAAAAGAAAACAAACTTTCAGTGGCAATTGGAAGGTTTGACAGTTTTGAAATGGATGATGGTGAATCAATAGACAAATTAGAAGTCAGATTCACTAGCATCATGAATGATCTAAATGCACTTGGAAAGAAATATCCACAGAGAGAAGTTGCATTGAAAATTCTTAGAGGTCTTTCTAAGAAATGGGATATTCATGCAGTGGTGATTGAAAACACCAAGAATATTAATTCAATGCCTTACCAACAAGTCTTCTCTGAGCTGAAGGCCTATGAATTTGTAATTGATAAGAAATCTAAAAAAGGCTGACAGCAAAGATGATTCTTCATCGAGTAAAAATGTGGCTTTAAAAGCCAAAGATAAAACTTGTAAAACTAGAGAGTCTGAGAACCCCCATGCCAAACATCAGGATGAGTTAGAGGAAAAGCTAGCACTGATGGCAAGGAGGTTTGATAGACTTAATAGTAGATTTGGAAAATACAAAAGCTATTACAGGAACCACAAGTAACGGGAAGAAACCTGGGGACAGATCAACTGAGAAGAAGAAGGACCTGAAAGCTGAAGGATCTTCATCCAAGAGGAAAGACTCCAAGTCCAAAGAAGAAAATGATCAGGATGATGATACCAACAGATGCTATAATTGCCGAAGAAAGGTCACTTCCCAAGATGATTGTCCAGATTTGAGTGCTAAGGAGAGAAGAGAAAGGCAAGCTAAAAGAGACCAGAAGTTCTCAAGCAAAAAAGGCCATGGTTGCAGAAGAAGAACACTCTGAGGAGGGATCTAGCTCTTCGGATGAGATATTCTCTCGACAAAGGAAAGTGATGACATCCGTCGATGGCCATTGAGGAGGTAAACTTCTTTTTTCTCTGTTGTTGCTCCTACACTTAGCACAAGAGTTTTCATGTTCCATCGAAAAACAAGTATTTTGACTCGATGGATTCTTTTTGAGAATCGATGAAGGACTATCTTTGTTTTTGCAAGGATCGCTAAATAGAACTCAAGAGCGAATAAGGAACCGAAAAGTTGAAAATCTAAAATGGAAAGACTCTAGCAATATTGAAATCACTTCTCAATTAATGGGAGCTACCGATGAATGGATGTTTCGAAAGTACAACTCTCGAGAGAAAGAGAAGTTGATAATGTCCCTAATCGAAAAGCTAGAGAAATCCATCAAGAAATTCAAACTAATCGTAATCGAAGTTCAATGACCTCTCTGAGAAGCATAAAACTTTACAGAACTATGAGGATAGTGCACAGAAGAAGTTAACTCTATTGAATAATCCATCTAATGTAATAGATGAAATTCAGAGTTACCAGAGATCTGTGACTATAAAAACCGGATTGGGATTTATTCCGTGGGGAACCTCACAAGGTCATCTAAATCTTCGCATCAAGTAGCAAGAAGACTATCTTTGTAAAACCAGTGGCACCTACACTTCAAACTGAAGTAATGCCCAAGGTTGTAGACAAGGGAAAATGACCCATGGTTTCAGTAAAATTGAATAATCAGGTTGGAAAGCCCAAACCTCAGGTGAAGGCTAGAAAACCCGAGCACTCGATTGGAGTTTTTTAAGCAAGTACTTCAAAGCCTCAGCTAAGAATGCAAACCGAAAGGCTCCACATCGAACCATCGAGGAATCCTCGATGAGAAACACTCAAAGAGAGACATTCTCAATCAAGAGACCAAGTCCTCAAGATCTTCGAAAAGACCAGATTTCAAAGATGCATAACCCGAACCCCACTTGCCTAAGGGTAAAGGTTATCTGAACCCGAGTCAACAAAGATTTAGACCGACTGCACAAAAGCCTAAGCATCTGAACAGAAGGCCTGAACCAAAGAAGAATTCAAAGGCACATGTTCATGCTAAAGCGAGCACACATACACAGAAAACTGCTAAGGCACCCAGAGTAGTAGATGTGTATGTTGATGTTTATGGAAGACAAATTAGCCACTCTAAAGTGATTAGAGTTGTCAGGCAGATTTGGATTCTGAAAGGAAGATCTAACCTTGTAGGACCCTACACAAACTGGGTACCTAAGAATTGATCTATTTTTCGAGAGGAAAACAAAGGGCATCGAATCGACTAAAGATCACATGACATCGATGAGCAGAGATGAAAAGGCTCCTGATATATGGTATCTTGACAGTGGATGTTCAAGACATATGACAGGATACAAGAAGATACTCAGTGATTATGTTGAACAAAGAGGCCCACAGATCACTTTTGGAGATACCTCCAAGGGACAGACTGAAGGATATGGAACTTTGGAAATCGACTCAGTTCATATCCATGGTGTTTCATATGTATCTGGATTGAAGCATAACTTGCTTTCAATTAGCCAATTATGTGATAAAGGTTTTAATGTTGAGTTCTCTAAGAACTTATGTTTTTGTGAAAGATGATACATCACGTAAAAAGTATTACCGACCGGGTACAAGAAAAGGGAATGTGTATCTTTGTCGATTGGAGTTCAACTCCTAAAGATACATGTTTAGTTGCTAAAAGTTCCCAGATACCCGTTGGTTATGGCATAAGAGAATGAATCACCTAAATTTCAAAACCTTGAACAAGCTTGCAAGATTAGCTCTTGTGAGAGGGTTCACTTTAATGAAGTGTTCAAGAAGGAACATATTTGTGATGCGTGCGAGAAAAAGGAAAACAAATAAAAGCATCATTTAAAAGCAAAGTTGAGGTTCTTGAAAAGAATACTTCGCCATCTTTGATATAGATCTTTTTGGTCCTATAACACCGTGGAGCACTAATGGCGTGAAATACACATTGGTAGTAGTTGATGACTACTCAAGATATACTTGGGTCATATTCTTACTCAAGAAGAAAGAGACTCGAGATAAAGTCGCCAGAGTTTCTTGAAAAGGCTCAAGATTGAGAAAAAATTTGAGTGTGGTCAAAATCGAAATCGACAAAGGAACCGAGTTTATAAATCATATCATATCGATTATTGTGCAAAGAAATGGAATTTAACATGAAACATCATTTGCAAGGACCCTCAACAAAATGGTGTTCTTTGAAAAGAAGGAACAAGACTCGAAAGAAGTTCGCAAGGACAATGATTCTTTGAAGGTCGACATTCCTAAAAGATTTTTTTTGAAAGTCAATCAACACCGCATGCTACTCTCAGAACAGATCCATGATGACCAAGAGTCAAGGCAAAACACCCTATGAGCTTTGGAATGAAAGGAAGCCTCTTGTTTCTTTCTTTCGTGTGTTTGGTTGCAAGTGTTTCATACACAATAATGGTAAAGATCGGTTGAAAACATTTGATAGTAAAGTCGATGAAGGAATATTCTTAGGATATTCTCAAGTCAATAAAAGCTTTCGAGTTTACAAACCGTAGGATTCTTATTGTGGAGGAAACACCTCATGTTGTTTTTGATGAATCTACTTGTGTTCGGAAGAAACAGAACATGATGCAGATGAACCGACTAAGAGGATCACTAGATTAAGTCCAAAACAGAAAAGATAAATCATCCATCGAACTCCGAAAAGAAGAAGTCACCACTATCTATGATTGGAGTGACTCGGACTCGAGATAAAGAAGTTCGAGGATGGAACTCGGGATGGTGAGACTCAGAAAACCAACACTAAAGGTGACCAATCCGAGCAGACACGAGTTCGGACTCGGTATGTGATGCCAATGAAGATGTGGTCACAATCGAGGCAAATTATGAATCTATCAACCAAAGGGGAACAAATGTCTCGAAAAAAGTTCTCAATAGAATTTCCCGAGGAAGATAATTCCTTTTTCTCTTTTTCATTGTTCCTCGAAGTTTATCGATTTAATCGAACCTAACATTTCAAATGTTGAGGATACTATTGAAGGGGAACATCAAGAAGGAAATGGTTAGATAGTCATCCTACAAGTCGATTGTGGGTGATCTAACCGAAGGTGTTAAAACAAGAAGGTTCCATGGTGAGAGTGCACTATTCTGGCCGCTTCCTATCGAGAGAAAGAACCGATCGAGATTGGTGAAGCTCTACAAGATTCTCATTGGATTCTTGCTATGCAAGATGAAATTTGAATCAATTCTCAAGGAATGAAGTATGGGAGCTAGTAGATAGACCGAAAAGGCACAATGTCATTGGAACCAAGTGGGTTTTCAAGAATAAAAGAGATGAAAACAACAACATTGTGAGAAACAAGGCAAGGCTAGTTGCACAAGGTTATTCCCAAGAAGAAGACTTGGATTATGATGAAACCTTTGCTTTTGTTGCAAGACTAGAAACCATCGATTGTTTCTTGCATATGTCGCCCACATGAAGTTCATACCTATCAAATGGATGTGAAAAGTGCATTTTCGAACGGTGTGCTTAAAGAAGAGGTTTATGTGGAACAACCTCCCGGTTTCAAACAGAATGACCAAGTTTACTGTGCTCGTAAAAGCTTTGTATGGTCTTAAGCAAGCACCCGAGAGCATGGTATGATACTCTTTCTCGGTTTCATCGACCATGGTTTTGTCAAAGAAATGTTGATAGAACTCGTTCGGGATAGAGGATGGGGAAGATATCTTACTAGTTCGGATATATGTTGATGACATCATTTTGGATCTCCAAACCATCACCGTGGTGAAAAGTTTTCAACATTGATGAAAGACAAGTTTGAGATGTCAATGATGGGAGAGATGAATTTCTTTCTAGGTCTTCAAGTGAAACAATCAAAGGAAGGAATATTCATCAACCGGAAAAATACACCGTAGATCCGATTGCTAAATATGGTGTACAGATTGCAATACGCTTAGGATTCCTATGAATACTAACTACAAGATGGATCCCGATTTCAAGGCAAATCAAATGAGTCATACCGATTATAGAGGAATCATTGGATCATTGCTCTATCTCACGCAAGTAGGCTAGGATATAACATTTTTTGTTGGGATATATGTGCAAGATACCAAGCTAATCCTAAGGCTAGTCACATGGAAGTCGCCAAAAAAAGATCTTTCAAGTATCTTAAGGGCACAATGAATAGAGGATTATGGTATCGGTGATGATAACCTTGAATTAACCGGTTACTCGGGATCGATTATGGAGGTTGCGAGGATTGACAGGAACTCCACTTTCGGAACTTGTCAATTTCTAGGAAGTAAGTCGATATCTTGGTTTTCGAAGAAATGCAGGACCTCGAGCAACCAATACTTATGGAAGGTTGAATACATGGTTGCGAGGGAAGTCTGGCATGCTTTCGATTCTTTCGCTCGCAGACAACAATTAAGGGATTATAAAGTTGTAACCAATGAAGTACCAATATTTTGTGACAATAATAGTGCCATTGCTATTTCACAAAATCCGGTATTGCACACCAGATGCAAGCATGTGGATATCATACATCACTTCATCAGAGATCATGTCGAGAAGAAGGACATAAGGTTGGAGAAAATTCATAATCGATAGCAGAGAGTCGATATCTTGACTAAACCTTTGGTCAATCAAGATTTCGTGAACTATCGGTTGAATTAGGGATGTTAGAACGGTGTAGTATAGAGTAAAAAATCTGAAAAATTGAAGGTTTTCAGATGCATGAAGTTTTTCTCAGAATTCTACTGAGAAGCTCAGGATAAAATGGAAATCTCGAATCGAGTCTCGAAACTCGAAATCATCAAGGTCAAGATTTAATTATCTTGAACCAATTCAAGATTTCGAGATTATAATCGACATTTTATCAAGGTCAGTACTCAGTAAGACTGATAGAGGGAAATTAGTCTGAAGAAGTAATGACTCATACGACTCATTTATTGCTTAAAGTAAAATTCAGTAATCATTCGCAATAAATACAAAACACCTGAGGAATGTTTTTGGGCGGGATCGGTTTTAAATTCCGAAGAAGGTCAACAGTCATTTAATGCTCTGTTACATTAATGACCAATGAGGATGTTTTGGCGGCTTACTTTTCGGAGATCGTCGGTTCGTATACCCGATTAATCGGAGATTAATCTCAACCTTTGTTTTTCACCTAACCAACGCGATTCCCCACGATCTCAAAGCTATATGAACCCCAATAAGCCATTCAAGCCAAAATTTTATCAAACCCTTCGTTCCCAAATCCCTTGCAAATAAATCCCCTTTGCCCAGAAATCTCCAAACCCTAAAGCTTCATTTCTTCAATCAATCTCTAAAATGGCTCCAACCTTGTTCGAGAGATTAGCTGAAACCAACAAGCCGTGGTACGAGTTCATTGTCTCACTCGAAAGCACAACCAACTCAAAGCCAGAAGAGGAGGCTCTGCATATGATTCGACTGGCTAAACTCACCCATCTAGTCGCATGCCGACAAGACCAGAGTTTGCGAAAGAGGTAATCAATTCATCTATAACTTGAAGATAGATGAAGAGGATCAGATGCATTCTAAGATTTTCAGATCACATTTAGAGCAAATCGTCCAAATACATCGATTTTGAGAGGGATCAGATATAGTTCAAAAAAAATCAATGATGTTTTTGAGCTCTGTGATAGAGGAGAGGATCCTACGATGTATATGTCGAGTAGAGAGCAGGAGTACTTAGATAGGATTGCTGAGAATCCTGTTAAATTTGAGGCGACATTGCATAAGAGGCACTTAAAGCCACAATATCGTGTGTTGATGGATATTGTGAGCAAGAGCATCATGAGTCTTGCAGGGAGTTTTGAGCAGATAAGTACCCCGAAGCTCAGATTGATGGCGGCAATCGAGGCCTCACCCACCACCGACTTCAACTGGCTGAAATTTTTGATTCAGACGGTGAGTGAGCAGACCAAAGTTTTGAAGAAGGTTGATGGGGCAATCTCAATAAAAGGCAAGATCCACCATGCCACCAAAATTGCTTATATTTTGGAGATGTGCAGAGAGGAGGAGGATATCTTCGCCAATTCGACCCCATTCCCTAAATCCAAATTCTCTTTAAACCCATTGCTGCAAAGAAGCAGGCCATCAGGGGGAAGAGAGAAAAGAAGGTAGAATCACCAGTTGCGGCTGAAAAAGAGACTCAACAAACCAGGGGGAAGGTTTTGTTGGAGGCAAAGATGGAGCAGGGTGCAAAAATAATGAAGCAGAAGAACCTTGCCCCAAAGCGCAGAAGATTGGTGGTTCTCACTGATGAAGATGGCAGTGATTCTGAGGAGATTCAACCTGAGGGCCAAACCGCTCAGAGTTCGCCATTACAAGTTTTGGCTCAGGTTATCTCAAAGGCACAAGAACAGACTGAGGAGCAGGTCTTCTCTGAGGTGCTTGAGACATCTCTAAGTTCAGATAAAATTTCTCAGGAAATTTTCAAAGGAACTCAGGCCTCAGAGATTCCTACTGAAAAAGTGCCGGCTCAGACAGCAGAAGAGCCAACTCAGAACCAATTTGAGGAAGTGTCAGCTCAGGCCCCAGAACCCACTCAAATGCAAACTGAGGACCTGACTGCACAACCTTCAGAGGCTGCTGAGACTCAGGAGCAGAGTATTCTTGATGAGCTCCTGAGTGATCTACTTCTTGATCCCTCAGCAGAAGCTTCAACTGAACCAGAAAGCCCGAGATGGAAGAAGGGCGAGGCTGAAGAAGGCGAGTGGATGAGCAAGGGGGAACGGTTCATTCTTGACCGCTACCCTGAGCTCAGCTCATACCCTGATCTGCAAGATGTTTTCTTGAGACAGGACAATTGTGTTCATCCTCAATCGACTCTTCCCAAGATGCTTGATATTGCCGCTTTCGAGAGGGGAAGATCGGTGGAATGAGAAGAAAACTTTTCGACCGACTTCTCGTGGTTTAGAAGGACAAAGCTTCGGGATGAAAAACTCCTATTTTGATGAGTCGTTCAGAGGAAGTTAGCCGAAGAGAAAAGCTACCGAAGTTGGTGCCCGAAAGCAATGGAGATAAATCTCAAGATGGAGATGGGGACCAACAAGGAGATCTTGAGGATCGGCCTCGAGATGGAAAAGAGACTTCATTGTCGATCAAACTAAATTGGTCAACGGTTAGTAACTTTTCAGTACCTTTTCGCACTATTAACAATTATGCCAAAGTTATTGAAAAGTTCTATCTTTAATTCTCAATTGTCGATAAAATGATCGAGGCTCGATTGGAGACCGGAGCTCGAAGAAGTCAAGCTCAGATGATCAAACAAATGATCGACAAAGACAAGGTGCGAAGGTTCCTAAGATTGATCTCACTCCCTTGATGGAGAAACTTGAGAAGGTTGAGCCAATGATGTTCAAGATTGCTCAGATGGAAGAAACATTGGCCAATCAAGCTCAGAAGATGGAAAGTCTTAATCACTCTTCTTGAGTGGTGCAAATACAAAAAATACTCGACCTCCTCACAGATGACCTCCATGGAAGATAAGTCAATGAAAAGTCGGAGGAGTCAAAGCCGAGCTCGATCTTCGAAGGTTAAATTAATCAAGCACCAGAGTCAACCGTGCATTTCTAGAGGTGAAATTGGCAGAGAGGAATGAAGTGATGATAAAATCTGTTGTTGAGGAAATGAGCTCAATGCTCATGACCAAGATGACAGAGATGTTCAAGGAAGCACTCTTCGCCGCTTTGCCCACTTATTCAAGAATTTTTCGTGGGCCAAGAACCATCTAAGGAGGCCGGAAGACTTAACAAGATCGAGATAGCAGAGAAAGTTCATTTGTGTGAGCAAAGAACAATATCACATGGACACAGCACTCTCCAGACTTCTTCCAAATTACGTGCCAAGAAGTGGGAAAAGGAAGGTGAAGACCTCAGAAAGTTCATGGCACGTACTTTGGAGAAGAAGGCTCATAAAGATGCTGAAATGTATAATCTAGCCAAAGCCTCAAGAGAAGTCGAAGCTACTGAGAAGTTGAAGTTCGCCGTAGAAAAGTTTATCTACACTCGAAGTTTCGAGCAAACCATGCTTGATGTTGCAAGAGAGAAACTGAGTGCTAGAGCAAAGGTTGGAACAAGCCAAGCTGCTGCTGAATTGCCTATGAAGAGGAAAGCCTTGGGCGGTGTTCAACCTGAAAGCAAGCGTGCAAAGGCTTCTAAGCCAATCCAGAGAAAGCTGATTCTGGATGATGAAGAAACGGAAGAATCTGAGTATCAACCTCAGAAGAAAGTCTTCAACACGAGAGATGCTCTGAAGACACTCCAAATAGAACAAGCTAAGAAAGTCGCCGCTTCGGGTCTCGTGAGCGCGCGCGGATCGTAAAGAAGAAGATAGACGAAGAGCATAAGCGAAGGAGTGAATTCAGGAAGTTTGCGAGCAAGAGGAAAGGGACATCAAAAGCACTAAAGTGGCCCCACATTGATAAATGGATGCCTATCAAACTCAACGATATGTGGGAAGAAGTCAAGAGAACCTTCTGGTTCAATTATGATGTTCTCAGGGAATGGAGAGGGGAAAGCTCAGATCCAAATGAAGCATTCATTGAAATACTCCTAAACCTCCTTCCAAAAGTATCTACAGGGCTGGATTAACCTTGCGGATGAAGGAGAGGTACAGATAGTAGCCCCTGGTCCATATTCCTATCCTCCTCCGAGACTTGGTAATGGCTTGGTGAATGAGAAGGCCATTACTCAAGAAATTGCTCAGTATGCTGGTCAGTTGGGTCTAACAGGAAACAGTCCGGATATCATTAAGGAGAGAAATGAGCTGAAGAAGAGATTTTTCGGAATGTTCGACTTGGAGGTGCCCGCTGATGAAGTTGAGAATGAAACAAACTGAAGAGCAGAAGACTGAAGAGCCAAATCAGAAGACTGAAGAACTGAAGACTCATAAGATTCTGTAATCTTTAAATTTTTTTTTGTCTTTTTGATTTTGTTGATAAACTCATTGTAATCTGTAATGGGATACCAATCATCAATGAAGATTTATCATTATGCTCAAAATATAATATCTCATTATCTTATTTACATGTCTTTTATTTTGATATGCTGAATGAATGTCTCTGAACTGATTGTATGTTGATAAGGGAGAAATTGTCTGAATATGGGGGAAATTGTTTAAGTATTTAGTAATGAACTACTTAAAGAGATTCATTACTGAAGAAATTGCTGAATGATTTAAATTGTTAGAGAGTTTCTCTGATTTAAGAAATTGTTGGGAGACAACCAATCTTGTAATAGGATAAACTGAAACCTGATTACAGGTTATATGTTTGTAACAAGATAGGTTTTGGCATCATCAAAAAGGGGGAAATTGTTGGGAGATGAATATAATAAAAGATATATATGATTTTGATTAGATCCCAAAACCCCTGAGTATGACATGTTCAGAATGATCTTGATAGTTGAGTCAGGATTCAGTTTTAGAGTATTCAGGATGTTATCTGCAAAATGTATAGTCAGCAGATATAGTTCAGGATAGGTTCTGAAGACTCGGTGTAAAATCGAGATATCAAGACTCAAGAGGATACCGAGAAATCAAGACTCAAAGACGAAGATTCAAAGAGTATCACCAAGAGACTCAAAAGACTCAAGACTCAAGACCTCAAGACTCAAGACTCAAGACGCAAGACAAGATCAAGATTGAAGATCAAGAATATCAAGGCACAAGAATTATCAAGACTCAAGAAAGTAATCAATGCTCAAGATGATGAACTCGAATGTTCCGAGGCACTGAAATATATCTATCTGAAGGATGCAATACTGAGAAAAATGCAATTCCTTAGAAAGTTAGATATTGCCAAGACATTCAAACGCAGATAAAAGGAACTAAGTCAGAAGTGTTGTTAAGGTTATATCAAACTCAAAGTTTGTAACCAAAAAGAAAGTTGAAGGTGTCTACTTTAAATTGGAGACAAAAGTCAAAAAAAGAGGAAGACGACATCGCACCATCGACATCGACAACGGCATGTGTCATTGAAAAAAAGATGTCAGATGTACAAAAGTTCCAGACTGCAAATAAGTGAAGACCGGCTACATGGAAGGCTATTGCCTAAAACATGTTAGGGAGTTTCAAACCCTAAATATAGTCGTTTCTCACACACCATAAGAGGAAACTCACGAAGCTATCTCTCCAACGGATAGTTTTCAAAAGTGACCTTGGTGTATGCCTATAAATATGGTGACCCTCTACATTGTAAGGTTACGGGAAATTTATACTCAACTCAAGAGCTCAAACTTATTCTTGCAAAAGTTAAAGCACTCGAAAAACTTAGAATTTCCCAAGTGCTTCTACATTGAAGAGAGCTCACTATACTAAGCCTAGCTTGATAAAAATTATCCAAAGCTTAGTTAAGATATCATAACCCTTTGCATTGTGATTCATTGTAAAGGATATCTCATCCTAGTTGGAAACCAACCGAGAAACCCCAAACCCTTGAGAAGGTAGTTGGAGTGTGTTTGTTGGTGAGAAAGAGTTGTAAAGAGTTAGTAAACTACGCGGAGTAGTCAGAAAACTCTAGAGGAGAAGTTAGTAAGCTACAGGGGTAGTCTGAAAGCTTGTTTGTGTTTGAGTAAGTAAACTACGGAGGTAGTCAGAAAGCTCAAGGTCGGGTTGAGTAAGTAAACTACGTGGAGTAGTCAGAAAACTCAGGGCCGAGTTGAGTAAGTAAACTACGCGAGGTAGTCAGAAAGCTCAGAAGTTGATAGTGAATTTCTCTGAGGATCAGAGAGAGTGGATGTAGGAGCTTGAGTCTCTAAACCACTATAATTGCTGTGTTCTTTATTGCTTTCCTTATCTGTGCTTAACTGTTGCATTGACTTGATTTTGAAAGCATATTTTTCACTGATATTCAGTTGGAATCAATCCACTGAAGTTGCATGTAAATTGAATCACAACTTAATCACTAATTCATAAAGGGAAGGTTTTCAGCAAAGCTTAAAACGAGTATAAACTAAGGGCCAACCATTCCGCACGACTGAGTAGCTAGAACAGATAGTTACCAAACTGAACTCTCATTTGAGGATTCAGTAAGTTAGTTATCTGATCCAAGCAACTCAGGATCTCTGACACTCAGGACTCAGTTGGGATTACCTGAGGTATCTGAAAGCAGCTCAGGATCACTGTCTCAGTAGACTTTGACTCAGAGCGATCTGTGCTTCTCAGAACCTAATCTTCAGGATTATCTGACCCAAGCTGACCTCAGTAAGAAAAAGTTTTAAAAATACTGAACACGTGTATTCCCCCCCATACACGTGTAAGACTTTCGTTTGCACCGGGACCAACAGTACACTTGTTTTATGGTGAATTAATGAACTTTACTCTCTACTAAAGAGAGTGACTAAATATCAGTCAATGAAATTTCTTATTCTTGTTCTTTACATTTTATTTTTCACCTACATTTTTAAAGTTTGATAATTTTATTATTACAAGTGTACTTTCAACACATTAATTATCAAATTCATCGTCCCTTTACGATCTTTAATTTGACATAAATATTATATACATATAATTGAAATTCATAATTAAAATTTGAATTTTAATGTTTTGAAATATTTATAATTGTGTGATTACATGAGTTTACTTTTTTTCCCCAATTTTTAAAAATCTTATTATCATTTAAGACAAGTTGGATGTGTTATGAGTTGAATGGTTAATTAAAAAATATATATTTAACTAGTTTGGAATCTATTTAGATACGTAAATTTTAGATATAACACATATATAAATTTATATATTAATCATAACACTTATTATATTTGATGTTGAAATTATATATTTGAATATAATAAATTTTAATTTTTTTCATATGAAATTGTTATAACATAGGCAATTCATGATATTTTATAAATAGTCATTTTATTAAAGTTTAATAAAATTATTTTTTCAATGATTATTATGATAATTATAAAATTCAACCACATTTTGATTAAAATAGTTATAAATATAAATCCTCTAAAAAAGAGTATATTGAATAAAGAAAATAAATAACAATAGATTTAGTAAATCTTCCTATTATAAATAATAAAATCTAGCCTATACTTTTATTTTTTTTCATGAAATTTAGCATCTCTCTCCAAATTTAGTACATACTTTCGCTTAATATTTAAAAACATCCCGAGTCATCATTTTCGATAAAATTCGTCTAATGTAAGCACTGGAGTTCGTCTGTCTTGTTGACGTGTAAATATTAAAATAAAAAAATAAAAAATATTGTGGCCTAAAATGAAGAAATAGTGAATCGAGATGTTTTTATATCCCGCGTTTTCTAATTTAAGGTGGTGATATTTTTATTTTTTTATATTTTAATATTTACACGTCAGCAAGACAAATGACCTCCAACGAACACATCAGACGAATTTTGCATAAAATGATGACTTGAGATGTTTTTAAATATTAAATAAAAGTATGTGCTAGATTTGATTATTAAGCCTTTAATTTTTTTAGTCAATCCTCAATATATTATTTACACATCATTTCATGTATCTTATGTAACCAATATCATCATGCCACATAATATAATATATGATGACATTTAGATGAGACTTTCTAATAATGCGATACATCATCCAAATGAAGGAGGAGACAACACATCAGCAGAAAAAACTCTCAATTAGTAATACATCTCTGCTGGTCATCTTATGCTGATTTCTAAGTCATCAGTCAACTAACAGGTCTGATTGGTCCTATTATAACATGTTTTGGAACTTGTAGGTCCCGAACGGGTTTTGTGAGGGCAGAAGTCTAGAGGGGAGGGGTGAATAGACTTCTGAAAACTTTTGTGAAAAATCGGTGTGAGAGGCGATTAACCCGATCGAGTGTGAGTGAATCGGTTTGGTCGATAACCAACTTATCGACGCTCAAGGCAGATCAGTTCGGTAACTATCAGTTTAACTGATGTGTGCGGAAGCTTAAGTTTTACCCGTGTGAAAAACCAGTTTTGATAAATCAGATTCCAAAGTTAATCTTTTAATCAGTTGACTGAAGTGTCAAGTTTGATCAGATCAGAAGCTTGGTGCTAACTGATCTCAAATTGGAATATGTATGCGCTTTAAAGGTTGTGTGCGATTGTGTAATCAGTTAATCAAAGCGGTAAAGGCACACAAGATTTATAGTGGTTCGGACAAACCAGTCCTACATCCACTCTTCCCTATCACAAGGGGCACCTACTTAACCAACTGGACTTTGTTTTATGTGTAAGTCCAACACAGTACACCAACTAGATGTTTAAGGAGTTCACACTCAACCGATCCCAGAGATCGTAACTAGAAACCCTAGTCCGAATCTTGCTAAACAACTTAACCTAACTTGGGGGTTTGGGTAAGATTGTTTTGGTTCCAACTATGAAATCTTTTCTTGCGTATAAGCAGCCTAACAGCTAGATGAAAAGATTTCTATGCTAAGAACTTATGGGATGAACACTTAATAAAAATTAATCTTCTTGTTCGTGTTCTTGTGCGGAAATCTGATATTAGCTTGAGCTTCTTGATTGTTCAGAGTTTCCGTCTTATTCACTCTAAAGTGTAATCCCATATATATAGACCTTGAAATCAAAGAGCCGTTGGAGAGCAATTTGAATTTCAGGCTATATTTGGTAGACTTGCAGGCTTGATGTGACGAGCTTCAGGAACGGCATGGCCAAAAGCGTGAATTTGTACTTTGTAGTCGTTACAGAGAGGTAGCATCAAATCCAATTGATTTGGGGGTTCCGATCATACGTGTCTTGTTCTTATTGGATAGCAAACTCACTTTTTTGTTGTTCTTCCAACTAAGCTTGACATTCTTCTTGTTCGGGATCATCGACGATGATTAGGTGAAACATCGATTCCACTGGTGAGTGACCGATCGATCTGAATCGATCACCTACCGATAGAGTCTTCAAGTGCCGGTTGACTTAGCTTCAACTAGCAGACTCGACTGATGTAGGTCTTCTGGTCTGATCTTCGAGTATTCAGAGTTTGATCTTTATGACTTTAGTTTGAGATATATCGACCGCATCGTAACGATCCGATCTTCTATTCTTGTCTTGCATTCTCGCCCGCTTGATATCATTTGTCCTTTGAGTCTTTAGATTCGACCTATACATATTGAGTTTCCCCTCAATATGTGACCTATCTATTTCATCGCTTGTTCTATACAATCATTATCAATCGGTCTCCTATAGCGAGTAATATAAACATCAATACCTAATGTGTCCGATTTGGTCCTATTACATGTGTTTTGGAACTTTCATCAAAACTATAAATTTCCCAACAATTTCCCCCTTTTTGATGAAACCAAAACACTTTGAGAAACCAAATACAGTTGATAAAAAATAGAACAATTAGGAGCATATAATCAGAAGACAATGAGACTTTGTCTTAGGATCAGAAAATAAACTTTTCTCATTAAAAAAAGTTGATTACATGTTACATCAGAAAAGTTTGAAAATAAGAACAGCTGATCCTGAGTAGTCTTCTTATTCTTCACTCTTTAGGCTTGTATCCTTCTGGCATCTCTCTTTGATCTTGAGGTACGTTGAAAATCTGATAAAGTTTCCATTTGACATCATCATCTGCACGAGGATCGATTATATGCATTCTGCAAGCAGATGTCAAAATAGAATCTTTGAAATGCCATCTGTCAAATGAGCCATCCGCCTTCTTCGAGTACTCCAACGATCATACTCTTGGCGAAGTTATTTTTACATTGATAAGCTTGGCCTCATTTTCCGGATACTTCGTAAAATCCGGTATTTATTTTTTTCTAACCGGTTGAGGAATTCTTCATCACGAGATTCTTCTTGTGGAACAAGATTAAGAACAAAGGCATCCGAAGCCATTCACTCCTCGATCTTATTCCATTCCTCAAATTTCTTAAAGATGCTAGCAGTTTTTGGGATGATCTCATCAACTCTTCTTTGGCAAGTTTTAGGTTCGCACGGATTTTCCAAATTCTTCCTTTCTTTTCGCTCTCGATCCGAATTTCTTCTTGATTTTTTACGCCTCTGCCATTTTTTTTTCGCCCTTTTTTCTTCTTGGCTTTTTCGGCTTCTTCAACTACTTCCGCTCTTTGGACATCTTTTTCACCAAGATCTTATCCGTCAGTATGGGTCGGGCTGCGGTCTTCTCTTGTGACTATCTCGGTCCGAAGTTTGTGATGTCCTCAAGACTGTTATGTCAGTTGGTTTCTCATTCGTCCTTCCCCTTTTTGGTTTGATCAAAAAGAGTAGTGAGGTGGGAGGTCGAGAACCAAAGTTGATCGCGATCGCCTGTTGAGATCGCAATGATATGCCTTGAGTTTGAGCAAGTTAGATTTTGAATCTTCGATATCAAATTTCGGTCTTGACAGATTCCATGGCAAGAGAGAGTGTTTTAATCGGTTTGTCAAGTTTCTCTTCGTCAATTCTAGCTTGTCAAGTGAGCATCGAAAAAAGAAACTTGTTGTTGATCCACCGAGTCGGGTTTGGCATCAACGGTCTTTATCGATTCGCCAAACCGACGATGGGACACAGATTTGGGGGAGAATCGATCTTTGATTGCCCTAACTGGGAAATAGCCAATTCCCTTTGATATGTTATTTCTTTGATGGCACCGCCTTTGATCGCCTATCGATCCCTCAACTTCTTCTTTCGGGAGATCTTTGAGACAAGATTTGATCTCCGAAGTTGATCAATAGTGGCGTGTGATGTTGGAATGTTGGGTGTCACTTGATCCGATTCGATTGTTTGTGCCTCCGGTGGTTGGTCATGAACCGCAAAGACCAGCTCCACTATCATCGGCGGCTCCTGTGATCCTTCATGATGGCATCTCGCCGGAGAGCTTTTGTCGTGATCTCGGTTTCGTCTGTTCCCGCAACCCTAGTTTTCGTGGATCGAGCTTGACAGATTTAGCGATTATCACCAATTTGGTGATCCTACTTTTTAGCAGATTTCCTCATGTCGAAATCGAAGTCTGCAAACTCATCCGCACCGCCCATCTGTTCAATAATTATTATAAAGTCTGAGAAGCTTTTTTAATCGAAGATCTCTCCGGTGAGGATCTCCATAACTTCCTCTCTTATGGCAGGATGGGCGACCGATTCGATACAACTCATCAATTTCTCTTTCGATTCGCATTCGATCAATTTCCCGATTATGATCTTTGTTGATCTGGACTCGGGAATTGTCCGTCGATTCGTTTGATGAGATGTGGAAGGTTTGGTTGTGCTTGAGTAGGTGGAAGTTGGTCGATCGGTTCGACTGCAGAGGTTCTCTTTGTGGGAAGCAGTGCTTCGGGTTCCACATCGTAAGCTTTTCGGTTCGTGAACCGATGCATTTCAGTTCGCGGGTAGGTGGAAGAATAGGAGAGACATGCTTTCAGCAGCCATTAGTCTGAGTGGTGAATCAGCTCGAGCTTGAGGAGAAGGAGATCGATCGGCTTTGTGCTTCTTCCTCGTAATGATCCGGGCGAGCTCTCGGCTTTGAGAAGCCCGCCTGTCGATTTTTCACCGATTTTTGTGTTTAACAGACCGATCTGGCGCTCTTTCTTCATCGACTCATCTTCAAGCATCGAGTCATGGAGGCTTGCTTTTTCTTTCTTTCGCCTCTTCTCACGGGCCTTCACCATTTTTTTTTTCTTCTTCGGGGGCATCTAGTGTAGCGAAGTTGCTTCCTTGCTTTTTTCCTTTCTTTTGACTTTGGGGGGTTGGCGATATCATCGTCTGGTGGCCCAAAAAATGGTCAAGTGGTGTGAGAAAGGCCTTATAGGACTTCAAATCCAACTGTTCCTATTCAAGATTAAAGCGGTTTATCTTTCGTAATAACCGCAACCTTGTTGAGATTGCGATCTTTTTTCTTCAGATATACCGCCTCGGTTCATTGACTCCAAATTTCTCATGTTCTTGGAGTAGAATGGCCTTCAGAACCCGTGCCAATTGATGTTCTTGGCTTCATCAATTATTGCGACCATCTTGTCATGCATTTTGACGGATGTAAGAGCATCTGGGCTGAATGCAATACCCATAATTGTTTTTTGACAATATGTCAAACAACAATCGGTATTTCCTCTTGAGCATTGGCCCGACAAAACTCGACGTATGATGTTTGTCGGCCTCTCGAAAGAGCTCTTTTTCGATCGGCTCATCTTCGTTCTCCTCAGAATGAGCAAAGCGAGATCCGTCCTTTTGGTAGGTGAATAGACGGGTTATATCATCATTCGTCACCGATTTCTTCTCCGTTGATTTGCCGAGAGCGCTTCATTTTCGAACGTCCAGATCCACTCTTAAATTCCTTAGGAATTTAGTGCTTCATCTTTGCATCATGGATTGCGTTGAAGCGTATAAAAATTTCTCAAGGCCTCGCTGCAGAATTTGCTCGACCTCCATGGATTAGGATCCCGAGTGATATTGAACTGCATTTAACTTATCATCCACAATCTTTGTTGCCGATTCGCATAATTGCACATTATCTTTCCCATTCCGTGGGTGGCCATCTACAAAGGGATGGACCCGATTAAAGTTGTGCATATATATATAAGAACATCACATATGCGGAAACCAAGAAACAATAAAGCATATCACAGGATAAAAACATTTAAGATCAATGGATTTAAAAAAATACATCAAATAAACATAAATTACCAGATTCTGTTTTTCGGAAAGATGATTTTGAAACTTAGGAAAAACACTTTGAATCTGAGAGAAGTAATCTGGAGTTTTCAGAGAATAAATCGCAAGTTTGTGAAGTGGAAAACTCTGGTATGGTTTTTGATGAACTTTATAAAGACGAGGAGGGAAAAAGAAGACAAGATTTGGAAGATCAACCGTTTGAAAAGATTAAACGCTCCAGATTAAGCGGTTTTTGATCGTAGGGTCGTGAAAAGCACTGAAAAAACCTTTTGGATTTAAAAGCACATTTAGTAGCAGTTAATACATGTTCCCACGTCCGCGATTAAATGATTTGCGGGGAATACGTCACAAGGATAATGGGGTACGATAAAGGCAAATAATATCAGATAAGATCCGATAAATAAGCAAAGAACAAGAGAAAAGAAAGGCGTATCTGGTTGACTGATATTGTAATAAGTCAATACCACTTGTCCATGTTGATTTCACTTGTTGATCTTAGTATTCTGCCTAAGCCTTAAAATTTCCCTAACCGATCTTTTTTTAATCGATCTTCTTCACTTGCAGATCCGATTTGTTGAAGTTTCAAGCTCAACCGATCTTCCTTGAATACGTCGATTTCCTTCGATCCTCCTTGATCGGTTGAAGTTCCCCTTCAACCGATATTTTCTTTTTCCCATAGATCGATGTATCCGATTTGTTGGAGTTTCAAGCTCGGTGATCTTCCTCATCCGACAAACTTTCAGATATAATCGATTTTAGTTGACCTAATCTGATTCTTCTCAGATCAAGCCAATTCTTGGGATAAGTGTTACCGCCAAAACTTAGTCTAGAATAGTAGCTTCTATTCCCTAAGTTGGCGCGATTTGACATGCGTAATTATCGTCTGAATCTTTCGATATGTCAATCCATCGTAAATTTCTCCAATTATCGATCGCAAGTGATTTCTACACATTTGTTCTTTTGGTGCAGATTTCTCTAAAAGGTTTTGAGAACTCGAATTTGCATTTGCACCCTTGCTTGGTCTCTATAAATTGGACCAATTGTTTTACACAACATAACCTAATCACCATACTTATCTTCTTTGTAGAATCATGTATCCTGGTGAACCCTTATTTCCGGTTAAACTTCCGTCAAACACTTTTACCCCTTTTTCAATGATTTCAGCTTCTCAAATCATCCCCTGTGTCCCTTTATCACCGTCTTTCGTCGTCATCAAAGATTTCACATACAATCATTGCCGAAGCTTCTCTACCACCGAGGCGGCGGTTTCGCTATCGCGAACCGAGAAGACACTTCTCCTAACCGTGATGCACCTTTGTGTGTCTATCGAGATGACGTAACCGTGATCAACAGACTCGAACCGAAAATGAACATGAGTTTGATATACTGATGCGCATCGGACAACGGTGATGCCCGATATCAACTCACCATTTAACATTTGGAGAGCCCATCGACTCTTTCTTAGGGCTCCGGCTTAAAAATCCTATCAACGCGCTTGCCGCTCCAATCGGGTTTTAGCTTCCGGATCGGCTTAGATTATTTTTAAATTTCTCTCACCCTTGTTAAGTGGGGGAAAATGAGAGCATTAGATTTAAAATCTCTCTCTCCACTTCTTCAAGGGTTAGGATGAGGGTTTAGGGAAAGGTCTTGGGTTTAGGGTTTAGGGTTTATGTCTTGACCTCCGGGTCTCTTGTATCTTGTATCTTGTAATGTAACGACCTTGGTCTTTATTAATGAAAATTTTGTTATTTCATTGTTGTGTAAAATTTCATGTATCCTTATGCGATTTTAAGCTTTAATCTTGTGAATACCACTTGTGAATCTTGTTGAATTTCAAATTTTTAATCGACTTACAAAGTATAACCGAACAGATTTAATCGATAATCCTTTAAACGATCAGTTCATTTAATCGATAAACTTTAAATCGATCAAGACCTTCTCATATCGGTTCCTTGATCGATCTTCCGATCATTGAGATACCAAATTCAACCGATTTCACTTGAAATCGATTAGTTTCTTAACCAACCGGTGGTTCGAGATCATTCCATCAAACATTTTAGGTGCATTTTCTCCAAGATCCGTAAGCCCTAGCTCATTGCATAATTCTCGAATCGATCTCGGCTAGTGGCTTGGTTAGAATATAAATTTTCTCAGTATATCAAGATGAATCTTTTCCATTTCGATATTCTTCTTTTCAACATGATCTCTTATAAAATGGTGTCCGACATCCACATGCTTGCATCTTGTATGTAGAACAGATTCTCGAGTGATTGCAATAAAGACTATTATCATCACGTAAAATAGGTACATTCTTAGCTTCAATGTTATAATCCTCACCGCCGACTAAGCCAGAGCAGTTTGGGAACAAATGTTTTCCTCGCAACCATATATATTCTCGCTTCAAGAGTAGATGTTGCAACCGATGTCCGCTTTTTGAAAACCACGAGATCGCTTTTTTACTTCCTAAGAACCGACAAGTTCTCGAGGTGGATTTTTTCGTCAATCTTGCAACCTCCATAATCGTAATCGTAATACCCACTAAGTTCTAGATTATCATCGATGGGTAAAATAAACCAAGGTTTTCGTCCCTTCAGATACTTAAGAATCCGCTTAGCTGCTTCTAGGTGACTTTTCATTGGATTTGCCTGAAATCTGGCACATACACCTACTGCGAAGGTTATATCTGGTCTGCTGGTAGTCAGGTATAGTAGAGATCCAATGAGAGCCCTATATTCCTTCTGATTTGTTTTCTGACCATCCTCATCTGGATCCATCTTGAATCCAGTCACCATAGGAATTTTGGCTTCCTTACAATTTTGAACTCCAAACTTAGCCAATAAATTCCTAGTGTACTTTGCTTGGCATATGAATATCCCTTTTGTACTTTGCTTTACTTGAAGACCCAGAAAGTAATTCATCTGACCCATCATGGACATCTCGAATTTCCCTTGCATCAGTTTGCTGAATCTTTCACATAGACTTTTGTTGGGAGATCCAAAGATGATGTCGTCCACGTAAATCTGAACCATCCAAATATCTTTTCCATCTTCTATTCTTGAATAAGGTTTTGTCCACTGTTCCTTTAGTGAACCCACTTTCGATCAAGAACTGAGAGAGTGTATCATACCAAGCTCGAGGAGCCTGTTTCAGGCCATAGAGAGCTTTTCTTAGACGGTACACCTGGTTGCCCTTTTCAAAGCCTGGAGGTTATTCGACATAAACTTCCTCTGCTAGTACCACGTTTAAGAAAGCACTCTTTACGTCCATCTGATACACAGTGAACCCTCTGTGGGAAGCATATGCTTAAACAACCGAATGGCTTTTTAGGCGGCGGCGATCGGTGCAAAGGTCTCATCATAATCAATTCTTCGATTGTGAATACCCCTTAGCAACAAGTCTTGCCTTATTTTCGGTGATGACGTTTTTTCATCTCTCTTGTTCTTGAATACCCACTTCGTGCCAATAACGTCTTGATGACTTGGTCCGGCCCACTAGTTCCCAAACTTGATTTTTCTCAACTGCTCCATTCCCTCCTCCGCATGGCTAGAATCCAAATTTTTGCGTCTTGTAGAGCTTCCTCTATTGTTGTTGGTTCCTTCATAGACAGATAACAGCAATACATGGTACTTTCACCAATCTGATGTCTAGTTTTAACTTTATCAGATGGGTCTCCGATTATCATATCAGTTGGATGACTGGTTATCCAGGTCCTTCTGTTCTGATTTGCGTCGGTTTGGAGAACATCGTCCGTTTCTGATAAAATTTCATTACTAGCGATTGGGAGTGGTGCAGAGTTATGATCCACTTGATAAGAACAAGTCTCAGCTGATGTTGGACTCATCATGTGCTGATGTCTGTTCGTGGGAACTTCAGATGTTCCCTTGAACCGGATGGTTCAGTTGATCTTATCTCATTTGTTCGCCTTCTTCATCGACAATTGTTCGTACCTTAAGATCGATTGATCTGGTGAATCAGCTAGATCTGGAATGTATATTGTTACAGTTTCTGATTCTTTTTCCTTGATCGTTAGCTGATCCATTTTCTGAACATCAGGTTCTGGTTGATCAGGTACTTCTTGTTCTGAGGCAGATTTCTCTTGATCAGAAGATGCTTCATCAAAGACTACATGGGGTGTTTCTTCCACAACTAGGGTTCGTTTGTTGTAGACCCTGAAAGCCTTGCTAGATGAGGAATATCCTAAGAATATACCCTCATCTGACTTGGCCTCAAAGGTTTTCAACTGACTCTTCCCATTGTTTTGTATGAAACACTTACACCCAAAAAAACATGGAAGTAAAGAGACACGAGGTTTTTCGTCCTTCCACAGTTCATAAGGTGTTTTGTAGTGAGCCTTAGTCAAGACATCTGTTTCGAGTGTGGCATGCAAGTGTTGATTATACCTTAAAACGGCTTGGTATTGCATATTCACTAACATCGGCGAAAAGCCTTTTCTTTGAGAGTTCCGTTTCCTCCGATTCGCTACTCCATTTTTTTTGGCGTTCTTTGCGGTGATGTTTCATGTCAGATACCAAACTTAGAGCAAAAATCAAGAATAAAGGAGTTCGTAAATTCTATACCTTTATCCGATCTCGATTTTTTTACTACCGACACCCTTCTCATTTTGTAATCTTTTTAGCAAAACTCGGGTATCTTCGTTGTCGCCTCATTCTTCTTATGTAAGAATATAACCTGTAAACTTGGAATAGTCATCCACGATTACCAGAGTATATTTGCGTCCGTTGAAACTGACTGGTGTAACTAGTCCAAATAGATCCATATGAAGCGGTACCGCGAAAGATTGGCTTTGGATCTTTGGTCCAGAATTCCTTTGAATGAAGCTTTGATTTTTTTTCCTTCCGACATGCAAAGACATGTCCGATCCTTTGAGAATACTTCATTCGAAGTCCTTCCACTAGAGTCATCCTTGCTATCTTATTAAGAGTTTTAAAGTTCAGATGGCTCATTCTTTTGTGCCAGAGCCAACTGCTACTTTTGGAGCTCTTAACAATCAGGCATGCATTTCTTGGGCAGCTGTTCCAATCTGCTGTGTAGATCGTCCCTTTCCTTGAACCGATTAGCAAAATGCATTTGAGTGGCTCGATTCTTGATAGTGCATTGATCAGTCGAGAACTCAACACTGAATCCGTTGTCGCAGAATTGTGAAACCGATAATAGGTTGTGCTTCAGACCTTCGACATACGAGACTCTAGTTACTTGTACATCATCATTCTCTAAGGTTCCGAACCCTTTGGTATAACCAAAGTTATCATCACCGAAGAGTACACGCGGCCTTTTCGTTTCTATGTATGAGCCGAGGAGGTGCTTGCTATGTATCATGTGCCTTGAACATCCACTATCGATGTACCCGGATAGTTGCTTGCACACCTCCTTTGTTGGCGGACCCACGCGATCCCGCAGCCCAAATCAGCTTTAGGTACCCCTTTTGGATTGGGTCCTGAGGGGTTAGGATTAGTTTTGGGGATCCATACAAACAGAGCACTTCTATTGTGATCAGTTAGATCAGAAGGCCTGATTTGTCTCCCATACCTATCAACATAATCATACGCCTCTTTTTATATGCTTTCGATTAGATATGATTATTAGTGTGAACCTTGGGTGACTTAGAAGACTTGGGATTTATCTTTTTTTGTTTTGTCTTCTTTTTTCATCCATTGTGGTTTCGTGCACCAAACCCTAGATTTCGATTATAGGGGTAGGTACGATCGCTACCATCAAAAGATTCATATCTTTTAGCATAGGGTGGTTTTTGCGGTTTACCGAAGCATGCTTATTAGGCGGTGACCTTGATTGGGTCTCGATTGGACTTCTTTTTTACAGTTGTTTTTTCGATTCTCGATCTGTTGATCGTGTTGAGGTCTCTTCGTAAGAACCGGGTTCTTCGTTGATTCCTCGATCGATGTTTACCGATTGGGGTCCATTTATGTTCCCTCTACGTTAGGCACCGCCTTTACCCGCTCAAACCGGTCTTTTTTTTCCGTTATTAGATACATGTTTGGCTTTTGGTGTATCTTTGTCGTAAACTCGTCTCGATTACACCTTTTTGAGATGAATCGGTAGGGGCTTTTGAGGATGTGGAAGGGTTCTCATACCCAAGTCCCTTCTTGTTAATCGTTGTTCAAAAAATAGGCGTTCATGTCTTGAAGCGGTTTTAGATGATTTTGTAAAAACCTCTATTTTCTTACGCAGATTATCCTCGATAATTTTAGACTTTCATGCTTTTGGAACAACTCATCGAATTTTGCTTGCAGGATTTTGAAGTCATCGAACTTTGTTGTTTTGTTAATTGCCGGTGATCTTTGATTCGCTTCTCCCGATCGTAAGCTTTAACTTCGAGAATTTTAAATTCCCTCGCCATTACCGAAAGTAGTTTCGGTGATCTAAGTTCGGAGGCTTTATCGAGATCATTTTCTTTAGCAAGTCGATTATTTTTGGTCCTCATTTTATCATTTTCAAACTTCCACTATAGCATAAGTGTCTCATCAGATTGGAGAGATCCTCAAGCAATTGCTCAGAGTAGAAGCTGCAGGTCAATCTCCCCAAAGTGTGCTAATGATAGCAGTGTAAAGCGAACAAAAGAGTTTGGAGGTTACCTCAGATTGGTCCTCCTTGGCCATCAGCAGATCTCATCATCATCTCGAAGAGAATATCGATCTTCATTTCCATAGAAGTCAACAAAGATTGTCGGACGACCGAAATCTTTCTACAGAGGAGTATCCAGAGTCCTCAAAGAGGGCAGATCTGAATCGTCAATTCTGACGGTAAAAGAACCATGGCTTTTTTGTCTGTCTCCGTTGCTCTCTTCGTTCCTCTTTTCTTCCCTTTCTCTTGGCGTCAGTGCAGGCGTCTGCTTATTTGTAGTGACCTGGCTTCTCACAATTGAAGCACGCCTTGATCCACGGAACCTTTCCTTCCAGGTGAATCACTCCGTTTGTATGATCTATCAGGTGATTTTCCTTTCTGATAGTAGTCTGAGCTTCTTCTGTCTGATTGGTTATCTCTTCTCTCATCATTTAGATTATCTCTTTTCCTTTCATCTCTGTGATCTCTCCGATCATCGATGCGGTTCTTTCTCGAGATCCGTTGTCCGATCTCCTATCTAAATCCCCGGCTATGTTGATAATCTTTATAGAATCTTCGATACTTACCCAGTTGAATATTTGATTTCTCTAGTTTCCTGGTAAGCAGAGCGATCTGTTCTGCCTGACTTATGATGTTTCCAATGGGCTCATTGATCTTCAATCTGCTGCTGGTTGCCTTAAAGGCAACTGATTTTGAAGTTGAGGCTTCAGCGGGCACCTCATCTTCATCAGCTTGTCCTCTTTCAATCAAATCGAACTCGTGAGCTTTAAGGCTCAAGAACAAGCTACTTGGCTTCATCTTTGAAATGTCTTGGCAATCCTTGATTACCGTGACCTTCATGTCCCATTTCTTGGTGAGAGACCTTAGGATTTTGTAGTTGATATCTTTATCAGACATCTCTCTACCAAGTTCTCGAAGCTTGTTTATAGACATTGTAATCCTTCCATCGAGTTCGTTGATGGTTTTGTTGGGCAGCATCTTCAGTTTTTCGAACTTCACTAGTTCGGCTTGTAGACGACTGTCTTTTATCTGTTCATTTCCCTCGCATATCTCAGCTAGAGTATCCCACATTGCTTTTTCGCAGATTTTGAGATATTTAATCTTTTCCTTGGTGACCTTATCCATTGTTTTCATGATAATATGCCTTGCAATAGTATCTAGAGTATGCGCTTTTTTTCTTTCCTCTGCATCCATCAAGGCTGGGCTTTTTCGCACAAGACTTCCCGGTGCAAAGTCTGGATCTCCTCCGACTGCAGGGTTGTCGTAATAAATGATGATGGGTCCTCTTTCGATGACTTCCATCATTCTGCCGCTTATCGAACCTAGATGGTTGGACATATATATGGCCCAATCTGCATACTCATCGATTGAGAACTTCGGCAGATCATGATACATACCTGAGGTGTTATCCATGCTGAGTGATTTTGGAAAATGAATGAGTTTTAAAACGGTTTTTCAAGATCAGTTCAGTTGACCACAAAGATTCTTCCTCAAGAATCGATGATACACAAAGTCGGTTGGAACCAGAGAACCAACCGCCTCGATACCACTTGTAGGTCCCGAACGGGTTTTTGTGAGGGCGTAAGTCTAGAGGGAGGTGAATAGACCTTTTGTGCAAACCGTCGGTGGGGGGTCGAGTGAATGAATCGGTTTGGGTCGATAACCAACTTATCGACGCTCAAGGCAGATCGGGTGAATAGACTTTAATCGATGTGTGCGGAAGCTTAAGTTTTATTAGTGTGAAAAACCGTTTTGATAAATCGATTCCAAAGTTAATCTTTTAATCGGGGTGATCAAGTGTCAAGTTTGATCGATCAAAAGCTTGGTGCTAATCGATCTCAACTTGGAATATGTATGCGCTTTTAAAGGTTGTGTGCGATTGTGTAATCGTTAATCAAAGCGGTAAAGGCACACAAGATTTATAGTGGTTCGGACAAACCCGGTCCTACGCCCACTCTTCCCTATCACAAGGGCACCTACTTAACCAACTGGACTTTGTTTTATGTGTAAGTCCAACACAGTACACCAACTAGATGTTTAAGGAGTTCACACTCAACCGATCCCAGAGATCAGAACTAGAAACCCTAGTCTGAAATCTTGTTAAACAACTTAACCTAACTTGGGGGTTTGGGTAAGATTGTTTTTAGTTCCAACTATGAAATCTTTTCTTAGCGTATAAGTTGACCCTTAACAAACTAGATGAAAAGATTTTTATGCTAAGAACTTATGGGATGAACACTTAATAAAAATTAATCTTCTTGTTCGTGTTCTTGTGCGGAAATCTGATATTAGCTTGAGCTTCTTGATTGTTCAGCGTTTCCGTCTTATTCACTCTAAAGTGTAATCCCATATATATAGACCTTGAAATCAAAGAGCCGTTGGAGAGCAATTTGAATTTCAGGCTATATTTGGTAGACTTTGCAGCTTGATGCTTGATGTGAGATTCAGAACGGCATGGCCAAAAGCGTGAATTTGTACTTTGTAGCCGTTACAGAGAGGTAGCATCAAATCCCGCAATTGCCGGCTCCGATCATACGTGTCTTGTTCTTATTGGATAGCAGACTCACTTTTCAGTGTTGTTCTTCCAACTAAGCTTGACATTCTTCTTGTTCAGATCATCGACGTATGATTAGGTGAAACATCAGATTTCACCTGGTGAGCTGACCTGATCAGTCTGAACTGATCAGTCTACCTGATAGAGTCTTCAAGTGCCGGTTGACTTAGCTTCAACTAGCAGACTCGACTGATGTAGGTCTTCTGGTCTGATCTTCGAGTATTCAGAGTTTGATCTTTATGACTTTAGCTGAGATATCTGACCAGATCAGAACGATCTGATCTTCTATTCTTGTCTTGCATTCTGGCCTGTCGGATATCAGTTGTCCTTTGAGTCTTCAGATCTGACCTATACATATTGAGTTCCCCCCTCAATATGTGACCTATCTATTTCATCAGTTGTTCTATACAATCATTATCAACTGGTCTCCTATAGCAGGTAATATAAACATCAGTCAGCTAACAGGTCTGACTGGTCCTATTACATGTGTTTTTGGAACTTTCATCAAAACTATAAATTTCCCAACAGAACTTCCATCAAAACTACAAATTTCCCAACAAAGTATAATAGGGAATTCATTTAGGTAAAATTGGTTTTTCTAGACAAAGTATATTAGGAAATTTGTTTAGGTAAAATTGAGTTTTCATTTTTAACAGTATCTAATCCCCAATTTAATCGAATTTAACATAATATATTTTAAATATTGCTATATCTTAAAATATATTTTAGATGAACGGTTGAGATTAAATTTAAAATTAGAGTTATTGAGATTAGATGGATTTTGAAATAAAGTGATTTGACTTTGTCTAAAAGTTTGTCTTTATATATAGTAAATTTTAAATATTAAAATTAGAGTTATTGAGATTTGACAAATTTTGAAATAGAGTGATTTGACTTTGTCTAAAAGTTTATCTTTATATATAGTAGAGATTTAGTATCACGTTTTATGACTATTGAATTATGTTGATTTAAAATTATTGGAATATTACGTTTTGAAATTAAAATAATTTACAGTAATTTTATAATCGGATTCACAAAAATATCAATATTTACAGTAGGACAAATTGCAAAAACAGAACTTATCTTTGTCCTTTATTGTACTTTAAGGACCCAACTGACTTTTGCAGGGTAAGTACTTAACTATCAATTTTTTGCAAAAAAAAAAAAGACTCGGACAATTTTAAGACAAAAAAAAGTGTATTTCCGCTTATTTTTTTATATAACACTTTATAAAAAATAATGATATTTCCAAAAAAATAAAAATTATAATAAATGTTAATAATGAGTTAATGACTGCTAATATATAATTTTTTAAACGTAAATAAATTTATTAAATACAGCGAGTACAAATACTCAAACAACTACAGTCAAAATCTTACAGTAGAAAATACCGAATATGTAGTTCAAAGAATTACAAAGAAAAACTACTAATTAAATATTAATTGGCATACCGCATCGCATCTTGAAAAATAGTGATTTATATCATGTACCGTACCAATATTTTTTATATTTAAAAATTCATATCGTTTTTGTATACCAAAATTCGGCATACAAAAAATTTCGATAAATAAAAAATATTTACCTACCGTACCGAAGTTTTCGCTATATAAAAATTTCGAAAGATATCAATATATACCGTCCTGTACCAAAATTTTGATATACTATGTCATACCGAAATATCAGTATATACATAATTTTGTCAACAAAATACCAATTTTTTTTTGGTATATTGAAATATTAAAATTTTAGAATGCATATTACCGTATTGTATCGCAATTCGCAGTATATTGAAGAAATCGACATTTTTAGTATTTTTCAGTTTGATAAGCGCGATACACCAATTTTTTCATTAATTTTCCACCCCTAACCATGAATATAAAGGAGTGAATTTTAGAAAAGAACAAAAAGGTTGAGAACAATTTTTTTTTTTATTGTCGTAATACTTTATTTTCATTTAGGCTGCGTTTGTTTTGAGATTTAAGTGTGCAGAGCAAGTCAAGGTTTTAAAATCCAGAGATTTAGAATCCTTGATGAATAGTAAATGTATATGTTTGTTTTGGAATTTAAGTAGGGTGAGATTTAACTTTATGTCAAATCAATGTTTAATAATGATTGATATTGTATTATTATATTATATTGAGAAGAGTAATAAAGTGTATAAAGTGTGATGTATTGAGAAAAGTAATTATAGATTATATAGGTATTTGTAGGTGTGGATGAAATGTGGGATTTGAAAACCAGACTCTAAATCCCAAACTCGTATAAGACGGGGAGCGCAAAGTTCTAAGTTCATTTGTGTGAATCCCAAAACAAACGCAGCCTTAGGGTTTAGAACGAAAGAAGTTGGATGCAAATTGGAAAAAAAAAAACCATTGTTTTGCCTAAAAATTGACCGGATCCTTTTTTTTCTCGCCATACCATTACCGTACCGAAATTTTCGATACCGAAAAATATCATACCGTTCTCATACCGAAAATTTCGGTATACCGAAATTTCGGTATACCGAAATTTTCGGTATGTCAATATTGATACCGATACCGTACAGATATTTCGGTATACCGTGCCATACCGAATTTTTGACATATACCGTACCATACCAAATTATCGGTATACCGTTTCGTACCGAAATTTCGGCATACCGATAATACCGTTTCATACCGAAATTTTGAAATTTTGGCATACCGATAATACCATTTTGTACCGAAATTTTGGCATACCGTTCCTGTCGAAATTATTTTTTAAATAACCTGTATTTTTTATGAAAAACAGAATAAGATTTAAGTATTCATCACCCATCAGTCCAACACAAAATATAAATTTCAACAATCCAACACAACAAAATAAGTTTCAATAGTTCAACACAACACATAAAAGACACTCAATATGTTTCAGTACTAAAATAAAACAAATCATGATTGAAAATAAAAATCCTCATCACTTTTGAAGTTCAAAATCTCAAGAAGCCTGCAAAACACAAGAATTTAAGCAATTAAATGAAAATCAAGGAATCAAAATTTAAGCCAATGACGAAATCTCATATCAATAATCAGTATACAGTATTGAGTTTTATAGTGTACCAAGATAAATTAGGAGAATACCATTCGATATGAGACAATTGAAATGGGCCATCAACTGGTACAATTCCACAAACTTCATTTTTGGAGATATCACTGCATTAAGGAATTATACATAAGAACATTCATTCTTGAAATTATCACTATATCATGAAACCATACATAAGAACCTTCATTCGTGATCACAAAAAATTGAAAATAATCACTTACAAGACTTTGAGGTTTGTTAGGGACGTGAGTTCTCCGTGGACGAGGTGAGAGAGAGAGAAAAATCATGACTGACTTTTGGAGCTGTAAAAGAGGAATAAAAAATTATTAATAGATTAATAGACTTCACATTAGATTAACAAATAAAAATGATTTTAAAATTTAAACTTAAGTAAACATTAAAAAAAGTCTAACCCTTTTCAATTTCTTCAATTTCCTTGAATAATTCAAGGTCATCATCTTTTGGATCCTTATAAAAGTTCATCGCATCTGCTCTTAGCCAATCACTAGTGCACACCAATGCTTCTACCATTTTAGGACTCAAACTACTCCTAAAAGGATCCACAACCCTCTTTCCCAAATTAAAAGCGGACTCGCTAGCGACAGTTGAGCTTGGAATTGCAAAAATATCTTTGGCAATAATTGAAAGGATTGGGTACCTAGTTTCACTTCCCTTCCACCACTCCAAAAGATTGAAAGACGGATTAAAGCATTTTTCAATCTCATCGGCTAGGTACTTATCCACTTCATTAGATATCTCTTGAAGTTGTTCTTCTTCATTTTGTGCTTCCATATCATCGAACAACTCATCGTAAAGACCACCGTCGCCGCTGCCACTAGCACCATTTCTACCACCACACTCCATTTCCGCACTTTGCCTCTCAACAACCAAAGTATTATTTATCCCCTTATACTCTGTCCACAAAGTTACCAAATTCTTTTTAGTCACAACAATGACTTCTTGGATCTTCTCAGAAGTACCTCCCAATTTTTTGATGCCGACTTTGATAACCTGAAGTTTGTTTCTTGGGTCCAAAACATTGGCAATAAAAATCAAAGGATTCATACTCTCCCAATTCCCCCAGTACTTATCAAATTTAACCTTCATTGCACTTGCAACCTTTTGAAGAATTGGATCAGAAGGATCATCGCTCTTTTTATCAATCTCAAGTTGTAATGCAATCATTGTTTGATACATCAATTGAGAAGTCGGAGTTTTTGATGCACTTAGCTCTAAAGTGGCATCATAAAACTTCTTCAGAAAGTGTATAAAAGTGTTTGTACTCTCCCAATCCTCCTTACTTGGAGGTCCTTTCCTTTCTTTGCCCTTTTCATTCTTTTCACGAAAATAGTTCGTGAAAGGCACCCATTCTTCAGCCATCCTTTCGAACACCCTTCTGTACTTCATTGCAATATCAAGCATTTTATATGTTGAATTCCATCTAGTCTTGACATCCATAGGCACTGTTGACGTGCTAGGAAACTTGGCAAGCACAGCAAACTCCCTAAATTTATTCAATCTCGGGGGGGAAGAATGAATAAAATTAACTGCATTACTTATGGATTTAATAGATGCACTAAGCTCTTTCAAACCATCCTTAACAATTAAGTTAAGTATATGACATGAACACCTCAAGTGCAAGTATTTCCCATCAAACATCAACATGTTTTCACTTCTCATTCTTTTTTTCAAGTAATCAATAGCAGTATTATAAGAAGAAGCATTATTGACTACTATTGAAAAAACTTTTTCTATCCCCCACCCTCTCAAACAAATCTCAACCAATTTACCAATTTCTTCCCCAACATGACTATCAATTTTTGTGAAATTTATGATCCTTTTATGCAATTTCCACCCACTATCTAAAAAGTGAGCTGTGATAACCATGTAATTTATATTTTGAATCGAAGTCCAAGTATCAGTGGTTATACTCACTTTTTGGCCACTAATTGCAAGTTGTATCCTAGCTTTCTCATCTAAGAATAGATCGTAAATCATACCTGCAATTTTCTTTCGACCGGGGATATTGAATCTCGGTTGTAATTCATGCACAAGACTTACGAACCCATCCCCTTCAACGTCCCGAAAGGACACTTCATCCTTGATTACATATTCAACAACTTTTAATTCACAACGCTTTTGATTAAAAGTGTGTGGAATTAAAGCACCTCCTTGCCCCATAGTCTCATTTGTCAACGTAGGCTGGCTTTTGTCTCTTGTACTCCCCACGTATAGTGGACATTTGATGCACCTGTTCTCTAAGTGGTTTTTTAACCCACTAGTACTTCCACCCGTCACTGGGATTTCTAATTTACAATGGTCGCAAATCCCGATTGATTGTAGGACCCCATCCACTATCCGAGTCCCTTCTGTACAATGCTGCCAATATATACTCCTCTTTTTGGGAACTTTGGGAGGTTTTGGCGAATATTTTCTTGCTCGTTTGCGACTTGGTCCTGTTGGGGAATGAGTTGCACAGATCTATTCGGGGTGAATATTTAAATACAAATTTAATTCATTAATTATTACTAGCATGAATTAATCCTATATTAATTCAAATAGTAATTGCAACAACATATCAAGCATATAAAAAGCCACGTAAAACCTACGCATGCGGAATCTACGGGTTTACGTGAACGTACCTCTCGGGATGGCAGTGACTTTGGTCGGACGGACTAACCAAAAGGACTTCCCAAGTATTCCCTTAGCCCTTGCTCGACAATCCGGTGGAAGGATACTCGCGAACAATTAACAAAAGGAAAAAATAAACTTTGTTGCACCACTTATGTGGATTTGCTAATATTTCCAGCACATGGAATTGTACTTGGGAATGAACTAATCATCCCCTATTTATAAGAGGGAGGGTGGACGAAAATTTAGTGATATTTCAATGTGGGAAAAGACTTTTCTTGGTCACCAAGAAATCTTGAATATATCCCATATATTCTTTTTCCCATAATTAAAATATTCCACAAAATTCCACCTCCTCTATTTTATGGTATTTTCGAAAAATATAGTGTGCAAGAATCCAAGATTTGGATCTTCTTGAATTTATGAGATATTCTTGTATTTCAAGAAATACATATCTTCCATAATATCTTTTCAAGAAAATCAAGAAAATCTTTCTTGCCCTCTATTTTCAAAATTTTGAAATATCACTATGAATAACCAAGTGGGAGATTTCTTGAATTTAATGAGATAATCTTGTATTCCAAGAATACATATCTTCATTCCATAACAAAATTCAAAGAAAATCTTTATCCCTTTTTATCCATAATTTTTTAAAAATTGAGAGGAAATATAAACAACAATATTTATTTTATTTTAATCACCTTTTTAGGTTATTGGACTATATGTTGGGCTACTCGGGGGCCTTTAGGAGAATTAAGATTGGACCTTCTAATGGATCTTGAATATCTAATATTGAGCCACAATATAATTCAAGCCCATAAATATTAATTAATCCCACTACATAATTAATATTGCAGACTATCCATCTTAACCCATATTACAATCAATATGGCTCCGGTCATTATTTCCCGTGTTTAAGATTATCTAGCCCATTAATTAATTCAAGCCACTGAAATAGCTTTCCATTAATTAATATCTTTTGTCCTTGGTCGAGGAACGGTTCAACATTATTATCCATACCGGAAACTAATTCCACTTGCAAGATTTGGTATGATAAAACTTATGAACCTCCCAAGGGGGCAAATCAAGCAAGCATTTGCACACACGCGATTCTTCAGATTAAATCTTAGCAATCACATGTGACCAATAATATTGCCCAAGATAAAAAGTATTGAATCTCTCTCTGATTCGCTACCCATGATAAGTCAAAGCAATAGTTACCAATCCCACGTGATCCTATTTAAGGGACGAAGGTTAAGAAACAACGAACCACTGAGGTCTAATTCTTCCTTGTTCGGATTCAAGAATTTATCCTCATCAGAGGTCCTATTCAAACAAGATCAGTCATGCACTAGTGTAATATCTTGGTCAAGACAAACCAATCTGAGCCTTACACCTCAACCTTTCGCAATGGTTGTTTATTTCCATCTAGGTCGTGAATGGCGTACTTTTAGTTACAAGGAACTGTTAATTTAATCTTCTGTGATCTGGTATCACTAAATTAACTACTGATGTAACACGACATTTAATTATTGAACAGTTATGCAATAAATATATATAACATTCAATCATATCTAAAGCATCAGTGATAAACAATTTATTTCAGTAAATAAGTCTGAAAATTCAGTTCGATTATACAAAGTAAAAACATACTTTTCAGTATAATCCCAACAATCTCCCACTTATACTCAAAGTTTGCTTTTAAGTATACTACAACACGTCTCGAGTAGTCCGTGACATCTAATGTCACCTACACGAACCTAATAATTTCTCCCACTTATACTCAAAGCAGATTGGCAACGGTCTTGACACCCATTCCACTCACATGTCTCTCGAATGTATTCAGAGGCAGGCACTTTGTGAATGGATCGCCAGGTCGCCCTCCTCGACGCTATCTTTGCCACATCTATATCTCCTCTCTTAATGATTTCTCGTATAAGATGTCTTTCCTTTAATGTGTTTGTTTGACTCGTGGACTCTTGGTTCTCTTAAATTTGCAACTGCCCTTAGCAGATATTGCTAGACAAATTCAGAACACCATCCAAGTCCACTAAGAAGGTCTAGAGCCCAATCGGTTCTTTCACTGCTTCACAAGCAATTACTTACCCGACTTCCATGGTTGAGTCAGTGATGCATTTCTGCTTCACACTCGTCCATTTGATGGCTACACTTCCCAAATGGAAACACACTAACTGAGGCAGATAATTTCTGGAATCTATATCTGATTTGAAATCCGAGTCTGTGTAGCCGATGGGGATTGGAGTATCTGACTGATAAATCAACATTCTATCCCGAGTTCTTTTCAGACACTTCAGAATGTTTTTAACTGTCGTCCAATGCGCTTTCCCTGGGTTACTTTGATATCTTGCTACCATGCCTACGGCAAAGCAGATATCCGGTCTCGTACACAGCATTGCATACATAAGGTTTCCGACAGCCGAAGCACAAGGAATGCCTTTCATGTCATCTATCTCCTTTTGCGTCTTAGGGGACATTTTCTTGGATAGATGGATTCCAAGCCTGAAAGGTACGAATCCTTTCTTGGAATCTTGCATGCTGAACCGTTTCAAAACCAGTGTTTATGTATGAAACTTGTGATAACCCGACCATCCTTTTCTTGTGATCTTGATCCCAAGGATGTGTCCGGCTTCCCTAAGTTTTTCATATCAAACTGTTTTGAAAGCCATGCCCTTACGTCTGATCACACCTTCACATCGTTCCCGATGATCACAATGTCATCTACGTATAGTACTGAGAATACCAATGCAGTTCCGACACGCTTTTTATACACACAACTTTCAAACTCATTTTGATCAAACCCATAAGACTTTACAACATGATCAAAAACTTTGGTTCCAAGCTCTGGATGCCTGTTTGAGTCCGTAAATGGACCTCTTGAGCTTACAAACTAGGTGTTCTTGGCCTGTTTCAATGAAACCTTGGTGTTGTTGCACATAGATCTCTTTATCAAGACTTCCGTTAAGGAAAGCTGTCTTGACATCTATTTGCCAGATTTCAAGGTCGAAGTGCGCAGCAATCGATAAGAGAATACAGATGGACTTAAGCATGGCTACGGGCGAAAAAATTTCCTCATAATCGATCCCTTTCTTTCAGAGTATAACCTTTCGCCATTAGTCTTGCTTTAAAGGTTTCAACCTTCCCGTCCGATCCTCTTTTCCTCTTATATACCCCCTTGCATCTAATGGGTTTGACCCCATTAAGTGGTTCGACTAGCTCCCACACTCTATTATGAAATATAGAACCCACTTCGGCTTTCATTACTGTTTGCCAAGAAACTGCATCCTTATCTTGGAGTGCCTCGTCATATGTCCATGGGTCTGATTCCGGGAATCAAGTCCGAGGACTCTTCTATTCCCATGAATCTCTCGGGCTACTAACAACCCTCCTACTATAACGAGGCTCCGGTTGTGAAAACGTATCGTTTGGTATATCATCTAGTACAGTCGGCACTGAGGTTTGCCCTCTAAGCTCATTTAAGGTAATCTCACTTCTAGGTTTTCTTTGGTTCTATAGTTTTCTTCCAAAATCTAAAGTGGGTGCGGATGTCCACCTTTTGATCTTCGGAACTATAGAACATTCACCCTTTTGTTCCCTCGGGGTATCCTACAAAAATAGCCTTAATTCTGATCGAGGATCCAATTTACCGGTTTCCTTGTCCAACACGTAGGCCGGACACCCCAAAATTCTCATGTGTCTCATACTAGGCTTGGGCCCGGTCCACAATTCTTTGGGGTTTTTGGGAACCGATTTGGATAGCACCAATTTTAGAATGTAAGTCGCCGTTTTCCAAGACATGACCCCAGAACGACTCGGGAAGATCCGTATAACTCATCATTGATCTAACCATTTGCAAAAGAATTTTGTTGCTTCGCTCTGCAAACCCCGTTTTTTGTTGAGGGTTCGAATCTTGATGTGAGCTGGGATACAATCCCTTCATCGGATAAGTAGTTCAAAAACTCATCATTTGAGGTATTCGCCTCCACGATCAGATCGTAGAGACTTGATACGTTTTTCCATATGATTCTCTGCTTGAGCCTTAAATTCTTTAGAATTTCTCAAAGGTCTCAGATTCATGCTTCATAAGGAAAATGTACCTTGAGTAATCATCAATAAAATTACTCATAACCTCCTCTTGCTTTGGTTAACATTGAACTACGTACATCTATGTGAACGATCTCTAACACTTCTTTAGCCCCATTCCCCTTGGCTCCAAATGCCATTTTGGTCATATTACCCTCCAAACATGATTCGCAGGTTGGATCCGATTCAACTTGGAGACGCTCCAGTGAACCATCTTTCACCAACCTTTGGATCCTCTTTGGATTTATATGACCTAATCTTAGATGCCAAAGAAGTGTCTCGTTCACATCTGATGAACGTTTTTTCTTTTTCTAAGCTTGATTGATGTGTTATAGGATACATTTCGTGAGTGGTGTGCACAGTTAATTGTATAGAGATTTTCCATCAATGTCCTGTAAGAGATACACTCATCATTTCAAAATGATGTCATTCTTATTAGAAGAAACTTAGTGTCCTTTAATCGAATTTTAGAAACTGAAAGTGAATTCTTTCTAAAACTGGGAACATAAAGATAATCTCAAAAAATACTTTATCTTCAAAAGATAGGTGCACTTCTCCCACTGCTTTAACTGCTACTCATGTAGCATTGCAATGTCTGCTACTTGCGTAGTATTGCAATAATCGTTACTACCGTAGCATTGCAATATCTGCCACTTACGTGGCATTGCAATGTCTTCTACTTTCGTAATGTTACCCAGTGTGATGAGGATCTCACTCCCACTATGTTGCCGGATCATTTAGAACCCGTGAAGCCAACATGATTAGTGGATCTCGTATCAACCACCCACGAATGAGAAGTATACGCCGCTAAACAAGTTTCAACAACTAGTGTATGAGAATTACCTTTCTTTCCGTCCCTTTTGGAGTTGGAACAGGCAAGACCTCCATTGTCCTCTCTCACCGCAGCTTAAGCACTTCCTCTTTGGATTTTCCTTGACACAACAAGAATTCCTCATCTTACCATTGCCCTTGGCAACAGTTGAGTTTTATTGCTTATGACCTTTGGTCCTCTTCTTTATCTTGCCTACCCTTGGCCTAGAAAATGAAGACGGACCACTTGCCGTCAAAGCTTGAGTTTGGTGCTTCTTCATCATTTCTGCCGAGACCAAAAGCTTGCAACAAATTAGCTAGCGAGGCCAAAATGCTCAAAAACTTTTTGGGCAGAGAGTGAAGTACCAAATTCATCTGAGTCTCCAGATCATAATCTGCACTCAGAATCTCAAGTTTGTTCAGATGAGCCATCTATTTTGAGGACGTAATCCCTTACGGGTTTTTCCTCCACCATTTCAGCGACGACATCTCTCGCAAGGTGATCTGACGAGTCCCGCATGTTTTGACTCGTCGGTTGGCTCATCATCGATTTTTTTGTGTGTCAAAATCCACTTGTGCTTTTTTGTGATTAGGACAATTATAATTTTCCAATCAATATAGTTTCCATACATATTGTATTTGACTTTAAGTATAATAACAGTGAATTAAAAGGTAACGACATGCTGAACTGAAATAAACAACTATATGCAATAACACAAGCATATCACAAGATTCGATCACATGCCATCATATTTAAAATCTCAAAAAAAAAATATGAACAATGCATCAGCCAACATCTCAAAACAGTTTAAATAAGCCACGTTGGGTGGGTCATTATTTAAACACATTCAAGCGGGTTACAAACAAGAAAAAGCGGTTATAAACCCTTAATATCCAGATTAATAGTTGGTTCCACTTGACCAATATAAAATTCGACAGGACTTCGGAGAAGTATATGCATATCAATTTTATACCTAAGTAATAACCATGATTAAATACAGGATTACTATTTCGCTTTGATCGAGCCTCGTTGGGAGGGTCATCGTCGCCACTAGTAATAACCCACAATCATCCGTTTGGAATTCATTCATGTGAAACCTATCTTTTGACCGTCCCGTTGGGGGAATTTCTCCAAAAGAATTCACAAATAAATAAATCATGGAGGTCAAAATTAATTCAATTTTATTATCCGGAATAAAATTGTCAATTAATTATTTAAACATACTTAGTAATTTTGTAGTTGAGATTTTTTCATTTGGCAACCCTCATGCAAACACATTTAAACAAATTAAATAAAGCATAAGATAGCACAAATAAATCAAGCAAAACAGAAAAAAAACATATTGGGCACAAATTATCCAATTGTCATGGTTTGATTTTTTTGGTTTGATCTTGAAGAAACACGTCTCAATTTCTCCCACTCGTTCATCTCGAAAAATACTTGCCTCTCGAACCGCCACGCCTAAGCGGCTTCGCAATGGGATGCACGATCCAAGATCCGACCGCCGCTAGACAGATGCTCGGCATTTCGGACCGCCTGGGCAGGTCCGCCCAAGGTTTCCAAGACGCGCCTCGGCAGTGTCGATAGGCATCAGCAGATCTCGGCGGCGGCGTCTTGGCGTCCGTCTTGTCGATCTTTCCAAGGCTCGCCGCGCCCCGACCTCGACCTTCGCCCGCGTCTCCCAGCGCACGCGGCTTTTGCCCGTCATTTCGGGCTGGAGCGCCCGCCCGTCGCGCGCCTTAATAATCCTCGGCGCTCGGCCGCCCGGCCTCGCGCCTGCGCCCAGCGTGCCGGTAGCGCGCCGCCGCCCTACACTGGTTTTCGGATTTCGTCCTTTAATTCTTCGTCTCTTCGTTTCCGATCCGGTTAAATTTATTTACAAAAAATAAATAAACCTAGATCTAGACTAGTCTATTACATTGATCAAATCAAACAAATCTAGTCTACTCGTGGATTTTCTCACGAGGCAAAAACAAATCGAAGCGAATCGAATTAAAAACCACGGTTTATATGCATGCAAAATAAAACATTAAAATCCATGACAATTGGATACCGCAAAAGCAGATCTAACGGATTCTACTATCCAATTTCAAATTTAATGTCCACTTAATTAAATTACAATTTAAAAAATTCAGAGTCAAAACAATTGGCTCGATACGCTTGTTGGGGAATGAGTTGCACAGATCTATTTGGGGTGAATATTTAAATACAAATTTAATTCATTAATTATTACTAGCATGAATTAATCCTATATTAATTCAAATAATAATTGCAACAACATATCAAGCATATAAAAAGCCACGTAAAACCTACGCATGCGGAATCTACGGGTTTACGTGAACGTACCTCTCGGGATGGCAGTGGCTTTGGTCGGACGGACTAACCAAAAGGACTTCCCAAGTATTCCCTTAGCCCTTGCTCGACAATCCGGTGGAAGGATACTCGCGAACAATTAACAAAAGGAAAAAATAAACTTTGTTGCACCACTTATGTGGATTTGCTAATATTTCCAGCACATGGAATTGTACTTGGGAATGAACTAATCATCCCCTATTTATAAGAGGGAGGGTGGACGAAAATTTAGTGATATTTCAATGTGGGAAAAGACTTTTCTTGGTCACCAAGAAATCTTGAATATATCCCATATATTCTTTTTCCCATAATTAAAATATTCCACAAAATTCCACCTCCTCTATTTTATGGTATTTTTAAAAAAATATAGTGTGCAAGAATCCAAGATTTGGATCTTCTTGAATTTATGAGATATTCTTGTATTTCAAGAAATACATATCTTCCATAATATCTTTTCAAGAAAATCAAGAAAATCTTTCTTGCCCTCTATTTTCCAAAATTTCGAAATATCACTATGAATAACCAAGTGGGAGATTTCTTGAATTTAATGAGATAATCTTGTATTCCAAGAATACATATCTTCATTCCATAACAAAATTCAAAGAAAATCTTTATCCCTCTTTTATCCATAATTTTTGAAAATTGAGAGGAAATATAAACAACAATATTTATTTTATTTTAATCACCTTTTCAGTTATTGGACTATATGTTGGGCTACTCAGGGGGACCTTTAGGAGAATTAAGATTGGACCTTCTAATGGATCTTGAATATCTAATATTGAGCCACAATATAATTCAAGCCCATAAATATTAATTAATCCCACTACATAATTAATATTTCACTATCCATCTTAACCCATATTATTACATCAATATGGCTCCGGTCATTATTTCCGTGTTTAAGATTATCTAGCCCATTAATTAATTCAAGCCATGAAATAGCTTTCCGTTAATTAATATCTTTTGTCCTTGGTCGAGAACGGTTCAACATTATTATCCATAAGGAAACTAATTCCACTTGCAAGATTTGGTATGATAAAACTTATGAACCTCCCAAGGGGCAAATCAAGCAAGCGTACTTGCACACGATTCTTCAGATTAAATCTTAGCAATCACATGTGACCAATAATATTGCCCAAGATAAAAAGTATTGAATCTCTCTCGATTCGCTACCCATGATAAGTCAAAGCAATAGTTACCAATCCCACGTGATCCTATATTTAAGGGACGAAGGTTAAGAAACAACGAACCACCGAGGTCTAATTCTTCCTTGTTGGGCTCAAGAATTTATCCTCCAGAGGGTCCTATTCAACAAGATCACCATGCACTAGTGTAATCTCTTGGTCAAGACAAACCAATCTGAGCCTTACACCTCAACCTTTCGCGATGGTTGTTCATTTCCATCTAGGTCGTGAATGGCGTACTTTTAGTTACAAGGGACTGTTAATTTAATCTTCTGTGATCTGGTATCACTAAATTTACTACAGTGTAACACGTACAAATTATTGAACAGTTATGCAGTAAATATATATAACATTCAATCCTATCTAAAGCATCAGTGATAAATAATTTATTTCAGTAAATAAGTCTGAAAATTCAGTTTCGATTATACAAAGTAAAAGCATACTTTTCAGTATAATCCCAACAGGTCCTGCATCATGTGTTTCAGTATCATGTGTTTCACTATCAATTGTGTCCGGTGTGTCGGATGGATTTGGCATTGAATGAGAAGCTTCAGATTCCATTAAAAAAAAAAACATATTAGTATAATATATGACAACGAATTCAAAGTTCTATAAAATAAGGTGTCTTTAACTAACTAATTAACTCCTGCGTACGTAAAGGTGTAGAGAATTAGGAAAAACTTAGTCCTATTATTAATATCAACATATACAATCAAACATTTTCATACCATTTACTGGCAGCCTTCCACAATCTTTTACAACTTCCGTCAAAATTTGTTTTCTTTGCTTTTCAAGTAAATAAGTTGTTGTCTAAATATATTTATGAATTATACTTAATCTTCTACTTAATTTCATAATACACATTGTGTGTACAAAATAACATCAAAATGAATATTAATGAATTTGTGACAGAAACTAGAAGGATAGAGATGGGCAATAAATATCCAAGGTGGGCAACAAGGCAATTCATGAAAGCCGAGGCTATAGCACTCGCTAATGTATGTGTACAATTTGAATCATTCAAATGGTACCAAAATACACAAAAGAATAGTCACAGCAGCCGTCAATTCCATGCATCACTAAGTCGTCTAAGCTTAATTAATAAAAACTCGAGCGTTGATTGTCATTATAATAAGCGACCCAAAATTCCAAATCAAATTAATCTCACACCACGCTTCAAAAACGCTCTCAACACGCCCCTGTTTTTTCACACTAACATGCACAAATGGTGTCCTACTATCACCTCTTCTTCCTCTCCCCCACATTCCTTCCATCCATAATCTCCGATCATGAAGCTGTTTCAATTTAATCAATGAAAAAGTTTCAATGGCACTCTGTTTCAAAGTTGTACAAAAGTGATAATTAATTTTATTTTCGGTATTTCATGTGAACGGCATGAAGAAATAAAGTACAAGGGTTCAAGACAACCCCACTAACAAAGGTACATCAAATTTAAGCAAATTTTCAAAATTGATACCAAAGTACATCAAATTTAAGCAAATTTTCAAAATTTAACTGCGAAAACAAGGGTTCAAGACAACCCCACTAACAAGGTATTGCAAAGATGTATGAATTTCTAAAGAAAAAAAGCACAAATTATCACAATATTTAATTACCTGAAAAAGATTCTCTGTTGGATAACAGGGAGACGGGACGAAGGCGATGGGAGAGACGGGGCGACGACGACAACAGGGAGACGGGGCGACGACAACAACAGGGAGACGGGGCGACGACGACAACAGCGATGGGCGACGAAGGCGATGGGTGAGACGGGGCGACAACAGCGATGGGCGTGGATTGTTGCGCCATGTATATTTTATAAAATTATACAACCTCAATTTTGAAAGATAAAACTTATTTTTACTGAATTTATTATTTATACTAAAAGATTGAAAAATAATTGGACAGTTTAATATAAATAAATTGTATTTTAGTATAATAAGTTGCATGGTTTTAAAATGATATATCATAAAAATAATTGCACGGTTCAGTGTAAATAAGTTTCATCATTCAGTATAACAAGTTGTATAATTCTAAAATGGGGTAAATTGCATTTTTGGTCCCAAGAGAATGAACCAGTTGCAATATGATCATTTCATTTTATCATAGATAAGCCCCTCATCTATCATACTCAACCTTAAAAGTCACTTTATCATTTTAATTATTAATACAAAATTCGTTCGCAAAAACGCGTAAAAAGTCAAAGTAGCATAAGATTGATGGACTGAGGTAGTACTAGTTTATAGTTTTTGTTCACTTAAAAACTTCTGGTACTCAGATATACTTGGTTTGGGCGGTATCGGTTAATGAAAACGACTCTGAATCTTCGTGCCGACCACTTGAGGGGATAGGCTGAAGGGTTGTCGATCGTTGGCAAGCTCGGCGATGAGTTGGTGGCCCGAATCTCCGAGATAAGATGCCCCGGCGCTAAAGAAGGAGAGGTTGGTGGCCCGAATTTGGAGTTGAGAATTGCGCGTCCCTCTCTGGAGATAGATTTGATGCTCAAATTGTGGGGTGTTGAATTCATTCTCTTTAATTTGTAGCCGCACTTATCTGAACAATGCGAAATCCATTCATGGACGTAGTTAACAAGTTGTTAGTTTTCTATGCTAATTAATGAGTTGAATCTAGAACTCATTAAATCTGTGAAGTGCCTACATTATCATCACATTTGGATTCATACATATACATTATATATGCTCCAGTCCACTAAAAGTGTGCTCAATTTCCTTATTTCTCTGTCCACCAAAATGTGTGTTCATTCTTTTTATGGACACACTCATTTTATCGTCACCCTCCAATCATCACTTAATTACTAATATTGTCATTATATTTTACACACAAAGTTCATTTATTCTTAAATGGACCATGCAATACCCTATAATACCCAAAGAATTGAGCACAAAAAAATTTTGTGAACAGTGGAAGTAGAAGTACATTATATGAAAGTGGGGAGAAACTATTCGGATAGAGATATTTATTTACTGTTACTACCTTATATATGAATTTAAATAAATTAATCATTATTATTGTATTCGAATTTGAATTTGAAATATCTATGAAAATCCATACCTACCTAACTAATGTTAAGCACGCGCACACTTGATATAAAATACTCACATACATATATTTTAGGCATGTGTATGTGTATACACAATATTTTATTCTAAACCTAACTAACTAATGTTACTCACACACTTACACTTGATATGTCCTTCAACAACCACAACCTTAGACACACATATATAAACACAAACTCAGGCTCTCAAACTGCAAATCAACAAAACTCAAACACACATCATATCATATATACCTAATTTTTAGCCATGGGAAAGCCTCATGTAATGATGGTGCCCTACCCAGCACAAGGCCATGTACTCACTCTACTAGAGGTTGCAAACATGTTAGCCACACATGATATCAAAATCACATTCGTGAACGTCGAATTCGTGCATGACATCGTCGCCAAGTCCTCGTCGGTGGGCCCGATTCGCTTCCCGCTTGCCCAGATGGGGATGGAATTTTGGGAGGAGCGAGTCGTCCCCGAGAAGTTCATAGAGACGATGTGGCAAGTCGTGCCTCAAAAAATCGAGGAGTTGGTCGAAAAGATTAATCGGGAGGAGAAGGAGGAGAAAGTGACGTGTGTGATTTGTGACAATCATCTTTGTGAGATTCAGCAAGTTGCAAAGAGGCTGGGGATACAATCGGCGCTCTTTTCCAGTATCCCGGCAGCCATGTTTCCGTTGATATTCAACGTTCCCAATCTTATTGAAGATGGAATTGTTGACAATGAAGGTATATATGATTTGCATCTCAACTTTTATTTGATTCATATGTATGTATGTATATTAAAAATTTGAGAGAAAACACCCATTTTTAGCTCCTTTTCATTTAAAAGGTTATTTTTCATCAAGATTTTTAATTTTTTTTTTTGGACGAGAGAATAATTATTTGAAAAATTATACCCTTATTCAGTGTTTCTATAACCGAACCATTGATTGAATAGGAATTAAATCACCGATCACGGATTTCAATAGGTGAAATGATCCCTGCTTAATTTATTTCAATATTTCTATATTTAGTTAAAATCTAAAATAAGTATACACTACAAAAACTTAAATTGATAGTACTCAATAACCAATAAATACTAACATGGATCATAATGTCACATGTCATCCAAAATAATATATATATATATATATATATATATATATATATTCAAATTTGTTAGTAATATCCATAAGCATATCCGCAAATCCAAATTCAAATTCAAATTCAAATTCAAATTCAAATTCAAATTCAAATTCAAATTACAATTTTACAAGCATTTCCTCTAATTAAATTTTAAAAATCCATTTTGACCCTCTCTCTCTCCTCCAAGAATGCAAAAACTCACCCACTCTTCCCTCTTTCTCTCAACAACTTCTCTCCTCCCCAAAAATACAAAACACGTATCCTGTACAAATAATAATACCAAAATTCAATCAAGCATTCTCATCAAATTCAATCACTGAAAAAAGCCCTTCCAAACCCACACAAGTCGGCGGGGCAGCGGTAACAGCGGCGCACGGCGGGGTGGCGCGCGGCGATAGTGTGGTGGAAACTGGGAAGTTGAGGAAGAGACGCGGACTAGGTTTCTGTTATGAGATTCAATTTTTTTAATTTCAATTTTAACGCTGGAGAAACATATAAAGGAAAGTATAAAACTAATAATATATATATATATATATATATATATATATATATATTATTGATGACGACATTTCTAATAAAAATATAAATTAATTAATTAATAAAAAAAAGACTGAAACCGGTTTTCTCTGGTTTGCCGGTTGAATCGGTTTTTTTTTAATTTGCTCAAACCTGCTCAACTTTAAAAAGGTTTTTAGGAATGTTTTTAACTCGGTTTATTTATCGGCGGTTCGTTCCAAACAATTTTGGTTCAAACCGATTGCAACAACATTGCCCTTAATGAAATCTACAATTAAAAAAAAAGTGGTGGTAGACAGAGAGTTAATATATTTGTAGTATGAACTTAATTAAATTGCAGACAAACTTAAAAATGATGAGACAAGTTGAATTAAATTGTGACGCGGCGAGAAATAATGGTGGTATGATGTTAAAATAAGGGTGGTACGGGGTTAATTTAATAGTGGTGCCGCGGGCTGAATTGATAGTGGTACGAGGTTGAAATAAATGTGGTACAGTGTTAATTTAATAGTGGTACAAGGTTAATTGAATGGTGGTACATGTTGAAATGATGTTGGTATGATATGAGATGTATATATGGTGGTACAGACTAAAATAATGAAAGGATAAAGAAAATGTAGAATTGGAAAAGAAAATATTATATTGGCTAAAAAAGAATGATTAAAAATTTTATGACACAAAAGAATTTATATTTTCATGTTAAACTATATATAAACTCATCCCAAAAAAATTTATGCAAATCAATTAATTTTGTGTGCGCGCAGGAATGACATTCTGGTGTAGACAAGGTGGTTAAGTTTGCAAAAGGAATGCCAAGCATGAAGCCATTCACACTTCATTTGGTGTCATGAGAGCTTAAACTATTCAGAAGATAGTTTTCAAAATCATGTCACATGACATTGCCATTCTAAAATCTGCAGAGTGGGTGTTGTGCACCTCCACCTTTGATCTCGAGGAGGGTGCATACACCCACCTTCCTCCTCAATTCATCCCCATCGGACCCCTTCTATCCGATTCTGGAGGTCATTTCTTGGAACAGGACTCTGAGTGCCTGGAATGGCTCAACCAACAACACACTAACTCGGTTATTTACGTCGCGTTTGGCACCACCACAGTACTTAGCAACGCTCAGTTTCAACAACTGGCGACAGGGATTGAAGAAACAAACAGACCGTTTCTGTGGGTTGTGAGACCTGATTTGGTATCAGGGGATGAGAAGCAAGAATTCCCCCAAGGTTTCTTGGAGAGAGTGTCGAGACGTGGGCGAATCACAGGTTTGACCCGTTGACCATTCATTTTCTTTCAAATAATAAATATTTCTTCATCCTTTTTAGAATGGTGCAAATTGAATTTATGTGGAACAACAAGCAAAAAATGATAACTCTAGAAATTTTTTAATTAACACAAAAACTCGTATGAGACGGCCTCATACATGAGACGGGGTATAAATTAACACAAAATAGCATCCATCCCTTCCAAAGTGTACGCACCATGCCCAAATTACACTACAAAAAAGATGCGTTTTAGAGAAGAAAAATTTGAGATGAAAAAGTTTCCGTCTCAAATTGCGACGGTTTTGAGACGGACGTAGTCAAAATCTGACCAAATTTGCGATGGTTTTATATACCGTCGCAACATTTGAAATGGAAATTTGACCAGTTGTAAACACGACGTCGGTTCTGTTCAGTTTTGAGACTGAAAAAACCGTCTCAAGTTAAATGGGTCAAATGTGAGACGGGTTTGGACCCATAAAACAAAATGCAGTGCACATTATTGCAACCGCCCAGTTTGAGACGATTTTTCCGTCTCAAAATTTCGAAATCGATTTAGAGACGGTTTTTCCATCTCAATTTGACACGGTTTTGGACCCATAAAACAAAACATGGTGCGCAAAAATTGCCACCGCCCAATTTGAGACAGTTTTTCCATCTCAAAATTTCGAAATCGATTTAGAGACGGTCTCAAATCGTCTCAAATCTGAAACGATATATGCAGCCCATTCTTCTTCTTCCTCCACAATTTGCACAACGAATTGCCCGCCGCCAGAGGGGGAGGAGGATTATTGTTGATGACGTTTAGTGGGTTTTTTTTTTTTTAATGTTGAACTTGATTTATTTTGCACATTTTAATTTTAAGTATTTTGAACAATTTGGATTTTCATAGTACTTAATAGACTAATTTTAGTTGAACAATGGTTGTATTATAATCACAAATTGATTAGTAGTATAGTTAGATTAATTAAAAATATTTAATTTGCAATTATTAAAAAATTAATAATTAAATGAAAGACTAAAATTACAATTTTAATTAATAAAAAAATTATATAATTAGGAGTAATAAAAATTAGTCAAAAATAAATTTAATTTTATCTAAAATTAGATTTTAAATAATATAATATAATTAAAGTAGAAACTAATATAAAAAATAAATCAGTTAGCGACTATAATTTTTAAAATTTATATAAATAAAGAAAAAAATAATTTAAATTGGAATAGAATTTGAAATTTTGAGGTAACATAATTAGAAATACAAATTTTAAAATAATATAACATAATTTAATTAGAATTTATAAATAATAAAAAATTAATTATAATTTTAAAAGGTATTAGCGACTATAATTCTTAAGGTTATATAAATAAAAAAAAATAATTGATTTAAATGGGAAGATAATTTAAAATTTTGAGGTATCATAATTAGAAATACAAATTTTAAAATAATATAACAAAATTTAAATTTGAACAGATCTCTCATCACTTCATAAATCACAGAACAAGATTCAGAATCAAAGAGATCCTTCATATGCTTGAGCATCTCGAAGGGTCCATTTTCTAATGTTGCCTTTGCAATTCGGGAGTCATACCGAGCAACATAACACACTGAGCCTGGGAAGCATCCTCGATCGCTTAGCTCGAAAAGCAGTGACTGGAGGGAGGGTCGGGATGTTTGAAGTCGAAGAGTTGAACTCGGTTAGCTCGAAAGTGTCAAGATGTTCGACGATAAGGTCCCAAGAGAAGTCACCGGGCGCTCAGATAGACTGAAGACACTGAGACTCAGAGAATCCTGAATGATTCCAAGGCGAAGAATCTGAAGAATATAGTCATTAGAATCAGCTGACGTGGATCAATGAGAGGAAGACAACCAGCCTGGAAATAGTGATCTGGAAATAGAGGAAGACAACACATGATCAGCTCACATGATCGATCAAGATAAGATCAGTCAAGATATATCGGTTTATCCGCGATCGATTAGTACATCAAGTTAGCATATTAGGTTAAGATATCGGTTTAGAACATCGACCTCAATCACGCGTCGATCTTGATCATCCGCTCATCTTCAAATCGATCTCGATCACGTCGATCTCGGTCGATCCATCCGCTTCTCTTCCGATCCGCAACCTTCTCTTCCGATCTTCTAGTCGGTTTCTTTTCGATCGGACATGCGCTCTTTCCGATCACCGGATCGAACAAATGTCATTCTTCCGATCATCGATCAGTCATTCCGGACATCGATCGGTCATCTGGTCATCCGATTAGGTCATCCGGTCATCGATCTTCGATCACCGCTTAGCTTTTTTTCTTCTCTTACGATTTTTTGCTCATTTCGTGGTTAACTTCGGAACTCATCCTACTTATCCGATCTCGATGGGTCTAAAAGAACCAACCTCGTCTGATCTCGATCATCTACGTCTGATTTCGTGAGTTCCCCCTCAATTTGTTCTCTCGTTCCCCCTCAACTTGTTATCTGTAAATCAGCTTCAACAACACAAATTGATAATGTTTTGGCATAATTCATCAAAACTAAAATATCCCAACACTCTTGATGCTTTTTTGAAGTGCAACAGAAAACGCTTCAAACCTCTTGATCCAAACCTCGGGAGTATGAGGATGGCATGTCTAACACATACTCAATCTTTTCTTGCCTAAGCACCAAACGCACGTTTCGGTGCCAGTCCAGAAAATTTGGCCCAACTAATTCGTTTGTTTCCAGAACACATTTCAATGACAGTTATACATTTTAACTAACCAAGAAAAATAAAATAAAACGGGAATTAAACACATAATTCCTATGATCAATATTCAGCAATCAAAATAAACATGGTCTTTCTTTTTATATTTATTTTGTCTCCATTATTTTCACATACTCAATGACCTCATCGGAAGAGTACGAATTTATTTCAAATATAAATTGTAATGGACTAGGATACACATTCCTATTATTACAATATATGATTTGGTTGATTACTGTAATAATAAAACTGGTAGGTCTCTAACCAATTGCAAAACTGCAATTCCTAGTTGATTGAACCTAGTTCAATCGGATGTCCCTTAACTTTTGTTTCTTTGCTTTGGCTGGTGAAACAAAACTAAGTTGATTTACAACCATCGAGCGGTGATATTACATGTCCCTATAAAAGTCCTGTTAGATGTAGATTCGAGCAAAAAACTTTGGTCTTAAATACCCATTGGAACGAAATCGCCGGTTTACTTTTAATTTTGATGAAAGATATCATTTCATTTCAATGAAAAAACCATATTTTAGTGAGGAACATTTTAAAGTCGGGGTATTAATTGCTTAAACGAGACCAACAAGTTTACTACATCACATTTGAGCAATTATTGGGTGACGCCTACCCAAACAAGATATATATACGGACTAACAAATATTTGACGTCGTCAACCCGAACAATTAATACGGTCCGACAAGTATTGGGCGCCGCCTACCCAAACAGTTATAATGCGTTCTATAAATACGTTAAGAATTTATTTAAATTAGTTAACCAAGTGGGATTTTAATAATCATCAATAACATATCGAATTTTAAAATCTAATTTTAAATTCAATATTAAAGTTAAACAATTATTAAAACTTAATAATTAATTCAATTAATTTCAATTAAAATCCTAACTTTTAATTTTGTTTTAAAATTAAACTTATTAATTTTAAAAATAGGTTTTATTTTATTAATTTTTTCAAGGGCTCAAGTGCAATTTCTAAAATTTGCACGGAGGGGCCTGTTTGAGATCTAATTTACAAAACAACCCCTCCCTCATCACAACCCAGCAACCGTCTTTCCAATCGGGACAACCGAAATCAACAACATCAGTTCATCAGATTTAATCCAATTAAGCATAGGAACATTTAACTTTGGAATTCAATTTAATCAACAAACTATAATTTGTAAATGGGAATTACTTGTTGTGTGACTCATAGGCCCTTATATACCGATTGATTAGTCAAACTAACGATCTTAATTGAACCCTAATCAATAAATCAGACATTCTCAATATATCTGGTAAGTTGTGAGGTATTTACAACAACTTGTAACATACGTGGGCTATTGTGATAATATATTTTCATTCGCGAATGCCCGATTAAATCTTGAACATGATGAAGTGTCTATTCAAATAATTTAATCATATTTTCTCATTACGCTAATTGATCACATTTGTCACATTCGGACACAAAGTCCAAACGTGACGTGCATTGTCCAATGACTAACGATACAACTAGTATGAGAAGACGAGCACTCTCTCTAAATCCACATTGAGGAATGAATCCTTTTCTTGGCTCAACTACCACGCACATGCATTTTGTGATAACTCAATCCATGTCATATCTATCTATTAAGGGTGCAAGCGTCGGTCATGTTCAAAGTTCACCACTCCATACATGTTGTGTGTATTGACCTCAAGTTAGAGGAATGTAACATCGCTCCCACTAACCGAGACACCCATAGACACTTAAGTAGAGTAACATTAAATGGTTTCTCGAATGAGTATACTAATACCCTCTAAGGTATCTGTGCATCCATCATGAGATACCTAGTATCTCGTAGTAAGTGAGAACTACTACACTCATTAAGAGTATGATGCAGATCACACATCAATCTCAAATGCATCATCAACATCCCATTCTTGATGATCCTTGATTAGGGTTATTTGAGAGTCATGCTTAAGTCATCTGATGTCTCATATCCTCAATGACAACATTGGTTCATGGGAACACTTACATGAATAAATGCAAACAATCAAACATAATATTCAAACAAGTGTATTGCCATACATTAATATTAAATGAACTATAATATTAAATCAACTGAATATCATCGAGTATTATGTTCTTAGTTCCTTACATATGATTGTGTCTAGGACACTAATACTAACACTACCGACGCATGTTCGATCTCCCCCTGGGGCGAAATACAAAGTGGTTCGGTGTTAATGCTAAATGGCCCGTGGCTCGGGTGGTTCAACGTCCGCTCAGGCGCTATAGTGGTGTGGGTTCGAACCACCCAGGCCATTTTTTTTTTTTTGCAGAAATTCGGGTTTTGAGATGAAAAATTCTGTCTCCGTCTCATATTTAAGTATAACAAGTTGCATATTTAAGTATAACAAGTTTTACGATTCTAAATGCACTATGAATGCACGGTGCATCCGGATGCACGCAAGACTTATATGAGCTCGACTAGGTTAGTGAGTATGACATGCCTAATACTCGAGTCGAACACAAGTAGCTCATGATCTAATCACACTCTTTAACTCCAATAATCTTCCCAATTAACCAACCACACTAGCAATTAGCTACACTATACGAAAAATTTGTGGCGGTTTGAATTTATTTTAAAATTATCACGATATTTAAAACTTTAAAATTCAATATAAAGACTGTACATATTGTTGCAATTGTGATGCACAATTTTAGAGTCTTAATTAGCACAATTTCAATTTCATGTGATGTTCGTGCATTGAATTTTGAGTAATAAATAATATGATCATATATTTTATTGTAAAGTTTTAAAGTTGGCGGTGGAATTAATTATTTGTTAAAATGTCGTCTAATAATGCATAATCAACCATTTCTTTATATTCTTCATGAAATAAAATAATTAAGTACTGTAAAATTAAGTTTGATAAGATATTGAGGGTTGCATTGTAGGTTGGGCACCTCAGCAAAAGGTTTTGAGCCACCCCTCGATTGCTTGTTTTGTAAGTCATTGTGGTTGGAACTCGGTGATAGAAAGTGCAAGCAATGGGATTCCAATTCTATGTTGGCCGTACTTCTCCGACCAGTTTGTGAGTCAAAGCTACATATGCAATGTTTGGAAAATCGGGATGGGGTTCGAACATGACGTTTCACAAAGGGAAACATAACGTCGGAAGAATTTAAGCAAAAGATCAATTTAATTGTTGGAGATACGGGGTTTAAGGAGAGGGCTATGCAGTTTAAGGATAAGATAGAGAATACTGCAAGAGAAGGAGGGACTTCTAACAAGAATATCAACAAGTTTATCACTTGGATAAAAAAATAGAAGTTGTAAGGTACAAAAACCATGCTTGCATGATGCACCATGGATATTTTCTCTATTACATCTTGTGTTTCGTGTTTCCTTTTATCACTTTTTTAGATCCCGCGTTTTTATTTCTGAACTTAATATATATTGTGTTATTGACTGTGTTATGAACTTATGAGCTATGACACAATATCTATATTCCAAGTTGAAATACCACCCCCCCCCCCCCCCAAAACCCCCATTCTAATTTGGATTACGACTTAATGGATTCATACGCACGAGATCCTTTTTTGATTTTTTTTTTCTGAATATTATTGCACGTCATACGTATTCATTTGATCGCAGGACCAAATTTATTAATTTATGCGAAAATACAAAAAAAAAAAAAAATTGTCCTGAACTTTGACCCATTTTGATCTTGGACCTATTAATTTACGATTTTTAATCTTGGTCCTGTAACTTTACAAAATTCGACATTTTCGTCATGTCACCGGCTAGTTACCTGCAATAGCAGGTGGCAGGACTAAAAAGAGGAATTTTGTGAAGTTACTGGACCAAGACCATAATTTACGGATTTTTATTTTAGTCCTGTCACCGGCAAGTTACCTGTAATAGTTGGTGACAGGACAAAAAAGATGAATTTTGTAAAGTTACAGGACCAAGATAAAAAACCGTAAATTAGTAGGACCAAGATCAAAATTGGTCAAAATTACTGGACAAAAAGATCAATTTCCCCTTAATTTAATAATTTAAGATTGTTAAATATTTCAATGGATATGACGAGGAAATACTACACATTGTTCAATCCAAATTCTTTGCTTAATTCATCCTGAAGCTTAATATATGTCTCAATTGTTGCGATATTGGATTGTAACTATCATAGTTGTTCCAAGAAAGATCATACACTGACCGACAAAGTAGTAATTAATTAACTCACAATTGCCAAATTGAAGAGCTTGTACCCAAATGGTTAGATTGAAAACTGTATCCCTTCGCTTTGAGGGATGCTTCCCGGTCGATTGTACGGGATCGGGAAAGGATAGAAGTGGTGGCCTTTGCTTACTTTGGAAGGGGCCTCTAAATCTAGCCCTCTCATCTTTCTCTCGTAATCACATTTCGGCGGGCGTTCCTTCTAGTGAGCAACAACAGCCTTGGCACCTATCGGGGATCTACGGGTGGCCAGAGCGGGGACAAAGACACAAAACCTTCTCTTTGTTGCGTAATCTGGATCCGGGCGATAGAACCCCATGGCTTTGCTTGGGTGATTTCAACCAATCTTTGTGGGGCTGGGAGAAAAGTGGCGGGAACACTAACCGTACGCAACATATGGAGACTTTTAGAAACACTATCTCGGATTTGGAACTGAGGGACTTGGGTTTTCTTGGTCATAGATTCACATGGTCGAATGGGCGTTCGGGTGCGAAAAATATTCAGGTTCGACTTGATCGGGCATTGACAAATTCCAAATGGTGTTGTATGTTCCATAGTGTACGGGTCTCTCACCTCACCCGCATAAACTCAGACCATTCCCCTCTCCTTGTTGAAGGTACTAATGAGGCGAACCAGCAGGGACCTTGTGGGAGAAATAAGAAAATTTTCAGGTTCGAGAAGATGTGGATGGATAAGGAAAACTGCATTGATATCGTGGAAAGGGGATGGAAAAAGGAGGACCAACAGCTCTCATTCTCCGATAGAACTAAGAGTTGTGGGGATAACCTTATGCAGTGGGATTCAACTGTTTTTGGTAATCTGGGGCGCAAAATCAGAATTGCAAAAGCACGTCTTACCATGTTGCAGTCTAAACCTCAATCGGAAGAGATCTTAAAGGCTCACAATGATACCCAAAGACAAATTTACGAGCTTCTCAAACATGAGGAAACCCTTTGGTTCCAAAGATCAAGAGCCCTGTGGCTTAAAGATGGGGATCGTAATACGACTTTCTTCCATAAGAAAGCTTCTCAGAGAAAGAAACGCAACACAATCCTCCGGATTAAAAAACCTTCTGGAGAATGGGCTGAGGGGAACACGGGGGTTGGAAGAGTACTTCGTGACTATTTTATGGATCTGTTTTCATCGGGGGGGCTAAATGACATGCACCGGGTTCTTGAGTCAGTAGAGGCTAGGGTAACTAACGATACTAACTAATCTCTTTTGCAGCCATACTCAGCCGCGGAGATCATAAAAGCACTCAAACAGATGCATCCAGCAAAAGCCCCCGGACCGGACGGTATGCCCCCTCTCTTCTTTCAGAAATTTTGGCCTACTGTTGAATGCTCTTTTGTTGATACTTGCTTGAATATCCTTAATTGTGAAGGTGATCCCTCCCCTCTCAATCACACTTTTATTGTCCTTATTCCTAAAGTCAAATCCCCCACTTGCCCGCAAGAGTTCCGCCCTATTAGTCTTTGTAATGTGATCATGCGTGTCATCTCCAAAGTGATTGCTAATAGATTGAAACACGTGTTGCAAAGTGTCATTTCCAAAAACCAAAGTGCTTTCATTCCAAATCTCTTAATTACGGATAATTCTATGGTGGCTTTCGAGATATTCCATTTCTAAAAAAGAAGACGAAAGGCAAAAAAGGTTTTGTGGCTTTAAAATTGGATATGAGTAAGGCTTATGACAGGGTCGAGTGGACGTTTGTGAGAGCTATTTGCTTAAAATTGGGTCTTGATCCTAAATGGGTCAATTTGATGATGAGATGTGTCACCTCAGTCTCGTACTCCATCCTTGTTAATGGTCAACCCTCTGATCGGTTCACACCTAGTAGGGGTCCGTCAAGGAGATCCCCTCTCGCCTTATCTATTTCTTCTATGTGCAGAAGGATTCTCTTCCCTCATTAGCAAGGCGGAAGCTCGGGGGGAAATTACTGGCATTAAGGTGGTTAGACAGGCTCCACCAATATCCCACATCTTCTTCGCCGATGATAGCATCCTATTTTTTTGGGCAAACTAATCGGAGGTCCTGAAGGTGAAGGAGATCATAGCAACATACGAGGAGGAGGCGGGGCAAAGGATTAATTTGGAAAAATTAGAGTTGTCCACTAGTGGGAACATCCCCGAGGAGACGAAAATCAGTTTGGGCGAGCAAATGGGGGCAAGAACCGTGGTTCAATATTCAAAGTACCTGGGGCTTCCAACTGTTATCGGTAAGGGAAAAAAATAGATTTTCCAAACAATTGTGGATAGGGTGGTGAGCAGACTCAAAGGGTGGAAAGAAAGAACTCTAACCAAGGCGGGAAGAGAAGTGCTGATAAAATCGATTGTTCAAGCTATTCCTAACTATGTTATGAGTTGCTTTCTCTTCCCACGATCGTTATGTGAGGATGCTGAAAAAGTTGTGGCCAGGTTCTATTGGGGAGCGACACCGGGGGAACGGAAAACACATTGGCTTAGTTGGGAGAAAATCTCGCGTTCAAAAGAAAATGGGGGATTGGGATTCCGGGAAATGTACTTTTTTAATCTCGCCATGGTTGCAAAACAGTATTGGAGACTCCTCCATGACGAAAATTCAATGGCTGCAACCTTACTGAAGGCGCGTTATTTTCCCCGGGGAAACTTAGATACCGCGACAATGGGCTTCCAACCAAGCTATCTATGGCGTAGCATCCTCAATGCTCGCGATCTCGTAAGGCAAGGGTCACCGGCTAGTTACCTGAAAATAATAACCGGGAGCCATATTAACAGTAATATGGGTTGAGATGGATAGTGCAATATTAATTATGTAGTGAGATTAATTAATATTTATGGGCTTGAATAATATTGTGGCTCAAAATTAGATATTCAAAGTCCATTAGAAGGTCCAATCTTAATTCTCCTAAAGCCCCCTCAAGTAGCCCAAACATAATGTCCAATAATTGGAAAAGGTGTTTAAAATAAAATAAATTAATGTTGCCTATTTTTCCAAAAGTTTTCGAAAATAATAAAGGAAGAAAGAGAAAAGATTTTCTTGATTTTCTTGGAAAGATTTTATTGAATATGTGTTCTTGAAATACAAGATTATCCCATAAATTCAAGAAAAGTCAAAGATCCTATTTCTTCCCTATTTATTGGGAAATTTTCGAAAACCCCTTAATATAAGGAGGTGGAATTTTTATGGAATATTTTAATTATGGAGAAAAGAATATATTGGATATATTCAAGATTTCTTGGAGATCAAGAAAAAGATTTTCCCATCTTATTCCTAGGGTAGAAATCGTCCACCACCTGGTATTATAAATAGGGGATGAATTTTTCATCCCCAAGTGCAATTCCATGTGTTGGAAAAATTAGAAATCCACAAAGGTGGTGCAACATAATTTTATTTTTCCTTTTGTTAAATTGTTCGCGAGTTCCTTCCACCGGATTGTTGAACAAGGACAAGGGAATACATCTTCTCAAGGTTGTCACTCCGAGAGGTTAGTTTACGTAAACTCGTAGTAATTCCGCATGCGTAAGATTTACGTGAACTATTTGTATGCATGATTGGTTGTTGAATTATTATTTGAATTAATATAGGATTAATTCATGCTAGTAATAATTGTTATAATTAAATTTGTATTTAAATATTCAACCCGAATAGATTCGGGCAATTAATTCCCCAACATATAGGTCGCCAGGAGCATCCCGACCACTTATGGAGTGTCGGATATGGCGTGACGAAGACATCATTAGTGATGACACCTGGTCTTCAAGCTATGAATATGGTGGGTATACTTTCGGAACAGGTTGCCAAGTTGACTAAAGATGTGGAACGTTTGAGGTCCGAGAGAAGATCGAGCCACGGAATGTCGTCGAGTGGAGCAAGCTGTGAACATAGTGTCGTTAATGCTATGTTTTCGGCTAACCCTAGGGACGACTTTATTGAGGCACTTCAAAACGTCTCTCAAGTATCAGATGTGCATGTCTCGCATTTGTTTTAATTAAAGACTAGTGTATTAAAATTTTCTAACTAAATATCTTATTTGAACAGCCACCGACCTTTTGCTACCTTTATTTGGAGGATCCCGATCGGTTGGTGGCCACAGGAACGTTGCACAACTCCCATGGAATGATTCATGGTCATCCCATCACTCCTGGTTTCGTGAGGGTCACACTCGATGTACCCGTAGCCGGACAAGAGGATTCAGTGGTGCCAAAACCAATAGATGATGTCGTCACAGTCGGAACATCGGTCGGGCACTTCATCGAATGGCCGAACAACTTGGTCTCTAGCACCATGAGGGTAAAATATATGTTATTAAAGTTCATTATCTTATTTGTGGTTCTAAATAATATTGCAAATTGATTGTAGAATCTGCTGACACCACAAATACCTCAGAAGAAATCACCACAAAAGGCTAAAGAGAAATCGGGGGTGTCGAGAGAAATCGGAGGGGAGAACGAGGGACTCCATTTCACAAGATACTTGGTTATCCCATGCCCGGAGACTTAGATCACGATGATTATATGCGGTCTAGGTGCACCGGATGGTATCGTCTAATGCTTTCGAGACCATCACAGTTCCCATGATTGCTCACTTTCATCAGAATACTTTCCAAGAATTCGTCGGTGAGGAACATGTGCGTGAAGTCTTGAATTACGAGTGGTTGAGTGCAACCACCATATCCCTTTACCTCAAGTATGTGTTTACTAATTCTCAATATTCACTTTATGTATAGTTTTTTTTTTTTTTTTAAATATTAATTAGAGTATATATGTTGGTTAAAGATATTTGGGTGAGGTATATCTCTCCAGAGGTGCCCGAGCAAGTGGAATGTATTCCTTCGTCTCCCCCCAAGTGTCTTGCATAATGGATGATAGGGTACAGACCATGAGTGGGATAGTTAATCATATGCTGAATCAATCTGGGAGCAATCATCTCATTTTTTTGCCAACAAATGTGGGGTGAGTGCAATAAATATTTCGTTAAAATTTGTATTCATGTTTATAATATTTGCACATATATATGCTAAATTTACAGTTAATTTTAATATTCTCAATATAATATAGGAATCATTGGGTACTGGTCGCCATAAACATGAATACATTAAGTGTGTATTTTATGGACCCAGCTCAGGATGGAGTGATTTCAAATTGCCCTGATCTCGTTTCATATATGGAAGCGTAAGTTCATTTTTAATATTCTATATAATGATTTGTTTTACTTTTAAAATTATGCATATTTAATCTATTTTTATTTTTTTAATTATAATAATAATAGTGTGATGACGATGTATCGGAGTCGCCTTCTAAGTCAAGGTTCAAGATCTAATTTCAATAAAGTGAACTGGATTAACATTAAGGTAAATTTAATTTAGTAAATTATCAAATTAATAGAAAGAAATCATAATTGTAATACGTGATTATAATTGCTAATCAACAGGTTCTGAGGCAACGAGATAATGAACAATGTGGACATTTTGTGTGTTGTTTTATTGAAGATATAATATGCACTTCTCTAACGAACATTCCTCTCAATATAAGTCAATTTATCGATTTATTTAAATTATTATTGATTGAATAAAAATTCATACTATATATTGATTGATTCGTTGTTTGCAGTTTGTCTATGAACGTCCGCTCAAGTCTTACTCTAAGAAAAGACTGGAGAAATGGAAAAAAGATTGGACGGGGTACCTTTACAATCGATTCTTATATTCATACTATATTGAGTGATCGTTGTTTGAAGTTTTTGGTAGCATGTAATTAAATTATATATTTGTGATGATATATATTTCATGTTTTTGGTGTATTGGACGTATATATATGTTTATGATGTGTATGTTTATTTATTTCATGATGTGTATGTTTATTTATTTGATGTTTTGGTATTGGACGTATATATATTATACTGGTATAAGTTTTGGTTTATGGTTTTATTTTAGGATTTTTTATTTATGGTTTATGGTTTATGGTATTGGACGTATATATAAGTTTTGATTTATGGTTTTATTATATGATTTTTAAAATATAAATTAATTATTAAAAAAAAGATATTGGAACATAATAAAAAAAATTATTATAAAAAAAATAAGTTAGACAGCGGTTTATAACCGTTGTCCAAGCCAACACTTTGCAATGTGGTTAAAAACCGCTGTCCAAGCCCACCCTTTTGGACATCGATTTTTTAACAACTGTCCAAGCTTGGACAGTTGTTACTTGAACAACTATTATAATCGCTCTCTAAGGGCTATTTTAACAGTTGTCCAAGGTCAAATGTGTATTAGTGAATACTCCATCCGTCCTACGGTAAGCTTTACATTTTGTAATTTTGGGTGTTCCAATTTAAACTTTACACTTTCTTTTTTGTGGCTCCACTTTTCTTAACAACTATTCTTACTTTGACTTAAAATCACACTAATTGTCACTCATTTAATATTAAAATACACACATTTTCTCTTTCTCTTTTCACAACCAGCAATACATTTAATACTATATCTCTTAAAACTTATATCGATCTCAAATATAAAGCTTACCTTGGGACGGAGGTAGTATTATTTTATAATATATAATTTTATTTTCAATTTACATAATACACGAAGTTATATTGTAGTTCAAATCTCTAAATTCTATATTAATTATTATATTAGTCCAACTAATGAAACTAAGTTTCTATACTATTATTTTAGTTGACCCAAGCCCTTAATTCATTTTAGTTTGTTGAGATTTAGTCCATTTACTATTAAGTACCGTTTGGTTCACGAGATTTAGGGCAGGCCGGAATAATAATTTAATCTCACCTAATTGATTATTTGGTTTGTGGGATGAGAGTTCAGAATATATTTTTAGTCCTGATAAGAAAATGTATTTAATACATATATGGAGAGAAATGTATATCCCATGTGAAAGGTGGGATTAAAAGTTATAATCCTACAATCCAAACATATATCTTGATTTAAACAATTCGATCCAATTAATTAAATATTACCAAATTCTACTCAACTCTATCATAACTAATCAATTCAGTTTTGTGAAACAAATATAGGCTTTAATTATCTTTATCCGGAGATTCCAAAAATGCTCATGAATACGAGCTTGTACTTATTAGTTAATTGGAGATTATTATTTTTTTTTTGGGGCAGGATTAATTTGGAAATTTATATTAGTAACAATTTTGTATGTCATCATAAATTAGTAATAAAATATTAGAGAAAAGAAAAGATTAGCATGCAGGGAATGTGCAGAACATGGTGTACAATTGATGCTGCTTCACTGTCGCAACTTTGTCACATATAAAGGTACAACCCCCTGCTGCATGTGCTCTCCCATGTGCACCTCTCCCATGTACAACCGAAGATTTGACAATATTTCCCCCAAAGATAAAACAAATATAGTTAACAAAGTTAAGTGCACTCACCCTGACCCGATCTAGTCCACAAACAATATTAGTGGTGTACAGTAAAACGTGACACTAATTGTAATTGAAATGTGTCATCTAATTATATAATTAAACAATGTAATTACAAAGTAGGTTTTGTTGTCTTCTTCTCCTGTACAATATTAAAGGTGTGTTTTGAAACACTAAAAAAACTTTTAGAAGCAATCATTTTTAAAAGTTATGAGGGAGGGTTTTAAAAATAAATATTTCTAGAAACTATTTTAATTGTTTCAAAATACACCCTAAATGTGTAAAATGAACGTGACACTAACTTTAATAAAAACATGTTATTTAATATAATCAAACAATATTAATTTATATATATATATATACTGACAAAGTAGTTAGCTAGGTTATGTTGTCTTCTTCATTTGAACAATATTAGAGGTGTATAATGAAATGTGCCACTCAATTTTATCGAAACAAATCAACTAATGTAATCGAACAATACTAATTTATATTTGCTTCATAACGGTCTATCCAACTAGTTCACATGAGACTCACTCATTTATTCAAGGGTAATGTGGTCATTTGATAAAGAGGTTCAGGGTCCCGGAATTCGCATGTGATGGGCAGCTTTCCATGAAGAAATTTCGAATTGAGCGCAACTTGTTGAGCCAACTTCCCGCTAGTTTCAAGTGAGATACGAGAACACTTAATTACGGAAATGCCCCGGCAATACACCGAAAGAAAAAACTCTGTTTCTGGCATATTGCAAGATTCATCATGGGAAAATGGGGCCCATTGTTTGGACGATTAATTAAATCCCAACGAAATGAGCTGGACCATTTAATTCATTTTACAATTGGAGTCGGTTTTGTTAGTTTTGTTTCTATATCAAATATTAAATGTAGATTTTCGTTTGAGAGGTTGGAGGGCTTGAGTTTGATATCTTTTATTTGAATTTTACACTAATATATATTAGGATTTAATTTGTAACTCTCTCGATCACAACATTTTCTTCACACATGAACTAACACATATTAAGAAAATAGAATAATGAGTGGGGGAGTTTGATGGGTAATTTTGTAAACATATATATATATATAGGTTGGATTATTTTTATGTGTGAGATCAAAAGTAATGACATTTTGTATAAATATGTGAATATCGTGAGAGTGTAGTTTATAAAGGGTTTTTCTTTTTTAGGGTGTGAACAAAATGTTAGGACGTGTTAAAAAGAAAAGTGCGAAAAAATTATCATAGGACGAAGGGAGTATATAAAGTTTTATCCATATCTCCGCAATGGTATGATATTAACTGCTTTAAATCAAATTGTCACAAATTTATTTTTGGGCATTTTCTTAAAAAAATCATATTAATGGAGATGTTATTTATCCTTTTAAATCTCATAATTCTCTCATATTATATCAATAATATGAGATATTATTTGATATCCCAACAACAAGTACTAGCCGTACTACCTAAATTATCCGACCTCTTACTACTCGTGCTACCTAGGTTTGGAGTCTAATTCTTCTTGTTTTGATTCCAATTTTTTTTAAGTACACTTAATTATATATATACACATCAAGAAGTCACGAAAGACAGGTGTTGATCGATACTTTTGTTTTTGTTCATTTTCAAAATTCACATTTAATTAGTGTTTATAATTAATACTCTCATAAAATTAGATGGTCGAGACTAGTCTAATATCTATATCTATAACATATAGGGAATAAGATAAAAGAGCTCGATTATATATTTATTTTAATGGAACCAACTCAATACAAATTATGCATAGTTAATAATTATATATACTAATCATTTATATCAATTACTAATAAGTTGCGCTGAATTTGACCCCGCAAAACAATATTTTATCATCAGCCTATCAATGTATATGGATAAACATGGGAAACGGATACATAAATGATAAGGTGCTGTTTTCTTAGAAAGAAGTTATAATGACTGATCTCCTTAATTATAACCCTAGTTAGAGGACAAACCAAATGAAATATACTCAGTATCTCAGAAAGTATCATCACGAATTAATTAAAACTCTTGTCACTTGGTCTTGTAGGAATCTGCAGGTGCACTTCGTCGTAGGAAAGGATGCACTAAAAATGACTAAAAAATAATAAAATAAATAAAAGAGACTCATGTTAAACACAAATTTCTTAAAATAAATTATGTCTTTCATTTTTAGTGCTAGTAAATAGTACTAGAACATTTGTTTTTCAGGATACACCGATTGAAAATACTATATCTTTCATTAATTGAATCGATAAAATGTTTGATGTTATCATGAACACTACAAGAAAATAAAAACTGTCTACGAATTTCTAATAGCTATAAAATTTTCCTACAAAAATAATTTGATTCTTAGAAAGGGAGTATTGCCTATGATTTGTCTACCAATTTTTAGAATATTTTTTTTAAAAATACCTACAAAATTAATTTCTTAGGCAAACAAATTACATACGAGCAATCAACCTACGCATATGTAATTTCCGTAAACAAATTTTCATACACAACTAATTTTCTAGACAATTTATATTTCCTTAGGTAATTATATTTGTAATTTAAAAATAACCTATATAATTTGAAAATTTTGTAGACAAATCGTAGACAATATTTACTAATTAAGGACGAAATTATTTTTGTTAAAATTTTTAAAAATAATTAAAAAAAATATTAAAAAATTTCGTAGGCATTGCACTATTTTCTTATAATGTCAAATGCATATAGAAATATCAATATCACGGGTACTTGAGTGACATGTTAGAAAATTTAAATTAATTTCTTCCCATTAAGATATTATTAACACACGAGTCACACATGTATATAGGAGAGATTTCACGATAAAATAGAGCATAATTTAAACATTGTCACTTTAATACTTTAAAAAATAAATATTAATTTTTGTTTAATTATAGCCTTCTCATATATCACCAGTGTTTATCTATATATATATATATATATATAAAAGCAGAAACCGCCCCAAATATTATCAATATTTTAGAGATATATTTTTAGATACATATTATTGATTTGAGATATATTTTCTTAGAGATTGAATATTCATATACATAAGAGATTCCATATATATATATATATATATATTTATTTATTTATTTTTTGGGTTAGTAATATTTTTGAATTATATTCGTTAGTTAATGAATAATAACAAAATTAAATTTGTTATTCGATTGATTATAGTTTGGATTATATTAATCAATTAATAAATAAGAACAAAATTTATGTTGCACATACCACATGCATATAGTACTAAATTCATCGTCCCAAAATTAATATAAGTTTATTTTTATTGTCCCAACATAAATCGGCCTACATTTGAAAACTATTGAATTTTTCCGCTAAAATATTTGTCAAATTGAAAACAAATCTTTAGAATAAATATTAACAAATTATGATTGAGAAAAATTTTTAAACAGTGAGAGTTTTTGTGCATAAAAGTAATAGTTTTTATGCATAACAATGATAGTTTTTATATATAACAGTGATATTAAGAAAATCGAGTTCACAGTGAACTCGGGTTCACACAAGTTTTTGTCAAACTTTTATTTGAATTTTTCAACAATAATAAATGTTTTCATTTTATATTAACTTTAAATTTTTTGAGAGATTAATACTTTCCATATTAAAAATAATATAATCAATAAAAAACACCGTCTTCATAAAAACACTTTAATATGAATATTTATAAAAATTTAATACAAATTAATTGTGTAATTATAACCGTGCATCACACGGGTTGAATAATTACCAGTGTATTAAGAATATCAAAATCCACAAATACCAAATGGCATTCCCGTAGTTCCTCCACAAACTAGTGGCACTAAACGAAATCCTCCTTACTTATACCCCCACAACCCCATTTCTGAACATCCGTTATTCCGTCACCCGTAACGCCGCCGCCGCCGCCACAAAATGGGCTCCACTCCAAGAATCTCGACGCCGTCGTCCACGAGAAGGCTGAAAAAAAAATCACCCAATTTTAAGCCGAAGGCTCCACAAACCGGAAGAGCGCCACCACCGCACGACGACCACCCACATTAGCGGCGGCGCGTCGATTTCTGACAAGCTGGAGGCCCTCAAGAGCCTCGTTCCTTCCCAAAGCCCGGAAATAAAGCCCGAACAGCTTTTTCAAGAAACCGCCGACTACATTGCGCTTTTGAAAACACAGGTCTTTGTTTTGCAGAAATTGATTGATTTTTACGGATCTCAACCTCAAGAAAACCAAAATGTTGTATAGAATTTAGAAACATGGCGTCTTTTTCATCGTCTCTAAGAAAAGGGTTACGAGAAAGTATTATGTGCACTCTGTGCAACATGCAGTACTAGAATTAGTATTAGTTCTAGTAAACAATAGTATTAGTTTTTACGAGCTAAAACTATAGTTACTACGAGCGATACTATTAGTGGTGTACATGCACAAATTGCACATAATACTTTGCTGGGATTACAAATGACATAAGAAATCAAGATGGCAGTTCTCTTTTTGCCTTTTTTTTTTTATTCCAAAATTTTATTTCTTGACTGTTAGTTTGAAGAATTTTTTAGTTATCGTGGCAAAAGATTTGAATTTTTGCATCAATAGTAACACAAAGTTTGTCGCTTATATAGATGTAGGGATATACTTGAATATTTTTAACCCAATTTTGGACTAGAATATTTCTTAAGAGAATCATATATTTTAATTTGATTCAAATCTAGAAAAGTTTTTTTTTTTTAATAATCGTTTTTTTTTTAAATATGTATATGTTATCAGGATCCCAGTAATATTTAAGCTTAAATCCAACTTTAAAATGAACTCTTTCCTTTTTATTATAAAAAATCATTGCTCTGGATTAATTTTATACATGAACTCTATTATTATTATGTATAAAAAATTTATTATATATAAAAATTATCACTCTTTTAGATAATGTTTTATTTTTTAAACGGCGATAATTTTTGTGTATCACAGTAATAATTTTTGTACATAATAGTGATATTTAAAAGATAGAGTTCACCGTAAACTTGAGCTTACATAAGTTTTTATCTTTATTCTAAACATGTATATAAAAATAAGAAATGAATTCTTTTTTCTGTACAACTTAAAAAGTAAAGAGTAGGTATCCTGTGAAACTGATTCCATATTTGCAGACCTGATCCTTCAATTATCACGACTAATACCCTTATGTAATGTAAGTCATACTCTTAAGTTATTACTACTAACACTCCTATTGTAATATAAATCATACTATTCAGTAATATCATTTCTATAGTAGTAAATCATACCATTCAGTTATCACGACTAATATTTTTTAATAATATAAGTCATACTTCTTAATTAATTTCATGGATCTCTTGTGTGAAATTCACTCTACACTTTGCCAAAAGTAAATATACAGAGTTTAATGAACAAATTTTAAACGACGAAACAACTCAAGCAGGAGAATCTATACCGTGAGGTCATGATTTTAATATTATTTCACCTTTTAAAAAAAACAAGAGCTAGCTTAATAAATTCTTGAAATGTTGGAACTCATTGGTTGTTTCAACAAGTGTTTGTCACGAGCTATAATCAGACTGACACATGTTTTACCACACTAACCTCTCAAGTATAAGAGGGTCGTTGAGTGCCCGGTTTTATATCAATTCACGGGACTAGTTGGTGGAATATATCACAATCGCTATGTGTCGGCGCGTGATTAAAATGTTGAACATGTTTTTCGATTTTTTTAAGAAAAAAATAATTTATCAACTAAGAAAAGTTAAATAACAACAATATAAAAGAAGAGCAAGCAAGTAAAACAATTAAACGAAAATGTTTTGTGATTTGAGTGTGAGAGGTGTCCGGGTGTTGATCCTCGTGTGATGATCGATTAACGATTGCCTAGGTGGTTGTCTCTACGACCGGCTACTCCCTAAGAAGGATCACTCCAAATCCACCATTCCCGTACTTGGTAAGCCTAGGTTCCGATTGCGTTTTACTCCTAATATCGGGATGTGAACTCACTCTTTCTAACCCGGGTAATTGCAAAGGAAGGGTTCTCTAATTAACTATAGAGACAATCAACCATAAACAAATAATTAATCAATCATCAACACAATTCACAACACCCAAACACTAAGAAACCTTAGCCCATGGTGCTACAAGCAAAACTCATAGCTAATTTGCAAGCAAACAAGAAACCCATATCAAAATAAGCAATAAACAACCAATAAAAAGAAATAAACACCTTACAAATGAAGTTCAAGCACAATTTCATACAAAAGCCATCAATACTCCTTGGTTTCTTGCTCCAAACTGAAATTAACACTATATCGATGCTATTCTATGATAATCTAAGCTATCTATGGAAGCAAAATGCAAAAAAATGAAAAAGTATTAGTTGCAGCTCTCAAAAGTATCACTTGCTCTCTACCATATCTTTCCCCTTAGCTGCTGAATGAATGAAAAACGAACTTGGAGGCTTATATATCATTTTGGAATCAGCTGGCACGTGTCCCTAGGGCTTTTTGGCAGTATCTTCATTTTTGGGTCAGCTCAACTCGAGCTGGGTTGCTCGACCTCAGGTTGGTCGAGCTGGCCATAAGTCGTGTGAGCGATTTCGTTGTTCCGGCAGCTCGACTCGAGCTGGGTTGCTCGAGTCGAGTAGGTCAACTTTTTCACCCAACTCTCTGAACTCTAAATGCTTAAAATGCCGAGCACATTGGCTCGACTCGAGCTGCCAACTCGAGTAGTCTGGCTCGAGTCGAGTAGCACCAACAGCGTGATATTTTTGTTTCGTTCATAACTTAAGCTCCCGAACTCCGATTGACTTGGTTATTTTTGCGTTGCGACCCTCACTTTAAGCTCTTTCACATGGTTCTATATTTGACTTGACTCCAAATAATATTGAGCTCATGTTTTACTTCCAAAATCCACAATTTTCCTACAAAGATAGCAAAACAAAAGTCTTTCTCATTTCAAGTGCAATTAGTCCAAATTGAGCAATAAAATCATGAAATTGTGTCAAGAGTGAGCAAGAAAAGCACATAAATCTCAAGCAAAATCACCACTAATCACAGACCAAATATTAGAGTAAATTTGCTTGAATGTAGGTATGACATAAAATGACATAAATATGAATTCGTTTTGCATTATCTTTTTTTTATAGTTTAGAGTTTGATTTCTAAGATTGTTGTATCAACTTCTTTACACACATGTAGCTTATCCGGCCCACGCCAATTATTAGGTTGTTCGACCGGGTATGCACACACATATGTACACTAGAAAAAAAAAATTGTATGAGACGGTCTCAAACATGTGATACGGTCTCATGCATATAAGACGGGATAGCTTGTATGAAACGGAATGAAAATTAACATAAATTAACACACATCCCTTTAAATATTAAAACGTCATGCTCAAATTATACTCTGTTTTTCTGTGAGACCGTCTCACACAAATGTGCCTATATATACTATAGTAGATTCAGTTTTACACGAAATCTTAAATAAATATCTTAACATTCTTATTATATTATTCAGGTATTTATTTAATTTTAAAAATTCATTTAGTTTATAAGATTGAATGACATATATTTTTTTTTAATAATTCAGTATCCAGTTCAATATATAATCGACTAATTAGAAGAGATCAGAACTCATCGTCCACTAACGGAGACTCACTTCAAGCCAAAACAAAGCTTGATCGGATGAACTAAGATATTTGGCACGTGAAATTTTGGAGGATTTAAACTCCTAAGTAGAATTTTATAGAAATTAAAATCTTATATCAAAATCCTGACAAATAGATGGAGATTTGAAATTTGAAATTCCAAAAACCACTTTCAAACCATAAAAAACACAAAGGCCTTAGTGTTTGAGCTCTGAACATGACACATGTCTAATCGAATCAAATAATTTAATTATGAAGCACACTTATATGAGACGGTTTCACGATGAGACATAACATAAATTGAACATTGATGCATTAACACTTTGGGAGGGGTGAGTGTGATTTGTATTAAATTGTACCTCGTCTCATGCATGAGACCGCCTCATATGAGTTTTTGTCTTTAAATATTATATGGGTTTTTTAAGCTTTTAGGGTGTGTTTTGTTTATTAGATAAGGTGGGTTAGATAATATAATGGGTCTTTTTAAGTTGTTTTGTATCTATTATTAAAACCCGGTTGGATTGTTGGGCCCGGGTCCATTTCCCATTTTTAACCCACAACCACTTGATTATTAAACCATAGATAAGGGCTCAGATTATTTATCAATGAAAATCTGTCCAATTGGGCAACACATGAAATGTCACAAATGCCCTTCATTCTTTAACTAATATTACGAGTTTGCCACTGAATTTTACAGTTTTCTGGCCCAACCAGGCAACCACCATTCTGCCCACTAGGTCATAAATTGGCCATATTTATTTCATTGTTCTTCATCTTCTTCGCGAAGATTCAGGAATCAGGAATCAGTAACAACAAAACCAGTAACGCATACATTTAAAACCAGTACCATGGATTGAGAGACGATTAGTCAACCAAACTGAAGACTGCATCACTTGATTTTCAAATGACATAAAAAAAATCAACAAAGCAACAGGATTTATGGAGACCCATAATTCCTAAAAAACCTATTTAGAAAGACCCACCCAGTATAACAATTCATATGCAAGCAAATAATTAAATACAAATCTACATAATTAAATTAAAATTAGCAAAACCCTAACTCAATTCTGAAATGTATCAGCCAAACAAATCAATTACATACCGCGTTCGTTTTAGACAGGATGTTGTTTGCGCTATCAACGAATCACTATCGTTCTTGCACTGGAGAAGACAATGGAGCTATTCGAGTACCCGCCTATGAAATCGCGGTTGTGGAAGAGGGGAGAATCTAACGGTGGGGTAACGCGGCCGTCGTGGAAGAGGGGAGAAGTCCAAGAGTATGCAGCGGCCGTCGTCGAAGAAGGGATTTTCTTGCTGTCGTCCAACAGAAATTGAAGGGTGAGAATCCCAACTTAAAATTGAAAAATTAAGGGCTCAGAAAATCCAACCCTCATCTCACACGCTCAAACTCATCACCATTAATGGAGTTTTTGAAGCTTGAGTCTTATTTCTCATTTATTGTCTTTTGTTAGTTGTTATTCCCTATGAATTTGCTTGATAGCTGTTTTCACGTTTTTACTAGTTGTTTCCTTATTTCTTTTGGATTTTCCAATTTTTCCTTTTAAATATTAAAGAAATCAATTGGGTCATAACAAAACAAGACAAAAAAGTAATTTAAAAAATGAAAAGGGTATTTTTGATAAACCATTGGAAAATTACATTAATCCTACAATTCAAATAATTTATTACACCGTTCATGACTAATTATCTCATTTACAATCCTACAAACCATTCAACATATAATGTAATATAAAAACACAAATGAATAGTGCAATCCCAACTAATACAATCATAACAAATCAAACATATCCATGAATCCAAACGAGCCCTTAATATTTGTTTAAACAACTTTTCAGATTTAATTAAAATAAAGTTTAGATTTGCTAAAGTATTTTTCAAGATTATTAAAGAGATCTTTTATATTTCATTTATCCCAGAAGTCCAATGTCCGACCTTCACGTAAACTCCCGTGTTATTTCAGCCCAATAAAAATGCTCAGGCCCAAGCCATATATACTTGATTCGTGATTTTATTTTTAAAAAATTGTTTCATTGAATTCTTAAATTCTGCCGAACTTTTTATTTAGTATCCTCGAAATTGGTAACCTTATGCTGACCCACACTATTAATTTTTTTCTTTTTCCCTACACACATGATGCACACGGTAAACATTTTTGGATTTAAATCCATATATATACAGTCAAAATGTTTGACAAAATTGGCAGTGCACCTAGTCAAATTTGAAAATTTCCAATCTAGACTTTTAATACTAATTGTCATTGTTACGACACAAAATAAAATCAATAAAATACTATATGCCTAAATATTCAATTTCAATCTTGTGTGGTTTTGACCATTACTTTTCTTCTATCATTAATATAGCGTGAACATCAATCTTTATCACTTTTGATTTTTCTATAGGAAAAATTTATAAGGGTCCAATTTGAACATGGATTCTCATTTTATAAACATAGGAGTTTTTTTTTTTTTTTTTGACAAGATAAACATAGGAGTAACATTTATAAAATAAGGATATTTTTTAAGACAATCTGAAATTTGGGTGTTTACATATGAAATTCTTCCTATTTAATTTTTTAGTATATTTTCTCTTTTAAAAAATAACTCACTCCCCGCCTTATATGAATAGTGCAGTTCTCGTGGGTTATATAAAATTGCAGTTGAAACTGTAGCAATCACATATTGACTTTTTTGTTTGAATTTGTAGCTTTCCAAAAATAATAAAGCAATTTTCTGCTGATGCCATAGGTGACGACATTTCGGGTCGCTTTGGCACAGCTTACAGGGTGTTTGCAATAAATTATAAGTGATAATCACCTAAAATTGTTTGTATAAATAATTTGAAGTGTTTTATTTCACTTTTATTAGCTTAAATAAACTCTCATAAATTATAAGCTAGAAGCTTCAAAGATGGTGCTTTTAGTAGGTTATTAGTATTTTTTTTTTTAAATTAATTTTTTTTTAAAACGCTATCAACTTTTCTTTGAATTTTTTTACAAGCATCATCAACTTCTACTATTAATAATTTTTCTCATAATCACTAATTTTAATCACTTCTTTAAAACCATAAATTTTTGCAAACACCCTCATAAGTTCTTTAAAACAATTTATAAACTATTTAGAAGTTTATAATTTTTTTAATTTTGTTTGGTAAAATAATATTTTTAACATCTTATAATTTAACAAAAGCTCTTTAAAACTTTTAAGCCAAAAAAAAAAAAGTTGGATATCATAATTTATTTTACAAAAATTATATAAGTTCTACCCATCTCAACCCATCTCGGCCTTTTTTTTTTTTTTGAAAAAAAAAATTGTTTTAAAAAAAATTTAAAAATTTTTTTATTCCAAAAAAAATAAATTATATTATATTAAAATTAAAAAATATTTTATAAAACTTATTAAAAAATTTATAAGTTTTATTTATTAAACACTTTAATAACTTATAAGTTATTAAAAATTAAATAAATTCTTAAAACAACTTATAAACTTTTAAAATAAGTTTAGCCAAACGGGCCTTCACCTTTCCTGTTGCTTTTAATTAACCAACATAATGTGTATATATTGAACGTAATAATAAATCAGATTAAACACCAAACTAAAATGGGGGATTCAAGTAGAAATCAATTGTTCAACAATTATACAATCAAATTATCTTAAATATTGCAAAATATAATTTTATTTCATTAATAAACATGTGGTCACGATACAGTAAAAAGTGTGATCCATCAAATCAAATGAGGTTCAAAAAGTAAACACTAAGACAAGATGCATAAGACAAAATTGAAATCACAATCCACGATTGAATCGTACAATAGCTTCTATTTGTGTATCCAAGTGATAAATTTATTGAGATTATCGTGGGAAGCCCCTCCTTCTTTTACAGTATTCTCAATCTTTCTCTTAAATTGCAGAGCCCTCTCTTTAAACTCCTTATCACCAAGAATTAGAACGATCTTTATCTTAAATTCTTCGGATGTAATAATGTTCCCGTTTTGAACATCACGTTCGAACCTCACCCCGACTCTCCAAACATCACATATGTAGCTTTGACTCACAAACTGGTCAGAGAAATACGGCCAACATAGAATCGGGACCCCACTGCTTAAACTTTCTATAGTCGAGTTCCAACCACAGTGACTTACGAAGCAAGCAACAGAAGAGTGGCTCAAAACCTTTTGTTGAGGAGCCCAACCTACAATTCAACACTAAAGACTGTCAGACTTTTGAACTAAATTAGTATTTTATTTCATGAAAAGTACATAGATTTTGATTTGGTAGATCCATGACCGAAGCTAAAGAGGTGAAAAGTCAAATAGTTCATGTTTTGATAAAATGTTAATTAATTCCACTACAATTTTTAAAGGTTTTCAATAAGATGCACTCTTACTAATTGTTGGAGTATAATATAAACTTAACCCTTTAAAAAAGACCGCTATTTGTTGGAGAAAAAATCAACTCATTCAATTGATATAATTATTTCAGAGTTATTATCTTCCACTCCTTTTAGAAACTTGATTGGGGCCCACTTTAAAAGTTATGAAAGAAAAAAACATATATAGATATATATTATTTTTATTTTTCAAAAAATTTATATTATTTACTTACAGTGGCAATCGACATTAAAAGAAAATTGTCATTTAATGACAAAAATTCTATCACTATTACTTCACTTAAAAATTTTCAATGACAAGAATTAAAAATATTTTCATGCAATTAAACACTTTTACCTAGAGAAGCAAAAGCGATAAAATTTTTGTTTTAAAAAATTAATTTTCACGTTATGCAAAGTGATAAATTATATGGAAAAAAAAAATCGATGGCGAACGAGTCAAACCTGTAATTCGGCCTCTGCCCGACACTCTCTCCAAGAAACCCTGGGGGAATTCTTGCTTCTCCTCCCCTGGTATGGAATCAGGTCTCACAACCCACAAAAATGGCATATTCGTTTCCTCAATCCCTATCGCCAATTCTTGAAACTGAGCGTTGCTAAGTATCGCGGTGCTGCCAAACGCGACGTAAATAACCGAGCTAGTGTGTTGTTGGTCAAGCCATTCGAGGCACTCAGAGTCCTGTTCCAAGAAATGGCCACCCGAATTCGCTTGTCGATTTTCGGCGGTCAGAAGGGGCCCGATGGGGACGATGTGAGAAGGGAGGTCGGTGTATGCACCCTCCTCGAGATCGAAAGTGGAGGTGCATAACAACCAATCTGCGGATTTAAGATGAGGGGTGTCGTGCACCATTAGCTTGAAAATGAGTTTCTGAATGCTTTCACTCTCGCGGTGCCAGATGAAGTGTGATGGCAGCATGCTTGGCATTCCTTTTGCAAATTTAACCGCCTTCTTCTGTAATTCACTACCTGCATTCGCAAAATTAATTCTATTGTTTGTTCCTGATTTATTAGATATTTATGTGATGACCTTCTGAATTTAATTTTTATGCTTTTAATTAGTGAATTTAAGATTTTATTGATTTTTGGTTATATTTCGTATATTGTTCTCAGAATTGTTATTTTGCATTTTTTTATGGGAACAGTTTTCAGTAATATTTTATTGAGGAATGAAAAAAAATTATGTGAGTGGCAGGATCTCATTTGCATCCATGTGCACCGTGCGCTTATAGTGCATTTTAAAACAGTAAAACTTGTTATATTGAAATATGTAACTTATTTACCCTGAACCGTGCATTTATGAATATGAAAAAAAAATGGTATGTTTCAATATAAACAAATCACATCTTCTAATATAACAAGTTGCACGATTCTAAAATGCATTATGAGTGCACGGTGTACCTGGATGCATACAAAATTTAACTTTTTTATGCTACATACGAGAAATACTTTTTTAGTAATTTTCAAATAAAATTTTATTTTCTTCAACTCTCTAATTAATTAGAAGTCAACTTTACAATGAGTACCCTTTCAAAAAAAAAAACTTTACATATGAGAATTTTTATGAAAACAAATTAAAGATATTCTTTCAGTAATATTCCTTCTGTTGTTTCATTTTCAATACAATGGAATTTTCTTTTTCTTCAATTTCCAATAAATTACCAAGTAGTATAGGACAAAAAAAAAAAAAAGTCCCATTAAATATCTGAAAACACACACTGACAAAAAATAAAAAATGGAGATGCAATTAATTAAACTAAATCATACCCTCATTGTCAACTATCCCATCTTCAATCAATTTAGGGACGTTAAATATCAACGGGAACATCGCTGCCGGCACTACCGAGAAAAGCGCCGATTGTACCCCCAATTTCCTGGCAGCTTCCTGAATCCCACTAAGGTGGTGGTCACAAATCACACACGTCACCTTTTCGTCCTCCTCCTCGTCCTCGCCCTCGTTAATCTTTACGATTAACTTCTTGATATTCTCGGGCACGACTTTCCACACCGTCTCTATGAACTTCTCTGGGACGACTCGCTCCTCCGGTTCCAGCCCGTCTGGAATCGAGCGGAAGTGAATCGGGCCCCCCGATGAGGACTTGGCGACGATGTCGTGAACGAAATCGACGTTCACGAATGTGATCTTGATGTCGTGATGTGTGGCTAGGATGTGTGCTAGCTCTAGGAGTGGGATTACGTGGCCTTGGGCTGGGTAGGGCACCATCATCACATGAGGTTTTCCCATGGCTTATTCTTGTGAAAATAGTGAGGTGTGCTTACGTGTATATACACACGGGACGTGTGTTGATTTGCATGAAGTTTTAGAGGCTAGGTTTGTGTTTATATACGTGTGTGCATAAGGGTGTGGTTACTGTGGTAGTTGAAGGATGTAGTAGTTGAGTTGCGTGTAACATGGAGAAATTAATAATTAATAAGGGTATTTTTTGCTTATTAGTTGTTTTACTAAAAATTACTCATTCCGACCTATTGTAATTGTCTTATTTTTTTGGTTGATCATGATTTAAGGAATAATATTAAAATATTAGTTGATGGACATTTTTTTTTTGTGGATGAAAAATAAGGAGTGATATATTAAATAGTGAATCTTTTTGTTTTATTGAGAATAAAAATATAGGGTAGTGGAGTGTTACTTTTTCCATTTATGGAATGAGAAAATTATAGTGGGACGTCCATAAAAGTAAAAGCAGAGACAATTCTGAGGACCGGAGGAATATTAGTTTGTCAGTATTAACTTGAGAGGTTGGGTTTGTGTTTATATATGTGTGTTGTATTAGTTGACATGGGTGTAACATGGACAAATAAGGCCATGTTTTACTGGTATAAGTTGTTTTATTAAAATGTATTAGTTGATCAGTATTAATTATTATAAATCACGAAAATTTAGTTGAAATAAATTTTATTTTTATGATGTTTTGTTAAAATAAATAGTACTATCAGTTGATGAATATTAACGGTTATAAATCATGAAATTTTAATTTACTAATATTTAGTTATTATTGAAATTTCTTATATACGGGACCAAAAAATGGTACAAGGGGAAATGATAATGTAACTAGCTATATATTTTCGAAGGAAAGTTATGACGTGGATTAACAATGAAACAACTAGCGAGATTAATAGTGTTTTTGTTTGAGAGAGAGAGAGAGGAGAGAGTAATAGGTGGGCAATGGCCTTATATGTTATATCTGTGTTACCTTTAGTCGTCTGAGAGATCCATTTCCAACTCTTGTTTTGTAAGGACTTTTTGTCCAAAAATATACTCTTATTTACAGGGCCGTTTGGGAGAATTTGGTGGCCTGATGTGAACTTTCAAATGAGGCCTTAAGTGAGGCCCCAAGTAAAAATATAAATGTGAAACAATTTAGTTTTTATAGAAGCAATAATATTTAAAAAATTCACATTATTAGTATTTTGATTATCGCTGGAAACTTGAGAATCTTTAACCACAAATGTTTCTAGAGCCCCTCTTTGAGGTTGAATTAATGCTTCAATTCTTCTTTTCTTCTTAAGTTTTTCGCTGCCACATCATATTTTCTAATTTTATGAGGCATTTTTTTAAGAGGCATAATTCAATAAGCTCACTACTCACAGAGTTACAGTTGCACAGACAAATAATTAACAAACAACAATGAACAATCATAAAAAAGTAACAAGTATTGAAGTAATGAAAACTTTCCTTTTGGCGATTAGGAGTCTCCTTCTCGAATTTAATAGCAATCCGGCACCTCACACCTGCAGCGGCAATGACTTGAGCCAAGTAGCCAACAGGTTGCTAAAAATTCATATTAAAAAAGACAATAACCCAGAAGGCCAGAACAAAATTAGCTTCTTTGAAAATTCCATTATGAAATTAAATAAATGAAAATTGTTGAAGAATATTAGTACCAAAAATTACCTTCGAATTTGAAGAAACCCATAGCTAATAGAGATCCAAGTTACGGAATAGTGTCTAAATCGACAAATTGTTGCTTTTTTTTTCAACCTAATAGAAGAGGAAGATGATTGGAGTTGGGTAAAACTAATTTGGGATACATCTTTATATGCACAGACTGACTGACAGAAGATCAACGGTAATTTTATTGGAAAATAGAGAAATTGATGGAAGATTAATAGAGGTTGAGAAAATTAAGGATGAATTTTATTGAAAAATAGAGAAATTGATGGAAGATTAATGGAGGTTGAGAAAATTAAGGATGAGAAGAAGAATTGAAGATTTTTAGTCGGCTGTTGCGTATACTTAGCGTCAGATTTATGATTTTTTTAAGCCTAATAATGGGCCTCGAAAATTTGGGCCTGGGAGCCCTGAAAAAAGTGAGGTCTGGTGCGGGTGGGCTTACTGAACACCCTTATAGCCGGGGCTGCTCATTTTGGAAATATCAACGTTTGGAGATCTATTTAGAATTGAAATAATAAATAGGAATTTGAGGTGAAGTGTGGATAACTCAAGTGGTTAGAGCTCTACCACCTGAGACCTTGAGGTCCTGGGTTCGAGACACGGAGAGAGAATATTTATTCCCTTTTGTGGTGGTCCCTCTCTTGTGGGGTGATGGTCCCCCTATTGTTGGGTTGTGGTTCCGAGTTGCAGTTTCGGGTGGTCCCCCTCTTGTGGTGATTGTGGTTCTGGTCTACAACGAGATGAAATGATGTTGTCATGTGTCCGATGGTAGAAAAAATTATTGTAATTGATTGTCTTTAAAAAAAAAAAGAATTTGAGGGCTAATTTTATAAATATTTATATATAAAAAATAAATGAATTAATTAAATTATGTGTATATGTAAATTTAAAAGTAATAATATTTTATATAAATTTATAAATATTACTCCCTCCGTCTCGCAATAATGTGCACAATTTCCTTTTTGGTTTGTCCCGTAATAACGTGCGCATTTTCTAAAATGACAAAACACTCAAAACTTACACCCTCACAATATCATTATAATTGATTTAAATAATACCAATAAAATAAGTTTTCTTAATTTCTATGCCCGGATAGGGGTGCACGTTATACTGGGACGGGGGAATTATGAAGTTAAAGTACATGAAGAGTTTTTTTATTTTTTGAGTATAATTAAAAATAATGTTGAGAATGAGACTTCCCAATAAAATAAGTGTGTAAGTACTTGCAGGATAAGAGATTATTTTATTTCACTTTCTTGCACTATTTAATTTTCTTCTTTGTAAATTTTAACAATATATAGGAATTATAGTGGGGCCGAATTGAAACTTAATTAATATCCTCCTTTGATTTCTTCTTTGATGAAAACGATGTTCATTTTCTTCCATTTTTCCTCTTCAATGTTATAGAGCACTATTTGTATTTAGGGCTTGTTTTGAAACATTACTCAAGCTCAAAAAATATTTATTTTTAAAATAAGTTGAGTCATAATAACTTAAAAAAGAAAACACTTATATACTAATCATTGGAGGTTGAAAACACCCCCCTAAATTTGTATTGTTAGGGGTTCTTGAGTTCTTGTTTTCCTTTATAAAGCAAATCCTTATATATATGTACGTATAACTGTATAAGGTATATATGCTATAAAAAATGATTGTTATTTTTTTTTTTTCTTTCAAGGAAGAGACCGTGTTGTTGATCCCTCAGCTTGACGGGTTATAAATCGAAGGATATGTCTAAGTAGCAGACATTTGTGGAAGAGAACCAACAAGATTCAATCCTCAGGACAAATCTCCATAATATTTCAATAGAAATTTTATTCCATACGGGGTTCGAACTTGCGTTGCCCAGAACTTCTCCCCATATTTAATTGGCTGTTAATGAAGCAATTTTGTATATTAAAAGTTGTATGATTCAATAATTATAAGTTGTATCTTTTGATATAACAAATTGCATAATTCTAAATTTAAATATGAGTGGTAGGAAACATAATTAAACAAGCACTTCTGGAAAAAACTATGTCGGCAATGGCCTGTTATGTTACGGTCACCTTAATTTAGTCCTCAACTCTTGTTTTTTAAGGACTTTTTCGTCCTTTAAAATTACTTTTGACTTTTCTAGCTCGGAAATATCAACGGTTTGAAGATCTATACTTAATTGTGAGGTTGAACAATAAGTTAGGGGTAATTTTGTAATATTTATATATAAAATAAATAAAAAAAGTTAAATTGTGTGTGTATACGAGTCCAAAAGTAATGAGATTTAATTTGTATAAATTTATAAATATTGTGAAAGTGAAATTTATGAAGAGTTTTTCATTTTTAGTGTGGAAATAATATTGGGAATGAGACGTCCTAACAAAACAAGTGCACAAGTACTTGCACAACAATTAAGGGATTACTTCATTTCGCTTTCATGCACTATTTATTAATTGAAACCTTTAATATCCTCCCTTGAATTCTTCTTTAACAGAAATGATATTCATTTCCCTCCATTTTTCCTCTTCAATAGTATAGCTAGCATTGTTCTTGAATTCTTGTTTTCCTTTAAAAAGCAAAACCTATATGTATGTATAATTATATAAGGTATATATGTTAGAATAAAGTGGTTGTTATTATTATTTTTTTTTTTAAAGAAGAGACGAGAAATTTCTCCTACTCGTGACGGTTTGTAAATCGAAGAATATGTTCAAATAGCAGATTTTTGTGGAAAAAAACCAACAACCTCAAGACAAATCTCCATAATATTTCAATAAAAATTTTATTCCACGTGAGGTTCGAATCTGCGTCACCAGTGGAATTCTCCCCATATTTCAATGGCTGCTAAAGAAGCAATTTTGCATATTAAAGAATAATTATGACACAGAATCATATCACATGCCAACATTTATGTGATGATTTTTTAAAACCATTTTTATGAAAAAACTAAGAAAGCTGGTTATATAGACCTGTCAGTCTATTACCAGCATTTCTACGAGTGAATTTAACGTAGAAAGAAATTAACGTGTGAATTTATTAGTGTTCTTTCATCAATGTCACGTAATTCCTTTTTTTTATTCGAAATATAATATTGTTAATGAATCAATATTGTTTTTTTTTATCGGGTAAATGGTGATTCGAACTCATGATCTCACGGTATAAGTAGTGATGCTCTAACCACTTGAGCTAATCCACTTCGTCAATGAATCAATATTGTTTAGTAGACTTGCACATATAAAATATTACAAATTAATAAAACATGACAACAATCAAATTAAATTAACCAAAATAAATAAATATTCGAAATATTTATTACAAAAGTAATAACATAGCCAAATTCTTATGTGCACCATTTGCACCAAATCAATTTGGTACAATTTAATTTTAGGAGTTATTTTTCTTATTTTTTTTCAGTTTTAGTTTTTTTTTTTAATTTAAGTTTTTTTTTTAACTTTAATTTCAATTTTAGGTTTTTTTTTTGCGACCCGGACCCAAACCCGGTTCGAGTGGTTCATGGTTAACTCGGCCCAAGTGGTTCATGGTTCACCCGGCCCGAATGGTTCATATATAATTTAGGGTTCATTGTTTAGGGGTTAGGGTTTAGAGTGCATAGTTCATCCAAATTAAAATTGAATTCAATTGCACCAATTTGAATTGGTGTATAGGGTGCACAAGAGAGTGGCTCAATAACATAATATTTTTTTTCTTCAATACTTGCTTTTATTTTGGGTTGAGTCTCCCGTGCACCATACACTTTATATTGTATTTTAAAAAACTCAACTTATTATTACATTTAATATTTATGATATATTCAATTGAAATGTGCAACATGTGTTCATAAAATATAGTTTCAAATTTCAGTGTAATAAATCGCTGCATGGTGTAACTAAGTTTGACAATTTCCAAGTTCACATATGAATTAAAGAAATTTATTGCCCGTGGAAGAAAAAACCATAGGAGCAAATAAGTCGCACGGAGTACTATTTTGATAGGGATTACTTTTTTAAGGTTAAATGACAATATTGTCAAGATATAGCTATACTTAAATTAATTATACTTCTATTTTTATATTTTCTGTAGGTTGATTTGTCACTATCCAAAATCTTAGTCAATATACAGGCTACGGACAAGATTGGGTTCAAGTAATTAAAGATGATCTTGGACACACAAATTTTTTTTTTTTTTGAAAGGATTGAACATACATTTTTGAATGTGACATAAATTCTTTGTTTCCGCTCTTCAATATTTTATATTCAACGTGTACCATCAAATAGAAGATGCGAGTAGTTTGTAAAAGAAAAAATAGTCATTTGTATATAATGTGAAAAAAAATAAGTAATTAATAGACATTTGTATTAGAACTTCACCTCCTGAAATCTTGATGTCTTTGGGTCGGAGACACGGGCGGGTTTCGATTCTTGCTCCGGAAGTCATAGTTTTGATGATCCTCTTGTGGTGATTGCGATTTCGGTCTATAGCTAGAAGAAATGATGTTGACATGTGCCAAATGGTAGAAGAAATTATTATAATTGATTATCTTAGGAAACTATTATAATTGATTAACTTTAATATATATATATATATATTGTATAATGCTGTGTAATTTTATGCAGTTTATATGTTTTAGTGAAATTAATTATTACTATAGTTTAGTGAAATAAATAATATTGATCAATTAATATCATTTTAAAATATATAAAAAATTTATAGTGCACTTAATATATATATATATAAGACTCTGTCTAATTAATTAGGGTTGTTAGGGTGGTGAGGCAAGATTATGCGATCGATGAATTAGTATTTTTTATTCAAATGAGACAAAAATTGGTTTTTAGATCGACTATTAAAACTTAATTCACAAATAGTAGTAACAGTTAACATGAATCATGTTTATAATTACTAGGTCAAGTCAACATATAATTGTTATGATTATTTATTTATTTATCTGTTTCCCTTGGTGCCTAACCATTAACCATACGCCCAATATTAACAGGGTGGTTTGCACGTATTCAAACAAAATATATACGTATTCAAACAAAATATATATTATCTCTCGTAATTACTTGCACACTTAACTTATTTGAACGTCCCAACATTATTTGTATATTCTTGATTTTTTTTTTATAAACCCTACCTCACAATATTCTAAAATCTATAAAAGACATTCGGATCAACTGCATTGTCCTATCTACATGGCTTGGATAACCTTGAACATCTTCTCCACTATTTCCATGATCTTGGTGTAACCACCCATAATCTTTCTATTCTCACTCCACCACAGTGCAACCGCTTGACAATATTCAAATTTGTCTTCAACCTGCAATGTAGGAAACATAGAAAGACACATCTATTGAAACCGAGTCAGTATTAGGAGAAATGACAAATTTATGATGTTGTGCAGAATGTTGTCAAACATCTGGAACGACATCCGTGCAACATCAACAAACTCCCCCAATTTGGCATTTCTACTACAACACACCCGATATTAAAAACAACATCCGAACTTGTGTCAGGAAATAAACAAATAATAGTCATTCAGAGAACAACTACTATTCAACCAAATCATAATTAAAAAACGGACAACAAACACAAGCACTAAGTACATCAGCAGTGTACTTAGGCCAACAACGTATCCAACATAAAGTAAATGACATAAACATAAACCTATCATCTAGTTGTCCATTAACAGAGTTTATAAAGTAAAGAGCAGTAAATAAAATATTACAACACGAAGAGGGATTTCTATAGTGAAATAAAGGGAAGGATTGGACCATTGGAATGACTGCATCTCTATAAAAATAGAAGTTTGTTAAATTTTAAAAAATGCATGTTTGAGCAAGTGTAAGTACACTTGTTTTATGGTGAATTAATGAACTTTACTCTCTACTAAAGAGAGTGACTAAATATCAGTCAATGAAATTTCTTATTCTTGTTCTTTACATTTTACTTTTCACCTACATTTTTAAAGTTTGATAATTTTATTATTACAAATGTACTTTCAACACATTAATTATCAAATTCATCGTCCCTTTACGATCTTTAATTTGACATAAATATTATATACATATAATTAAAATTCATATTTAAAATATGAATTTTAATGTTTTGAAATATTTATAATTGTGTGATTATATGAGTTTACTTTTTTTCCCCAATTTTTAAAAATCTTATTATCATTTAAAACAAGTTGGATGTGTTATGAGTTGAATGGTTAATTAAAAAATATATATTTAACTAGTTTGGAACCCGCGTATTACGCGAAAATTTAGATATAACATATATATAAATTTATATATTGATCATAACACTTATTATATTTGATGTTGAAATTATATATTTGAATATAATAAATTTTAATTTTTTTCATATGAAATTGTTATAACATAGGCAATTCATGAAATTTTATAAATAGTCATTTCATTAAAGTTTAATAAAATTATTTGTTCAATGATTATTATGATAATTATAAAATTCAACCACATTTTGATTAAAATAGTTATAAATATAAATCCTCTAAAAAAGAGTATATTGAATAAAGAAAATAAATAACAATAAATTTAGTAAATCTCCCTATTATAAATAATCAAATCTAGCCTATACTTTAATTTTTCATGAAATTTAGCACCTCTCTCCAAATTTAGTACATATTTTCGCTTAATATTTAAAAACATCCCGAGTCATCATTTTCGACAAAATTAAATCGATGTAAAGATTGGAGTTAAATCGTCTTGTTGACGTGTAAATATTAAAATAAAAAAATAAAAAATATTGTGGCCTAAAATGAAGAAATAGTGAATCGAGATGTTTTTATATCCCGCGTTTTCTAATTTAAGGTGGTGATATTTTTATTTTTTTATATTTTAATATTTACACGTCAGCAAGACAGATGACCTCCAACAAACACATCAGACGAATTTTGCCGAAAATGATGACTTGAGATGTTTTTAAATATTAAATAAAAGTATGTGCTAGATTTGATTATTAAGCCTTTAATTTTTTTAGTCAATCCTCAATATATTATTTACACATCATTTCATGTATCTTATGTAACCAATATCATCATGCCATATAATATAATATATAATGACATTTATATGAGACTTTCTAATAATGCGATACATCATCCAAATGAAGGAGGAGACGACACATCAGCAGAAAAAACTCCCAATTAGTAATACATCTCTCCTGGTCATCCTATCCTGATTTCTAAGTCATCAGTCAGCTAACAGGTCTGACTGATCCTATTACAACATGTTTTGGAACTTCCATCAAAACTACAAATTTCCCAACAAAATATAATAGGGAATTTATTTAGGTAAAATTGGTTTTTCTAGACAAAGTATATTAGGAAATTTGTTTAGGTAAAATTGATTTTTCATTTTTAACAGTATCTAATCCCCAATTTAATCGAATTTAACATAATATATTTTAAAGACCCTCCAATTTAATCGAATTTAACATAATATATTTTAAAATATTGCTATATCTTAAAATATATTTTAGATGAACGGTTGAGATTAAATTTAAAATTAGAGTTATTGAGATTAGATGTATTTTGAAATAAAGTGATTTGACTTTGTCTAAAAGTTTGTCTTTATATATAATAAATTTTAAATATTAAAATTAGAGTTATTGAGATTTGACGAATTTTGAAATAGAGTGATTTGACTTTGTAAAGTTTAACTTTATATATAATAGATATTTAGTATCACGTTTTATGACTATTGAATTATGTTGATTTAAATTATTAGAATATTATGTTTTGAAATTAAAATAATTTACAGTAATTTTATAATCGGATTCATAAAGATATCAATATTTACAGTAGGACAAATTGCAAAAACAGAACTTATCTTTGTCCTTTATTGTACTTTAAGGACCCAACTGACTTTTGCATGGTAAGTACTTAACTATCAATTTTTTGCAAAAAAAAAAAAGACTCGGACAATTTTAAGACAAAAAAAAGTGTATTTCCGCTTATTTTTTTATATAACACTTTATAAAAAATAATGATATTTCCAAAAAAATAAAAATTATAATAAATGTTAATAATGAGTTAATGACTGCTAATATATATTTTTTTAAACGTAAATAAATTTATTAAATACAGCGAGTACAAATACTCAAACAATTACAGTCAAAATCTTACAGTAGAAAATACCGAATATGTAGTTCAAAGAATTACAAAGAAAAACTACTAATTAAATATTAATTGACATATCGCTGCATCAAAAATAGTGGATATATCATATATACCGTACCAACATTTTTTATATTTAAAAATTCATATCGTTTTTGTATACCAAAATTAGGCGTACAAAAAATTTCGATAAATAAAAAATATTTACCTACCGTCATCAAGTTTTATTTATATAAAAATTTTGAAAGAAATCAATATATAAAATCTTGTCACCGAAAATTTTGATATACTATGTAAATAGAAATATCATATATATACATAACTTTGTCAACAAAATACCAATTTTTTTTGGTATATTGAAATATTAAAATTTTAGAATGCATATTACAAGTATTGTCCATGAATTGCAAAGATATTGAAAAAATTGATATTTTTAGTATTTTTCAGTTTGATAAGCGCGATACACCAATTTTTTCATTAATTTTCCACCCCTAACCATGAATATAAAGGAGTGAATTTTAGAAAAGAACAAAAAAATTGAGAACAAATTTTTTTTATTGTCGTAATACTTTATTTTCATTTAGGCTGCGTTTGTTTTGAGATTTAAGTGTGCGGAACAAGTCAAGGTTTTAAAATCCAGGGATTTGGAATCCTTGATGAATAGTAAATGTATATGTTTGTTTTGAGATTTAAGTAGGGTGAGATTTAACTTTATGTCAAATCAATGTTTAATAATGATTGATATTGTATTATTATATTATATTGAGAAGAATAATAAAGTGTATAAAGTGTGATGTATTGAGAAAAGTAATAATAGATTATATAGGTATTTGTAGGTGTGGATGAAATGTGAGATTTGAAAACCAGACTCTAAATCTCAAATTCGTATGAGACGGGGAGCGCAAAGTTCTAAGTCCATTTGTGTGAATCTCAAAACAAACGCAGCCTTAGAGTTTAGAACGAAAGAAGTTGGATGCAAATTGAAAAAAAAAACCATTGTTTTGCCTAAAAATTGACCAGATTCTTTATTTTCAACAAATTAAGAGTAATATATCTACCCTGTAAAAGTCTAAAATTATGTTCTTAAAGTACAACAAGGGGCAAAGAAAAATCATGCTTTTACAATTTGTCGTTTAGAGTATTTTTTAAAAGAAAGGGGCATAGGTAGAGGAAAAAGTTGTGAGCATTAATAAAAAGGGGCCATAGCACGTGGAGAGGAAGGACAATGCTACTACATCTACCGACGTGACAGTTGACACTGCTTTATGACAAAGTTTTATATGTACGTGGGTTGCACCATGTATATTTATAGTATTTTTCTAAAATTATACAACCTCTAGTTTTGAAAGATTGAACTTATTTATAATAACTTTACACTGAAAGATTAAAAAATAGTTGCACAGTTTAATATAAATAAATTATATTTTCAGTATTATAAGTTATATAATTCTAAAATTTTATATCATAAAAATAGTTGTACAGTTCAGTGTAAATAAGTTTTATAATTCAGTATAACAAGTTGTATAATTTTAAAATACAACATGAATGCACAATGCACCTAAATACACATGAGACTCACCCTAATATTTTATTCATCACCTAATTATTATTCTTAATTAATTTTTCTCAACAATTCCCCCATTAGATGCAATTAATATTTTGATTTTTAACCATCTCTCCTAAAATTAAAATTATTTAACGTTTTTTTATTACTTAATTAATTTTCTTAAACCTTACACATTAAAATTTAGAAACTTTATAGTGTATAGCCTCTGTATTTCAATCTTACTTGAGCACCAAAAATAGCAAATCGTGTTTAATTAATTAAATTAGTGATGTTTCTATTATACTCCTAATTCTAATTATAATTTTAATGCATTATTTCAAATACCAATTCCCAACTCACCATATTTTTATATTATTATAAATATAAATTATAATTAATATTAGTTTTACCTATATTATTTAAATTATAATCAAATGTGAGATCAATGCATAAATGATAGTTTAATTGTACATAAAGTAGATCTTTTGTGAACAAGAGTCCACAATGAGTTTCATCACTTTTATGTTTACTATCACAGTTTAAAAATTTATATGTTTTAAACAAAAATAATGCATAAATATAACAATAATAGTGTCTATGCATAACAATAATAGTGATAGTTGAAGAAATAGAGTTTTGCGTGAAATAAATTATCCCACAAATTTTTAGAGTTTGAAATATCTATGAAAATCCATACCCAACTAACTAATGTTAAACACGCACACGCGTGATATTATCCTTCAACAACCACAACCTTAGACACACATATATTTATAAACACAAACTCAGGCTCTCAAACTGCAAATCAACAAAACTCAAACACAACGGTTTTTAGGAATGTTTTTAATCGGTTTACCGGTCGGTTCCCGGTCCAACCGGCCGGTTCAAACCGGTTGCAACAACATTGCCCTTAATGAAATCTACAATTAAAAAAAAAGTGGTGGTACGGAGTTAATATATTGTAGTATGGACTTAATTAAATGAGATTTAAATCAAAAAGGTCCCGTATCTTTGCACCTTTATTGAAAATGTCCCATATATATCACTTGTTTCAATTTAGTCCCGTATGTTTTCAATTTGTGCCGATTTAGTTCCAAATCGCCGGAGACCGGTCAAACCAGCCAAAAACGACGTCGTTTTTGGCGCGTGTGATACACGCGCCCCTAATTTGGGACTAAATCGGCGCGTGATATAGTGTTTCCCGATCAAAATTAGGGGCGCGTGTATCACACGCCCCAAAAACGACGTCGTTTTGGGGTAGTTTGACCGGTCTCCGGAGATTTGGGACTAAATCGGCACAAATTGAAAACATACGGGACTAAATTGAAACATGTGATATATACGGGACCTTTTCAATAAAAGTGCAAAGTTACAGGACCATTTTGATTTAAATCCCTAATTAAATTGTGGTACAAACTTAAAAATAATGGTACAAGTTGAATTAAATTGTGGTACGGGCTGAAATAATGGTGGTACGATGTTAAAATAAGGGTGGTACGAGGTTAATTTAATAGTGGTGCAGCGGGCTGAATTGATAGTGGTACGAGGTTGAAATAAATGTGGTACAATGTTAATTTAATAGTGGTACAAGGTTAATTGAAGGGTGGTACAGGTTGAAATGATGTTGGTATGATACGGGATGTATATATGGTGATACATACTAAAATAATGAAAGGATAAAGAAAAGGTAGAATTGGAAAAGAAAATATTATCTTGGCTAAAAAAGAATTGATTAAAAAATTTATGACACAAAAGAATTTATATTTTCATGTTAAACTATTTATAAACTCATCCCAAAAAAATTTATGCAAATTAATTAATTTTGTGTGCGCGCAGGAATGACATTACAGGTAGACAAGGTGGTTAAGTTTGCAAAAGGAATGCCAAGCATGAAGCCGTCACACTTCATTTGGTGCCGCGAGAGAGAAACTATTCAGAAGATAGTTTTCAAAATCATGTCACATGACATTGCCATTCTAAAATCTGCAGAGTGGGTGTTGTGCACCTCCACCTTTGATCTCGAGGAGGGTGCATACACCCACCTTCCTCCTCAATTCGTCCCCATCGGACCCCTTCTATCCGATTCCGGAGGTCATTTCTTGGAATAGGACTCTGAGTGCCTGGAATGGCTCAACCAACAACACACTAACTCGGTTATTTACGTCGCGTTTGGCACTACCACAGTACTTAGCAACGCTCAGTTTCAACAACTGGCGACAGGGATTGAAGAAACAAATAGGCCGTTTCTGTGGGTTGTGAGACCTGATTTGGTATCAGGGGATGAGAAGCAAGAATTCCCCCAAGGTTTCTTGTAGAGAGTGTCGAGCCGTGGGCGAATCACAAGTTTGACCCGTTGACCATTCATTTTCTTTCAAATAATATTACAAGAATAAATATTTCTTCATCCTTTTTAGAATGGTGCAAATTGAATTTATGTGGAACAACAAGCAAAAAATGATACCTCTAGAAAATTTTTAATTAACACAAAAACTCGTATGAGACGGCCTCATACATGAGATGGGGTATAAATTAACACAAAATAACACCCATCCCTTCCAAAGTGTACGCACCATGCCCAAATTACACTACAAAAAAGACGCGTTTTAGAGATGAAAAATTTGAGATGGAAAAGTCTCCGTCTCAAATTGCGACGGTTTTGAAACGGAATTGAGACGGACGTAGTCAAAATCTGACCAAATTTGTGATGGTTTTATATACCGTCGCAACATTTGAAATGAAAATTTGACCAGTTGTAAAAACAACGTCGGTTTTGTTCAGTTTTGAAACGGAAAAAACCGTCTCAAGTTAAACGCGGTGCGCATTATTGCAACCGCCCAGTTTGAGACGGTTTTTGTTGGAATTTAGAGGCACGTAAACACGTAATACATGCGCAGCGGAAATTAGAGTTCACCAACAACGAACAGTTAATTGCATATAGATTACAATAATCATAACGAGAAATCTTACAGCAACTCGAGAGCAGATTTCTCAACTATGGTATCCACGTAATCCTCAATCACGGATTTGCGAGGTTTGAATCCCGAGATGAATTTGCTAAGAAAATTGTAACTCTAGATTTTATGGAGAGAATTTGAACAACGTTCTTTGTGAATTCCCAAGAGCTTGTATATATAGGATGTTGGGATTATACTGGAAAGTATGCTTTTACTTTGTATAATCAAAACTGAATTTCGGACTTATTTACTGAAATAAATTGTTTATCACTGATGCTTTAAATATTATCGAATGTTACATATATTTCTTTGATAACTGTTCAATAAATCGTCGTGTTGTTACATTGTAGTTAATTTAGTGATACCAGATCACAGAAGATTAAATTAACAGTCCCTTGTAACTAAAAGTACGCCATTCACGACCTAGATGGAAATGAACGATCCATCGTGAAAGGTTGAAGTGTAAGGCTCAGATTGGCTTGTCTTGACCAAGAGATTACACTAGTGCATGACTGATGCACTGAATAGGACCTACAGGAGGACAAATTCTTCAGAACTGAACAAGGAAGAATTAGACCTCATTGGTTCGTTATTTCTTAATCTTCGTTCCTTAAATAGGATCACGTGTGGTTGATAACTATTGCTTTGACTTATTATGGGTAGAGAATCAACGAGATTCAATACTTTTTATCTTGGGCAATATTATTGGTCACATGTGATTGCTAAGATTTAATACGGAGAATCGTGTGCAAGTACGCTTGTTTGATTTACCCCATTGGGAGGTTCATAAGTTTTATCATACCAAATCTTGCAAGTGGAATTATGTTGGTCCCGGTGCAAACGAGTCTTACACGTGTATGGGGGGGGATACACGTGTTCAGTGTTTTTAAAACTTTTCTTACTGAGGTCAGCTTGGGTCAGGTTGTCCTGATGATTTGGTCCTGAGAAGCACAAATCGCTCTGAGTCAAAGTCTATCCGAGATGTTGATCCCGAAATGCTTTCGGATACCTCGAGATAATCCCAACCGAGTCCCGAGAAGCCAGAGATCCCGAGTTGCTTGGATCGAGATAACAACTTATTGAACCCTCGGAAGAGTAAGTTCGGTTTTGGTAACTATCTGTTCTAGCTACTTAGATGTCTTGGAATGGTTGACCCTTAGTTTATACTCGTTTTTAAGCTTTTCTTAAAAAAACCTTCCTTTAATGGAATAGTGATTAGGTGTGATTCAATTTATATGCAACTTTCAAATTGGATTGATTCCAATCAAATATTAGTGAAAATATGCTTTCAAGACAAAGTAATGCAACGGATAAATCAAGCAAAAATGTAAAGCAAAGAACACAAAGAAATTATAGTGGTTCGGAGACTCAAGCTCCTACGTCCACTCTCCCCGATCTTTTCGAGAGAAATTCACTAATCACTTCCTAAGGCTTTTCGACTACCTCTGTAGTTTACTAACCTTTCTAATTTTTGAGCTTTTCGACTACCTCTCGTAGTTTACTAACTCAAAACTCACACAAGCTTTCGCTCATCCAAGATAGATTACTCACTTCTTCTCTCTAGACTACCTCAATTTAGATTACTTACCTTTGTAACTCAATCTCACCAACAATCACACTCAAACTACCTTACAAAGGGTTTGGGGTTTCTTGGTTGGTTTCAACTAGGATGAGATATCCTTTACAATAAAGAACAATGCAAAGGCTAGGATATCTCGACTAAGCTTTGGATATATCTTATCAAGCTAGGTTTAGTGGAATGAGCTCTCTTCGATTTAAAGCACTTGGGAAATTCTGGGTTTTTGAATGCTTCAACTTGCAATAATAAGTTTGAGCTCTTGAGTTGCTTACAAATTTCCGTAACCTTTCAATGTAGAAGGTCACAAGTATTTATAGGCATACACCAAGGTCACTCTTGAAAAACTATCCGTTGGAGAGATAACCCGTGAGTTTCCTCTTATGGTGTGTGAGAAAACGGGCTATATTTAGGGTTTGACACTCCTAACATGTTTTAGGCAATAACCTTTCATGTAGCCGGTCTTCCTTTTTGCGATCTGGAACTTAGTACTTGACATCATCTTTTGTTGACTGTCATTTCGATTGTCGATATGGTACGATGATGTCTTCTCTTTTTGACTTTTTGTCTCCGGTTTAAAGGTAGACAACTCAACGGCTCTTTTGGTTACAATCTACGAGTTGATATAACCTTAACAACACTTTGTCTTAGTTCCTTTTGTGCGCATTTGAATGTCTTGGGCAATATCTATTTTTACGAGGAATCGCGATCTTCTCGAAGATTGAATCTTTCGGATAGATATTTTGATTGCCTCGGAACATTCGGGTTTATCTTCGAGCATTGATACATTCCGAGTCTTGATAAATTATTGTGCCTCGATATTCTTGATCTTGATTCTTGATCTTACGTGTCTTGAGTTTTTTACGAGTCTTGTGGTCTTCCGAGTTTTGATGTCTTACGAGTCTTCACGGATATCTTGACCGATATATTGAGTCTTCATCTTTGAGTCTTGATTCTTGATTTCATCTTGAGTCTTGATATCTCGATTTCATCTTGAGTCTTGATATCTCGATTTCATCGAAGTCTTGAAAACTTCGATTTCATCTTTGAAACCGGTTTCTTGAGAACCTTCTTGAGTTCTTGAATCTTGAGATCTAACTTTGATCTATATCTGCGACTATACATTTTGCGGATAACATCCACGAATACTCTAAAAATTGAATCGACTCAACTATCAAGATTATCCCGAACATGTCATACTCGGGGTTTTGAGATCTAATCAAAATCATATCTTTATTAAATTCATCTCCCAACAATTTCCTTTTTTTGATGATGCCAAAACCTATCTTGTTACACACATTAACCTATACTCGGGTTTTAGGTTTATCCTTTTACAAGATTGGTTATATCTCCCAATAATTTCCATCAGAGAATCTCTCAACAATTTCTTCAGTAATGAATCTCTCAAAGGATTCATCACCAAATACTTAATTTCTCAACAATTAATCTCAGAGACAACCATTCAGGCATATCAAAATTAAAAGACATGTAAATAAGATAATGAGATATTATCTTTTGAGCATAAATGATAAGTTTTCATTGATGATAGGTAGATCTATTTACAAGTTACAATGAATCTTATCTGAACAAAATAAAAAAGAAACAAACAAGATAAAAGATTACATGAATCTTCTGAGTATTCATTTTCTGAGTCTTCATTTGCTCTTCAGTTCAGTTCTTCAGTTCGACTCTTCAGTTCTGCTCTTCCACCTCATCAGCAGGGACTTCAAGGTTGAACATTCCGTAATATCTTCTTTTTCGGCAACATCTCTCTCTTTGATGATATCAGATTGTTCCTGTCGGACCCTAACCGAATAGGCGTCTTTGAGATATTTCTTGAGGAATGACTTTCTCATTCACACAACCATTCTCCAGCCTGGGAGGAGGGTACACGTATGGACCAGGGCGGTTATCTGCACCTTTCCTTCATCCGCAAGATTTATCGACCTTGAAGATATTTAGGATAGAAGGTCGAGGAGATAGTCGATGAAAGCCTCATTCGGATCTCGCTCTCTCCTCTCCATTCTCTCGAAGCACATCATAGTAGAACCAAAAGGTTCTCTTGATTTCTTCCCATGTATCGTTGAGATGGATCGGCATCCATTTGTCAACATGCGGCCATTTCGTGCTTTAGTGTTCCCTCTCCTCTTGCTTTGCGAACTTTTTGAAACCCTCCTTCTTTTTCTCGCTCTTCTTCTACTTTTTTTCGATCCTTTGGTACACCGTAAACAAAAATTTGTTTTTCTTCGCTTGTTCAACTGGAGTGTTTTGAGCACTTCCGGTATTGAAGACCTTCTTCTTAGGCTCAACCTCAGATTCTTCAATATCCAAAGATCAATTTCCTCCGAATTGGCTTAGAAGCCTTTGCTCTTTTTGCCCTCGAGCTCTTTCATCGCCAAAGCCTTTCTCTTGATGGGCATTTCAAAGACCACCGGGCTTGTACCAATCCTTCCTCTACCACTCATTTTCTCTCAAAGAACTTCCCTGCATTGTTTTCTCCGAAACCCGAGTGTAGGCCGGCTTCTCCACCTCCTTGAACTTAAGCTTCTCAATTGGCTTCTATCTCCTTCATGGCCCGCAATGATCTTCTTCTCAAAGATCCTTTACAACCTTGCCCTTCAGAGTATGTTCCAATAAAATCCTGAGATCAGCTCCAGGTCTTTCCCCCTTCTTGGAACCATACTCTGGCAGAAGCCTGGAGAGTGTTGTGTCCATATGGTATTGTTCTTTACTGACACTCCGCATCTCCCCTGCCATCTGATCTTGCTCCTCCTCGAGCCTTCTGAGGTGGTTCTTCGCCACAGAGAATTCTTTAGACAGATGAGCAAATTGGCTTGAGAGAGCTTCCTTGAACATGTCTGTCATCTTGGCCATGAGCATTGAGCTCATCTCCTCAACAACGTTCTTCACCAGCATCTCACTCTTCTCTACCAATTTTGCTTCTAGAATTTGAGTCTGCTCCTGATGCTTCTGCTTCAGCTCTGCATTAAGCTCAACCTTGACCCCCTCCATCTTTTCTTCTAATTTTCCTGCCATGGAGGTCAGCTTGTCTGTCAGAGTATCTTGAAGCTGCACCAGCCTTGACCCCTCCATCTTTTCTCCTAATTTATTATTGTGCTATCTTATGCTTTATTTAATTTGTTTAAATGTGTTTCCATGAGAGTTGCCCAATGAAAAATCTCACCTTAAAAAATTAATAAGTATGTTTAAATATTTAATTGACAATTTTATTCCGGATAATAAAATTGAATTAATTTTGACCTCCATGATTTATTTATTTGTGAATTCTTTTGGAGAAATTCCCCCCACGGGACGGTCAAAAGTTAGCTTTCACATGAATGAATTCCAAATGGATGATTGTGGATTATTACTAGTGGCGACGATGATCCTCCCCACGAGGCTCGTTTAATACGAAATAATAATCCTGTATTTAATCATGGTTATTACTTAGGTATAAAATTGATATGCATATACTTCCCCGAAGTCCCTGTCAATTTTATATTGGTCAGTGGGAGCCAACTATTAATCTGGATATTAAAGGTTTGTAACTGTTCTTGTTTGTAACCTGCTTGAATGTGTTTAAATAATGATCCACCCCACGTGGCTTATTTAAACTGTTTTGAGATGTTGACTGATGCATGTTCATATTTTTTTGAGATTTTAATATGATGCATGTGATCGAACCTTGTGATATTTTGTGCTTATGCATATTATTGTTTATTTCAGTTCATCATGTCGCAACCTTTTAATCCACTATTCAATATACTTAAAGACAATTTGCTTACTGGTGAAAACTTTGTTGATTGGAATCGAAAACTTACTATTGTCCTCACTGCACAAAGCCATAACTGGGTTCTTACTACACCTAAACCGGAAAAACCAAAAGACGAGTCCACTAAAACGGTTAAGAAAAAGTATGTTGACTGGGAGCGTTCCAACGAAATGGCAAAGTGTACCATCTTGGCTTCTATGTCAGATGTGTTGCAACACCAACACCAGAACGTTGAGACCGCTGCAGACATCATGACTAGTCTTAAAGCGATGTTTTAACATCAGAACCGTGTGGCTCGTCAGATCACCATGAGGGACTTGTTCTCTATGAAAATGGTGGAGGGAACGCCCGTAGGGAGCACGTTCTCTAGATGATGGCTCACCTTAACAAACTTAAGGTACTTGGCGCTGAATACGATATCGAGACCCAAATCGATTTCGTGCTCCACTCTCTCTGCCGAAAAGTTTTTGAGCGATCAGCCGAACTACCGGATGAATAATCGAAGTTCTTGATGCCCGACCATTGTAAGCTTTAGTCTCGGCGGAGGCGATATTGGGGCAAAAGAGCCAAGCCTTGGTGGCAAATGGACCTTCTTCTTCTTCTAGGCCAAGGGGTGGTAAGAACAAGAAAAGGGACAAAGGCCACAAGCAAGTGAACTCAAGTGTTGCCAATGGCAAAGAAAGGGTGAAGAAGGGTGGAGGTGTGAACAAGCCAGCTAAGGGGAAGTGCTTCAACTGCGGTGAAAAAGGACATTGGAGGTCAGCCTGTTCCAAACCCAAAAGGAATGGAAAGAAAGGTAATTCTCACGCACTAGTTGGTGAAACTTGTTTAGCGGCGTATGCCTCCCATTTATGGGTGGTGGATATGGGATCCTTTGGTCATGTTTGTTTACATGAGGGGTTCAAGCGGACCCAACAACTTAGTGGGAGTGAGATCCTCATCATCGTGGCGGGCGATCTTCGAGAGTGGCGGTGAAGCGATGGGAGAAGTGCACCTGTCTTTTGAAGACAGAGTTTTAATTTTAAGAGATGTTCTTTACGTTTCAAGTTTTAGAAAGAATTTGATTTCAGTTTCTAAACTTTTTCATGATGGATATTCGGTTACTTTTAATAAAGTTGTTACCATTTCTCTTTTTGATAAATTTATCTGTCATGGAACGTTGTCGAATAATCTCTATACAATTAATTGTGGCAAAACCACTCACGAAATGCATCCTATAACACATCAATCGCTTTTCGAGAAATAAAAACGTTCATCGGGGCGTGAGCGAGACACTTCTTTGGCATCTAATATTGGGTCATATAAATCCAAAGAGGATCCAAAGGTTGGTGAAAGATGGTTCACTGGAGTTTCTCCAAGTTGAACCAATTCCAACCTGCGAATCATGTTTGGAGTGTAAAATGACCAAGAGGGCATTTGGAGCCAAGGGAATAGAGCCAAAAAGTGTTAGAGATCGCTCACACGGATGTATGTGGTCCAATGTCAACCAAAGCAAGAGGAGGTTATGAGTATTTTGTCACTTTTATTGATAATTACTCAAGGTACGGTTATATTTTCCTTATGAAGCATAAATCTGAGACCTTTGAGAAATTCAAAGAATTTAAGGCTCAAGCAGAGAATCATAGGGAAAAACGTATCAAGTCTCTACGATCTGATCATGGGGGTGAATACCTCAGTGATGAGTTTTTGAACTACTTATCTGATGAAGGGATTGCATCCCACTCATCGCACCGGAAACCCTCAACAAAAGCGGGGGTTGTAGAGAAAGAAGAAAGAACTCTTTTGGAAATGGTTAGATCTATGATGAGTTATGCGGATCTTCCCAAGTCATTCGGGGTCATGCCTTGAAACAAAGAGCTTACATTACGAACTTGGTGCCATCCAAATCGGTTCCCAAAACTCCCAAAGAATTGTGGACCGGTATGCAAAGCCTAGTATGAGACACATGAAGATTTGGGGGTGTCCGGCCTACGTGTTGGACAAGGAAGCCGAAAAATTAGATCCTCGATCAGAATTAAGGTTGTTTGTAGGATACCCCAAGGGAACAAAAGGGTGTATGTTCTATGGTCCCGAAGATCAAAAGGTTGTCATAAGCACCCACTTTAGATTTTTGGAAGAAGACTATATGAACGAAAGAAGACCCAGAAGTGAGATTACCTTAAATGAGCTAAGAAGGCTAACCTCAATGCCAACTGTACAAGATGACATACCAAACGACACACTTACACAACTGGAGCCTCGTCGTAGTGGGAGGGTTGTGAAACAGCCCGAGAGATTCATGGGAATAGGAGAGTCCTCGGACTTGATTCCCGGACAAGACGAATCAGACCCATGGACATATGACGAGGCAATCCAAGACAAGGATGCATATTCTTGGCAAACAACAATGAGAGCCGAAATGGGTTCTATGTTTCATAACAGAGTGTGGGAGCTAGTCAAACCACTTAATGGGGTCAGAGTATCCTGAAGCTGCACCAGTTCCGAAGAAGAACTCAAGTTATCAATCTTCTGTGCTTGGTTGGCCAATGCCTCCTCGATCTGAGCAACTTTGGTCAGGATCGGCTCAACCTTCTCTAGCTTCACCATCGATTGGGGTGAGATCAATCTCGGGAGCATATCGATCGGTTTGTGACTCTCGAGTTGGCTGTTCATCTGAGTCTCGGCCCTGAACTCGTCGAGCTTGATTTTTGAATGGGGCTTCAAACTTCGATCCCGAGTCCAGGATTCACCTTGAGCTTGGGTGTCCACTGAGCCTCGGTCTGCATATCGGACATTCTGATTTAAAGGTAGGAACGGTAATCTGGCATAATTATTAATAGTGCCAAAAGTTACCGAAGGCTAACCCGATCGAGGATGTTCGACAAAGCTTTGTCGACAAGATCGATTGAGTCTTTCTCTTCCGAGATTGACTCATCATCCCCTTGTTAGTCCCCATCCCGAGATTTGTCTTTGGAGCTCGGGGAACCAACCAAAGAATCCTCTCAAAGAACCTTCCTCTTCACAAGCTCATCAAAGTCCGAGATTTTCATCACGAGCTTGGTTTTTACGAATCCGAGAATTCGGTGAGAAAAGTTGTCTCCTCGTTCCACCCAGGTCTTCCCCTCCGAATGAAGCAATATTGAGCATCTCCAGGAAGAGTCCGGTTGAGGATGTAGACCGTTGACCTCAATCGAAGAAGATGTCTTGGAGGTCGGGGAATGAGCTAAGCTTCGGGTAGTGGTCAGGATGAACCGTTCCCCCTTGCTTCGCCATTCGGTCTCTTCAAACTTCACCTTTCTTGAGCATCGGGCTCTCGGGTTCGATTGGAAACTCACGAAAGATCATTAACAGCTCATTCAGAGCTCATCAAAATTCATCGGCTCTCGAGGCTCGGCAAACTCGAGGTTTGGGCGGCGGCTCCTCGATTTGAATCGACTTGGTTCCGAGGTCCGAGCTCCTCCCGATGGGAATTTCGGTTTGCTCGAGGCGGCGGGCACTTCCTCGGAGGAATCAACATTTTCCGAGGTCTCGGCAGTGCTTCCTCGGCCAGGAATCAGACTTTCTCCGAGGTCCGAGGTCCTTGGAATATTTCTTGAGAGAACTTATCGTAATCTAAGCGACGTCTCAAGAACCTCAGAGAAGACTTGCTCCTCAGTTTGATCCTGTGCCTTTGAGATAGCCTTGAGCCAATACAAGTAAAGGCAATTTCTAGCGCTGTTTGGCTCTCAGTGAATCTCCTCAGTCTCACTTTCCTCATCATCATCAGTGAGAACCACCATTCTTTTGCGCTTTGGAGCAAGGGTTTTCTGCTTCTTCAATTTCTCACCCTGATCCTTCTTGGCATCCAACAAGGCCTTCCCCCCGGTTTGTTGGCTTTCTTCAGCAGCAACCGCAACTGGTGATTCCACTTTCTTCTCTTTCTTCCCTTTAGTCGTCCTCTTTGTAGCAATGGGCTTGAACATTACTTTGGACTTAGAAAATGGAGTAGATTTGGAAAAGATATCCTCCTCCTCTCGGCACATCTCCAAAATAAATGCTATTTTGGTGGCATGGAGGATCCTGCCTTTGATAGATACTACCCCATCCTCCCTTCTTATGACCTTGGTTTGCTCACTCACCACCTTGATTAGATACTTCAACCAGTTGAATTCCTTGGTGGGTGAGTCCTCGATTGCCACCATAAGTCGGAGTTTGGGAGTGCTGATCTGCTCGAAGCTTCCAGATCGACTCATGATGCACTTTCCAACAATATCCATCAATACTCTGTATTTCGGCTTTAGATGCCGCTTATGCAGAGTTACTCAAACTTAATAGGATTCTCAGTAATCCCATCAAGATACTCTTGCTCCCGTCCCAACATATACAATGAGGGATCATCTCCCCTATCGCATAACTCAAATACGTCGTTTAAGTTCTTAGGGACAATATAGAGCTCTCGAACAAAATCCACATACTTCATCGATCGTTCAAGATGAGAAACAGAAATCTTGGACTCTATACAATCATCCTCATTTATTTCCAAATTAGTGACAAACTCTATTACCTCGGGAGTATACTCCGCCTCCGGTCGATTCGCGACGAGGTTCGTCAGTTTCGCCAATCGGATTAAATGGAGCGCCTCTTCTTCGTGCTTGGCATTGGTGGTACTTTCCAAAGAAACCACGTACTCATACCATGGCTTATTTGTCTCGGCTAATCTTTTGAACATGGTAGGAGCCATTTGAGATTTGAAGATTTAGGGTTTTGAGCGATGAAGTTTTTCTGGGTAAAAGGGATTTATTTGCAGAAGGTTTTTGGGAATGAAGGGTTTCAATAAAATTTGGCTTGAATGACTTTCAAAGGAATAAATAGCTCAAGATCGTGGGAAGTCGTATCGGTTTGGTGAAAAACAACGGTTAAGATTAATCCACGATTAATCGGGTATGCGAAAGGTCGATCCCCGAAAAGTAAGACGCCATTTTAACTTCATTGGTGATTAAATGTAACAGAGCATTTAATGACTGTTGACCTTTTTAGGAATTTCAAAGATCCCGCCCAAAAACATTCCTCAGGTGTTTTGTATTTATTGCAAATGATTACTGAGTTTCACTTAAGCAATAAATGAGTTGCATGAGTCATTACTTCTTCAGACTAATTTCCCTCTATCAGTTTTACTGAGTATTAACCTTAATAAAAATGTCAAGATGATCTTTCGAAAGTCTTGAATGGGTTGATCTTTCTTTTGAATCGACCTTGAAGATCTGAGTTTCACGAGACTCGCCAAGATATTTCAATTTTATCCCGAGTTTCTCAAGAGAATTTCGAGAAAACTTCATGCATCCGAAAATCTTCAATTTTTTGATTTTACTCTATACACTGGATCCAACATCCTTAATTCAATCGATAGTTCACGAAATCTTGATTGACCAAAGGTTTAGTCAAGATATCGGCTCTCTCTGCTTATCAATTATGAATTTTCTCCATCCCGATGTCCTTTTTCTCGACATGATCTCGATGAAGTGATGTCTCATTATCCACATGCTTGCATCGGTGTGCACACGGATTTTGTGAAATAGCAATGACACTATTATTGTCACAAAATATTGGTACTTCATTGGCTACAACTTTATAATCCCTTAATTGTTGTGCGAGCCAAAGAATCGAGCACGCAGACTTCCTCTGACCATGTATTCAACTTCAAGAAATCTTGGTTCACATCGAGGTCTTTTTCTTTGAAAACCAAGATATCAAACTTGTTTCCAAGAAATTGACAAGTTCACGTGGTGGACTTCGTCATCAATCCCGCAACCTCCATAATCAAAGATCTCGAGTAACCGGTTAATTCAAGGTTATCATCAGCTGGATACCATAGTCCTCTATTCACTGTGCCCTTAAGATACTTCAGTATCTTTTTGGCAGCCTCCATGTGACTAGCCTTAGGATTAGCTTGGTATCTTGCACATATCCCAACAACAAATGTTATATCCGGCCTACTTGCTGTGAGATAGAGGAATGATCCAATGATTCCTCTATAATCGATTATGACTTCTCGATTTGCCTTGTAATCGGGATCCATCTTGTAGTTAGTATTCATAGGAATTCTAATCGCATTGCAGTCGCATACACCATACTTGGCAATCAAATCCCTGGTGTACTTTGCCTCGTTGATGAAGATTCCTTCCTTTGATTGTTTCACTTGAAGACCTAGAAAGAAATTCATCTCTCCCATCATTGACATCTCAAACTTGCCTTTCATCAGTGTTGAAAACTTTTCACATAGCTGATGGTATGGAGATCCAAAATGATGTCATCAACATATATCTCGAACCGAAGATATCTTCCCCATCTTCTATCCCGAACGAGTTCTATCAACAGATTTTTTGACGAAACCATGGTCAAGAAGAAACCGAGAAAGAGTATCATACCATGCTCTGGTGCTTGCTTAAGACCATACAAGGCTTTTCCGAGGCTTGTAAACTTGGTCATTTTGTTTGAAACCAGGAGGTTGTTCTACATAAACCTCTTCTTTAAGCACATCGATTCAGAAATGCACTTTTCACATCCATTTGATAGATCGTGAACTTCATGTGGGCAAAGATATGCAAGAAACAATCGATGGCTTCTAGTCTTGCAACCGGTGCAAAGGTTTCATCATAATCCAAGCCTTCTTCTTGGGAATAACCTTGTGCAACTAGCCTTGCCTTTGTTTCTTACAATGGTGTTGTTTTCATCTCTTTTATTCTTAAATACCCACTTGGTTCCAATGACATTGTGCCTTTCAGTGTCATCCACTAGCTCCCAAACTTCATTTCTTGAGAATTGATTCAAATTTCATCTTGCATAGAAGAATCCAATGAGAATCTTGTAGAGCTTCACTAATCTCAAGAGGCTCTTTCTCCGATAGGAAGCGTTGAGAATAGTGCACTCTCACCATGGAACCTTCTTTTTTGACACCTTCAGTTAGATCACCCACAATCGACTTGTAGGATGACTATCTAACCATCTTCTTCTAGATGTTCCCCTTCAATAGTATCCTCAACATTTAAAATGTTAGGTTCGTTAATTCAAGAAACTCGGGAACAACAGAAAAGGAGAAAGGGAATCATCTTCCTCGGGGAAATTCCATTTGAACATTGTCAGAGACATTTGTTCCCCTTTGGTTGATAGATTTAGAATTTGCCTCAGTTGTGACCACATCTTCATTGGCATCACATACCTGAGTCTGAACTGGTGTCTGTTCAGATTGGTCAGCTTCAGTGTGTTGGTTTTCCTTCAGTGAAGACTTTCCATCCCGAGTCTCACCATCCCGAGTTCCATCCTGAACTTCTTTATTCGAGTCCGAGTCACCCAATCATAGATGGTGACCGACTTCTTCTTTTCGTGTTCAAATGGATGTTTTGTCATTCTTTTTAAGGCTTAATCTGGTGATTCTCTTGGTGGAGTTCTTACGATCATGTTCCTGTTTCTTCCGAACACAAGTAGATTCATAAAAAAAAACAACATGAGGTGTTTCCTCCACAATAAAGAGTCCTACGGTTGTAAACTCGAAAGCTTTCTTGACTTCGAGAATATCCTAAGAATATTCCTTCATCGCCTTTTTACTATCAAATGTTTTCAACTGATCTTTACCATTATTGTGTATGAAACACTTGCAACCAAAACACACGAAAAGAAAGAAACAAGAGGCTTCTTTCATTCCAAAGCTCATAGGGTGTTTTGCCTTGACTCTTGGTCAAGATGGATCTGTTCTAAGAATAGCATGTGTTGTTGACTTCAAATTTCAAAAAATCTTTTAGGAATATCAACCGACTATCATTGTCCTTGCGAACTTCTTTCGAGAGTCGCATTGTTCCTTCTTTCAAAGAACACCATTTTGTTGAGGGGTCCTTGCACGGTGATGTTTCATGAGAAATTCCATTTCTTTGCACAATAATCAGATATAATATGATTTATAAATTCAGTTCCCTTGTCAGATCTAATTTTGACCACACTCAGATTTTTCTCAATCATCGAGCCTTTTCAAGAATCCAGTGACTTTATCTCGAGTCTCTTTCTTCGAGTAAGAATATGACCCAAGTATATCTTGAGTAGTCATCAACTACTACTAGTGTGTATTTCCTGCCATTGGTGCTCACTGGAGTTATTGGACCAAAAAGATCCATATGCAACAACTGAAATATTCTTTCAGTAGAAACATCTACTTTGCTTTTAAATGATGCTCTAATTTGTTTTCCTTTTTTGGCACGCATCACAAATATGTTTCTTACTGAACACTTCATTAGGCAACCCTCTCACAAGAGCTAATCTTGCAAGTTTATTCAAGGGTTTTGAAATTCAGGTGATTTATTCTTTTATGCCATAACCAACTGGTATCTGTGGAACTTTTTGCAACCAAACATGTATCTTTAGGAGTTGAACTCCAATCAGCAAGATACACATTTCCTTTTCTAGTACCAGTTAGTAATACTTTCTGTGAGATGTCATCTTTCACATAACATAAGTTCTTAGAGAACTCAACATTAAAACCCTTATCACAGAATTGGCTTATTGAAAGCAAGTTATGCTTCAATCCAGATACATATGAAACACCATGGATATGAACTGAGTCGATTTCCAAAGTTCCATATCCTTCAGTTTGTCCCTTGGAGTTATCTCCAAAAGTGATCTGAGGGCCTCTTTGTTCAACATAGTCACTGAGTATCTTCTTGAATCCTGTCATATGTCTTGAGCATCCACTGTCAAGATACCATACATCAGGGGCTTTTTCATCTCTACTCATCAGTTCTATGTGATCTTCAATCAGCTCAGTGCCCTTATTTTCCTCCTGAAAAACAGATCAATTTTTAGGTACCCAATTTGTGTAGGGTCCTACAAGGTTAGCTGTACCTTTCGGAATCCAAATATGCCTGACAACTCTAATCACTTTAGAGTGGCTGATCTGTCTTCCATAAACATCTACATACACATTTACTACTCTGGGTGCCTTAGCAGTTTCATGTGTATAGTCTTTAATTTTAGCATGAACATGGGCTTTTGAATTTTTCTTTGGTTTAAGCCTTTTGTTCATTTGCTTTGGCTTCTGTGCAGTTGGTCTGAATCTTTGTTGACTCTGGTTCAAGTAACCTTTACCCTTAGGCAAGTGGGGTTCAGGTTGCCTGTACTGAAATTTGGGTCTTTCAGTATACTGAGGACTTGGTCTCTTCAGTTGAGAATGTCTCTGCTGAGTGTTTCTCTTCGAAGATTCCTCGATGGTTCGTCTGAGATCCTTTCGAGTTTGCATTCTTAGCCCGAGGCTTTGAAGTACTTGCTGAAATTTTCCAATCGAAAGTGCTCGGGTTTTCTAGCCTTCACCTGAGGTTTGGGCTTTCCTACCTGATCATTCAATTTTACTGAAACCATGGGTCCTTTTCCATTGTCTACAACCTTGGGCATTTCTTCAGTTTGAAGTGTGGGTGCCATTGGTTTTACAAAGATTGTCTTCTTGCTACTTGATGCAGCATTCAGATGACCTTGTGAGGTTCCCCCTGGAATGTATCCCAATCCAGATTTTATAATGACATATCTCTGGTAACTCTGAATTTCATCTATTACTTTAGATGCGATATTCAATAGAGTTAGCTTCTTCTCATACACTATCCTCACATTTACGTAGAGTTTCATGCTTCTCGAGAGGTCATTGAACTTAGTTACGATCAATTTGAATCTCTTCAAATGGATTTCTCTAGCTTTTGATTAGGGTCACTATCAACTTCTCTTTTCTCGAGAGTTGTACTTTCGTAACATCCGTTCATCGGTAGCTCCCATTAATTGAGAAGTGATTTGGTTTTCCTAAGTCTTTCCACTTAAGATTTTCAAACCTTGATTCCTTTATTCGCTCTTGAGTTTTATTTAGCGATTCTTGTAAAAGCAAAGATAGTCCTTCATTAGACTCTCAAAAAGAATCCATCAGTCAAAATGATTGTTTCTGATTGAACTTGACAACTCTTGTGCTAGTGTAGGAGCAACAGCGAGAAAAGAAGAGTTTACCTCCTCAATAGCCATCGCCGAGATGTCATCACTTTCCTTTATTCGAGAATATTTCATCCAAGAGCTAGATCCCTCGCCGAGAATGTTCTTCTTACGCAACCATGGCTTTACATTTGGAGAACTTCTTGTCTCTTTTTGCCTGTCTTTCTCTTCTCTCCTTAGCACTTAGGTCAGGACAATCATACTGGAAGTGACCTTTCTTTTGGCAATTGTAGCATCTGTTGGCATCATCATCCTGATCACTTTCTTCTTTGGACTTGGAGTCCTTTCTTTTTGATGAAGATCCTCGCCTTTCGTGTCCTTCTTCTTCTCGGTTGATCTGTCCTCGGGTTTCTTCCGTACTGTGATTCCTGTAATAGTTTTTGTATTTTCCATATCGACTATTAAGTCTTTCAAACCTCCTTGCCATTAGTGCTAGCTTATCCTCAAGCTCATCCTGATTTTTAGCAAGGGAGTTCTCAGACTCTTCAGTTTTACAGGTTTTATCCTTGGCCTTAAAAGCCACATTCTTACTAGATGATGAGTCATCTTTGCTGTTAGCCTTTTTAGATTTCTTATCAATTACGAACTCATAGGCCTTCAGCTCAGAGAAGACTTGTTGGTATGGCATTGAATTAATGTTTTTGGTGTTTTCAATCACCACTGCATGTATATCCCATTTCTTAGAAAGACCTCTAAGAATTTTCAATGCAACTTCTCTCTGTGAATATTTCTTACCAAGTGCATTTAGATCATTCATAATGCTAGTGAATCTGACTTCCAATTTGTCTATAGATTAACCTTCATCCATTTCAAAACTATCAAACTTTCCAATTGCAACTGAAAGTTTGTTTTCCTTGATATGATATGTGCCTTGGCACATTACAACTAGTGTATCCCAAATTTCTTTTGCAGTAATACAGTGAGAGATAATTCCCATAACAACATCATCAATTGTACTGTATAGTGTGTCTTTAGCAATATAGTATAGATTGACTAACTTCCTCTCCTCAGGAGTCAGTTGGTCATCAGACTTAGGAAATTCTGCTCTAGGATCGTTTCTCTCATTTTTTGTTCCTCTGGGATTCACCACAGTAAATTGGAATGGCCCTTCAGAGACCACTCTCCACATACGTTCATGTTTAGAATACAGGTGAGCCTGCATTCTCAGTCTCCATAAATCATAGTTCTCCACTGAGAACATGGGAAGTTTTTAGAAGACATTTTATCTGAGTCTTTTAAGAATTCAGCAAATATGATCAGTTCAGATAGACCACAAGTATTTTTTTAAAAAAAAACTTTGGTCAACAAAGCAGGTGGTCAAGTTGAACCACTGCTCTGATACCACTTGTTGGTCCCGGTGCAAACGAGTCTTACACGTGTATGGGGGGGAATACACGTGTTCAGTGTTTTTAAAACTTTTCTTACTAAGGTCAGCTTGGGTCAGGTTGTCCTGATGATTTGGTCCTGAGAAGCACAAATCGCTCTGAGTCAAAGTCTATCTGAGACAGTGATCCTGAGCTGCTTTCAGATACCTCAGATAATCCCAACTGAGTCTTGAGTTTTCAGAGATCCCGAGTTGGTTGGATCGGATAACTAACTTATCAACCCTCTCGGAAAGAGTAAGTTCGGTTTGGTAACTATCATTCTAGCTACTTAGATGTGCGGAATGGTTGGCCCTTAGTTTATACTCGTTTTAAGCTTTTGCTGAAAACCTTCCTTTAATGGAATAGTGATTAGGCTGTGATTCAATTTATATGCAACTTTCAGTGGATTGATTCCAACTGAAATATTAGTGAAAATATGCTTTCAAGACAAAGTAATGCAACAGATAAATCAAGCAAAACAGAAAGCAAAGAACACAGCAAATTATAGTGGTTCAGAGACTCAAGCTCCTACGTCCACTCTCCCCGATCTTTTTCGTAAAAATTCACTAATCACTTCCTAAGGCTTTTTCGACTACCCTCGTAGTTTACTAACCTTTCTAATTTTTGAGCTTTCTGACTACCTCTGTAGTTTACTAACTCAAAACTCACACAAGCTTTCTGTCTATCCAAGATAGAATATTCACTTCTTCTCTAGAGCTTTCTGACTACCTCAATGTAGTTTACTTACTCTTTACAACTCCAATCTCACTAACAATCACACTCAAACTACCTTACAAAGGGTTTGGGGTTTCTTGGTTGGTTTCCAACTAGGATGAGACATCCTTTACAATAAAGAACAATGCAAAGGCTAGGATATCTCGACTAAGCTTTGGATATATCTTATCAAGCTAGGCTTAGTGGAATGAGCTCTCTTCGATTTAAAGCACTTGGGAAATTCTCAGTTTTTCGAATGCTTCAACTTGCAATAATAAGTTTGAGCTCTTGAGTTGCTTACAAATTTCCCGTAACCTTTCAATGTAGAAGGTCACAAGTATTTATAAGCATACACCAAGGTCACTCTTGAAAAACTATCCGTTGGAGAGATAGCCCGTGAGTTTCCTCTTATGGTGTGTGAGAAACGACTATATTTAGGGTTTGACACTCCCTAACATGTTTTAGGCAATAGCCTTTCATGTAGCTTGGTCTTTCCTTTTTGCGAAACGGAACTTAGTACTTTACATCTTTTTGATTGACACTGTCATTTTGTCGGTGTCGATATAATGCGATGATGTCTTTCTTTTTGACTTTTGTCTCGGTTTAAAGGTAGACAACTCAGCAGCTCTTTTTGGTTACAATCTACGAGTTGATATAACCTTAACAACACTTTGTCTTAGTTCCTTTTATGCGCATTTGAATGTCTTGGGCAATATCTATTTTTTCCGAGGAATCGCGATCTTACCGATATTGAATCTTCGGATAGATATTTTGATTGCCTCGGAACATTCGGGTTAACTCTTGAGCATTGATTACATTCTTGAAGTCTTGATGGAATTATTGTGCCTTCGATATTCTTGATCTTGATTCTTGGTCTTACGTGTCTTGAGAGTCTTACGAGTCTTGAGGTCTTCGAGTTTTTCGATGTCTTACGAGTCTTCACGGATATCTTGGTGATATCTTGAGTCTTCATCTTTGAGTCTTGATTCTTGATTTCATCTTTGAGTCTTGATATCTCGATTTCATCTTGAGTCTTGATATCTCGGTTTCATCTTGAGTCTTGATATCTCGATTACACATCGAAGTCTTCAGAAAACTTCGATTTCATACTAAAACTTCGGTTTTCTTGAACCTTCTTCGAGTTCTTGAGAATCTTGAGATCTAACACGATCTATATCTGGCGACTATACATTTTGCGAGATAACATCCCGAATACTCTAAAACCTGAATCGACTCAACTATCAAGATTATCCCGAACATGTCGCGTTTTCGGGGTTTTGAGATCTAATCAAAATCATATCTTTATTAAATTCATCTCCCAACAATTTCCCTCTTTTTGATGATGCCAAAACCTATCTTGTTACACACATTAACCTATACTCAGGTTTCAGTTTATCCTTTTACAAGATTGGTTATATCTCCCAATAATTTCCATATAGAGAATCTCTCAACAATTTCTTCAGTAATGAATCTCTCAAAGGATTCATCACCAAATACTTAATTTCTCAACAATTAATCTCAGAGACAACCATTCAGGCATATCAAAATTAAAAGACATGTAAATAAGATAATGAGATATTATCTTTTGAGCATAAATGATAAGTTTTCATTGATGATAGGTAGACTGTTACAAGTTACAATGAATCTTATCTGAACAAAATAAAAAAGAAACAAACAAGATAAAAGATTACATGAATCTTCTGAGTCTTCATTTTCTGAGTCTTCATTTGCTCTTGATTCGCTCTTGATTCTTTTCTTGATTCTGCTCTTCCCCTCATCGCCGGGGGACTTCAAGGTTGAACATTCCGTAATATCTTCTTTTCAGCGCATCTCTCTCTTTGATGATATCTGGATTGTTTCCTGTCAGACCTAACTGAATGGCGTACTGAGATATTTCTTGAGCAATGGCTTTTCTATTCATTACGGCCATTCTCGACTGGGAGGAGGGTACACGTATGGACGAGGCGGTTATCTACACCTTTCCTTCATCCGCAAGATTTATCCAACCTTGAAGATATTTAGGATAGAAGGTCGGGGAGATAGTCGATGAAAGCCTCATTTGGATCTCGAGATCTCCCTCTCCATTCTCTCGAAAGCACATCATAGTAGAACCGAAGGTTCTCTTGATTTCTTCCCATGCATCGTTGAGATGGTGGCATCCATTTGTCAACATCGCGCCATTTTCGTGCTTTAGTGTTCCCTCCCTCTTGCTTGCGAACTTTTTGAACCCCTCTTTTTTTCGCTATTCTTCTACCTTCTTTCCGATCCTTTGGTACACCGTAAATGTAAGTTAGCTTTTCTTCGCTTGTTCAATCTAGAGTATTTTTTGAGCACTTACGGTATTGAAGACCTTCTTCTTAGGCCCAACCTCGGATTCTTCAATATCCAAAGATCAATTTCCTCCGAATTGGCTTAGAAGCCTTTGCTATTTTGCCCTCGGGATCTTTCATTGCCAAAGCCTTTCTCTTGATGGGCATTTTCAAAGACCACCTAGGCTTTGTACCAATCCTTTCTCTACCACTCGTTTCTCTAAAGCAACTTCCGCATTGTTTCCTCCGAAACCCGAGTGTAGTAAAGCTTCTCCACCTCCTTGAACTTAAGCTTCAAATTGGCTTCTATCTCCTTCATGGCCGACAATGATCTTCTTCTCAACATCCTTTACAACCTTGCCCGCCGAGTATGTTCCAATAAAATCCACGAGATCGGCTCCTGTGTCTTTCCCTTCTTGGAACCATACTCTGGCGGCTTTGGAGAGTCTTTGTGTCCATATGGTATTGTTCTTTACCTTGACTCCGCACCTCCCCGCCATCCGATCTTGCTCCTCCTCGAGCCTTCTGAGGTGGTTCTTCGCCACAGAGAATTCTTCAGACAGATGAGCAAATTGGCTTGAGAGAGCTTCCTTGAACATGTCTATCATCTTGGCCATGAGCATTGAGCTCATCTCCTCAACAGCGTTCTTCACCAAAGATCTCACTTTTTCTACCAATTTTGCTTCTAGAATTTGAGTCTGCTCGACGATCTCTTCGCTCAAATTTCTGCATTAAGCTCAGCCTTGACCCCCTCCATCCTTTCTTCTAATTTTCCTTCCATGGAGGTCAGCTTGTCTGTCAGAGTATCCTGAAGCTGCACCAGCCTTGACCCCCTCCATCTTTTCTCCTAATTTATTATTGTGCTATCTTATGCTTTATTTAATTTGTTTAAATGTGTTTGCATGAGAGTTGCCCAATGAAAAATCTCACCTTAAAAAATTACTAAGTATGTTTAAATAATTAATTGACAATTTTATTCCGGATAATAAAATAAAATTAATTTTGACCTCCATGATTTATTTATTTGTGAATTCTTTTGGAGAAATTCCCCCCAAGGGACGGTCAAAAGTTAGCTTTCACATGAATGAATTCCAAATGGATGATTGTGGATTATTACTAGTGGCGACGATGACCCTCCCCACGAGGCTCGTTCAATACGAAATAATAATCTTGTATTTAATCATGGTTATTACTTAGGTATAAAATTGATATGCATATACTTCCAAGTCTCTCGCTAATTTTATATTGGTCAAGTGGGGAGCCAACTATTAATCTGGATATTAAAGGTTTGTAACTGTTCTTGTTTGTAACCTGCTTGAATGTGTTTAAATAATGATCCACCCCACGTGGCTTATTTAAACTGTTTTGAGATGTTGGCTGATGCATGTTCATATTTTTTTGTGATTTTAATATGATGCATGTGATCGAACCTTGTGATATTTTGTGCTTATGCATATTATTGTTTATTTCAGTTCATCATGTCGCAACCTTTTAATCCACTATTCAATATACTTAAAGACAATTTGCTTACTGGTGAAAACTTTGTTGATTGGAATCGAAAACTTACTATTGTCCTCACTGCACTACACCTAAACCGGAAAAACCAAAAGATGAGTCCACTAAAACGGTTAAGAAAAAGTATGTTGACTGGGAGCGTTCCAACAAAATGGCAAAGTGTACCATCTTGGCTTCTATGTCGGATGTGTTGCAACACCAACACCGAGCGTTGAGACATTGCAGACATCATGACTAGTCTTAAGCGATATTTCAACATCGAACCGTGTGGCTCGTTAGATCACCATGAGGGACTTGCTCTCTATGAAAATGGTGGAGGAACGCCTGTAAAGGGAGCACGTTCTCTAGATGATGGCTCACCTTAACAAACTTGAGGTACTTGCTACCTGAATACGATATCGAGACCCCAAATCGATTTCGTGCTCCCCTCTCTGCCGAAAAGTTTTGAGCGATTAATTTGAACTACCGGATGAATAATCGAAGTTCTTGATGCGATCTTTGCAAGCTTTAGTCTCGGCGGAGGCGATATTGGGAACAAAAAGAGCCAAGCCTTGGTGGCAAATGGACTTCTTCTTCTTCTAGGCCAAGGGGTGGTAAGCACAAGAAAAGGGACAAAGACCACAAGCAAGTGAACTCAAGTGTTGCCAATGGCAAAGAAAGGGTGAAGAAGGGTGGAGGTGTGAACAAGCCAGCTAAGGGGAAGTGCTTCAACTGCGGTGAAAAAGGACATTGGAGGTCAGCCTGTTCCAAACCCAAAAGGAATGGAAAGAAAGGTAATTCTCAGAAAAACTTGTTTAGCGGCGTATGCCTCCCATTTATGGGTGGTGGATACGGGATCCACTGATCATGTTTGTTTCACATTACAGGGGTTCAAGCGGACCGACAACTTAGTGGGAGTGAGATCCTCATCACACTGGGCGATGCTACGAGAGTGGCGCTGAAGCAGTGGGAGAAGTGCACCTGTCTTTTTGAAGACGAGTTTTAATTTTAAGAGATGTTCTTTACGTTCCAAGTTTTAGAAAGAATTTGATTTGGTTTCTAAACTTTTTCATGATGGATATTGGTTACTTTTTAATAAAGTTGTTACCATTTCTCTTTTTGATAAATTTATATGTAATGGAACGTTGTCGAATAATCTCTATACAATTAACTGTGCACACCACTCACGAAATGCATCCTATAACACATCAACTGTTTCCGAGAAAAGAAAACGTTCATCAGACGTGAACGAGACACTTCTTTGGCATCTAATATTGGGTCATATAAATCCAAAGAGGATCCAAAGGTTGGTGAAAGACGGTTCACTGGAGTTTCTCCAAGTTGAACCAATTCCAACCTGCGAATCATGTTTGGAGTGTAAAATGACCAAGAGGGCATTTGGAGCCAAGGGGAATAGAGCCAAAAAAGTGTTAGAGATCGTTCACACAGATGTATGTGGTCCAATGTCAACCAAAGCAAGAGGAGGTTATGAGTATTTTGTCACTTTTATTGATGATTACTCAAGGTACAATTATATTTTCCTTATGAAGCATAAATCTGAGACCTTTGAGAAATTCAAAGAATTTAAGGCTCAAGCAGAGAATCATAGGGAAAAACGTATCAAGTCTCTACGATCTGATCGTGGGGGCGAATACCTCAGCGATGAGTTTTTGAACTACTTATCTGATGAAGGGATTGCATCCCAGCTCACTGCACCCGGAACCCCTCAACAAAACGGGGTTGCAGAGCGAAGAAACAGAACTCTTTTGGAAATGGTTAGATCTATGATGAGTTATGCGGATCTTCCCAAGTCGTTCTGGGGTCATGCCTTGGAAACAGCAGCTTACATTCTGAACTTGGTGCCATCCAAATCGGTTCCCAAAACTCCCAAAGAATTGTGGACCGGGCGCAAGCCTAGTATGAGACACATGAGGATTTGGGGGTGTCCGGCCTACGTGTTGGACAAGGAAGCCGGAAAATTGGATCCTCGATCAGAATTAAGGTTGTTTGTAGGATACCCCGAGGGAACAAAAGGGTGTATGTTCTATGGTCCCGAAGATCAAAAGGTTGTCATAAGCACCCACTTTAGATTTTTGGAAGAAGACTATATGAACGAAAGAAGACCCAGAAGTGAGATTACCTTAAATGAGCTAAGAAGGCTAACCTCAATGCCAACTGTACAAGATGACATACCAAACGACACACTTACACAACTGGAGCCTCGTCGTAGTGGGAGGGTTGTGAAACAGCCCGAGAGATTCATGGAAATAGGAGAGTCCTCGGACTTGATTCCCGAACAAGACGAATCAGACCCATGGACATATGACGAGGCAATCCAAGACAAGGATACAGATTCTTGGCAAATAATAATGAGAGTCGAAATGGGTTCTATGTTTCATAACAGAGTGTGGGAGCTAGTCGAACCACTTAATGGGGTCAATCCCATTGGTTGCAAGTGGGTGTATAAGAGAAAAAGAGGACCGGACGGGAAGGTGGAAACCTTCAAAGCAAGACTCGTGGCGAAAGGTTATACTCAGAAAGAAGGGATCGATTATGAGGAAACTTTTTGGCCCGTAGCCATGCTTAAGTCCATCCGTATTCTCTTATCGATTGCTGTGCATCTCGACTTTGAAATCTGGCAAATGGATGTCAAGACAGCTTTCCTTAACGGAAGTCTTGATGAAGAGATCTATATGCAATAACCCCAACGTTTTGATCATGTTATAAAGTCTTATGGGTTCGATCAAAACGAGTTCGAAAGTTGTGTGTACAAAAAGCGTGTCGGAACTGCATTGGTATTCTTAGTACTATACGAGAGGCGACATTCGATCATCGGGAATGATGTGAAGGTGTTATCGGACGTAAAGGGCATGGCTTTCAAAATAGTTTGGTATGAAGGACTTAGGGAAGCGGACACATCCTTGGGATCAAGATCACTCGAGATCGCAAGAAAAGGATGATGAAGCTTCATACATAGACACTGCCTTGAAACGATTCAAAGATGCAAGATTCAAGAAAGGCTTCATACGGACATGGAATCCATCTATCCAAGAATCTAAAATGAGATAGAAGAAAGGCATTCCCATATGCCGGTGCGGGAAGCCTTATTATGCAATCTCAGATGAGACCGGATATCCCATTGGCATGGTGGCAAGATTCAAGAAAATGTGCATTGACGGCAGTTAAAACCTTCAAGTATGGACGGGGATAGAATGTTAATTTATCGATAGTCCAATCCCCATCCAATAATCGACATTGACTACGGAAACTTCAGAAAAATGAGTGTGATAGATGACATGGAGAAGGCATTCCATATGCGCCGGCGAGGCAAATGAAAAGCCGGTTTTCAAGAACTTCCTAGTGGACTTGGATTTCGAAAGAATCATCTTTGTTTATTGTGACAATGAGCGGTTGCTGAGGGAACCCGCAGCCCACAAAGCAAGAAACACATTGAAAGGAATACCATCTTATACGAGTTAGTTGGTTAAGAGGGAGATATGGTGGCAAGATATCAAATGGGTGTCAACGAAGGGGAAAGTGAGAGCATTAGGTGATATTAGATGTCACGGACTACACGAGCCATGTTTGTAGTATAAAAAGTGGGAGATTGTTGGGATTATATTGGAAAGAACTTTTTACGGGATAGAATGTTGATTTATTTTGAAATAAATTATTTATCGATGCTTTAAATATTATCCGAATGTTATATATTTACTGGTTCTCGTGTTACATTGTAGTTAATTTAGTGATACCGGACGTAAGATTAAATTGTGTCCATTGTAACTAAAAGTACGCCATTCGCCGACCTAGGGAAATGAACAATCCATCGTGAAAGGTTGAAGTGTGGAGAAGGCTTGTCTTGACCAAGAGATTACAAAAATGCGAATAGGATCTCTGAGGAGGACAAATTCTTGAACCAAGGAAGAATTAAACCTGATGGTTCGTTATTTTCTTAATCTTCGTTCTTTAAATAGGAGTGTGGTTGATAACTATTGCTTTGACTTATCATGGGTAGAGAATCAACGAGATTCAATACTTTTTATCTTGGGCAATATTATTGGTCACATGTGATTGCTAAGATTTAATGCGGTGAATCGCAAGCACGCTTTGTTTGAACGGTTTGGGAGGTTCATTGCTTTATCAACCAAATCTTGCAAGTGGAATTAGTTTCATGGATAATAATGTTGAACCGTTCCTTGACCAAGGACAAAAGATATTAATTAACGGAAAGCTATTTGATTGCCTTGAATTAACCATGGGCTAGATAATCTTAAACACGAGAAATAATAATAAGGAGCCATTAATAGGGTTAAGATGGATAGCATTAATTATGTAGTGGGATTAAAAGATGGGCTTGAATAATATTGTGGCTCAAATTGATAATTCAAGATCCATTATCCAATCCATTCTCCAAAGGCCCCCCGAGTAGCCCAACATATAGTCCAATAACCTAAAAAAGGTGTTTAAAATAAAATAAATTGCTTATTTTTTCTTGGAATGGATGGGTGTCATTTTTTTTTGAATTTTGTTATGGAATGAAGATATGTATTCTTGAAATCAAGATTATCATTGGTTATTCATAATAGTGGGAGAAAATATGAAAATTTTGAAAATAAAAGAAAAGATTTTCTTGATTTTTAGAAAATATATTATGGAAGATATGTATTTCTTTGAAATATAAGAATATCTCATACATTCAAGAAGATCCAAATCTTGGAATCTTGGACCCTATATTTTGAAAATACCATAATGTTGATAAGGTGGGATTTTTGGGATGTGGAATATTATAATTATGGGAAAAAGAATTAGGAGATATATTCAAATCAAGAAAAAATTTATCCACATTGTTTTTCTTCCCAAATTTTGCCCAACAAATAAATTATTTATTCAAGCACGATTCCATCTTTGGAAAAATTATTAAATAAATGTGCATCATAATTTATTTTCCTTTTGTTAATTGTAAGTGTTTGATAGTCGAACAAGGATTAAGGGAATATAAATCTTTTGGTTAGTCTAATCAGCGGATTACATGTTGTAAACTTAATTTAGTAGGATTTGAATTAATTATATGCATGATATGTTGTTGGATTATTATTTGAATTAAAAGATTAATTCATGCCATTTAATTATAAGAATTAAATTTGGAAATAGAACTTATTCCCCAACATAGGAAAGACCAAATTTAAATCTTAAGGCTCGATTGGGGAAATAAAATCCTTCTTTATTTAAATAAATCTCTTAGATTTATTTACATATAAAATCTCTATGATTTAATTCCCATGTATATGAGTTTGATTCCATATAATTAAAACAACAATATTCCAAATATTGGGAGGAATTCTATTTAATTAAATCAATATAATTAAACATTAATAAAATTAATTCCAAATTAATCTATTATTAATTAATTCTAATAAATTAAATATTAAATCGAATTTAACATAAATCAGGATATTATCCGTAAGGAGGTTGATAACTAAGGCTTTGACTTATTAATTGAAATCTTGACAATAAAGATTCAATTTTTTATCTTGGGCAATATTATTGGTCTTTTGAATGCTAAGATTTAATGCGGTCACTAAATCGTGTAACGCTTGGACAAATTTTGCATTAGATTTAAATCGACCTGGGAGGTTCATTATTTATCATACCAAATCTTGCAAAAGTGAATTAGTTTCATGGAATGGATAATAATGTTGAACCGCTTTTTGAAGGAAGCTTTATTAAAATCTGAAAGCTATTTAAATTTGAATTAATTAATGGGCTAGATAATCTTAAACACTTAAATGAATTCGGAGCCATCATACCAAATCTTGGTTAAGATGGATAGTAATATTAATTATGTAGTGGATTAATTAATATTTATGGGAATTAATTAATAATTAATAATATTGTGGCTCAATATTAATTCAAGATCCATAAAGGTCCAATCTTAATTCTTAAGATGGATAGCTATTAATTATATAGTGGGATTAATTAATAACCTAAAAAAGATAATTAAAATAAAATAAATATTGTTGCATTATTTTTTTGTAATTCAAATTTTATGGATAAAAGGAGAAAGGATTAATTTGAATTTTGTTATGGAATGAAGATATGTGGCTCGAAATTCCACTTGTGTTTAAAATAAAATAAATTGAAAATTTTGAAAAAATTCTTTAAAAGGAAAAGAAATTTTCTTCAATTTTTTGAAAATATGGATGAAAAATATGATTTTTTGAAAAATAAATTGAATTTTGTTATTTTTCTTGAAGATCCAAATTTTATGGATAATTCTTGATTTTCTTGGAATTTATTTAAAAACCATAATTTTGAAAAGGTGGGAATTTTTTTTGAATTTTGAAAATAAATGGGAAAATACCATTTTCTTGATATTTTTTGGATTTTATGGGAAGAAAAGATTTTTTGGAAATTCCCTTTTTCGAAGAATATATATTTTCAAGAAATGTTATATTGGATTTTCTTAAATATTATAATTATGGAAAAACCAATATAGGTTTTTAAAAAATTTTTTGGAAAATTTTATTAGATCAACATCTATTTATTTTCATTGTTTAATTGTTCCCGATTCCATGTCTTTGGAAAAATTAGTAATATCATAATGTTGAATAAATTGGGGATGATTCTTTATTTTCTTTTGTTAATTGTGGAAAATTAGTGTCCTATCCAAAAGAGGATAATGTAACAAGGATTTTGTAAATTGGGATAGTCTTTTGGTTAATTAAGGGAATCCTTTACATCCCAAGATATGTTTCGACATCCCAAGAGGTAAAAATTAGTAAAGGAGGATTTCGTAGGGATTTAGTAATTAATTATAATTATGATATGTTGTTGGATTATTATTTGAATTAATATAGGATTAATTCATGCTAGTAATAATTATAAGAATTAAATTTGTATTTAAATATTCACCCGAATAGATCATGGGAAATAAAACTTATTTCAACATAGGAAATACCCAAATGTTGTTTAAATTTCTTAATATTAACTAGTAATAATTATAAAATTAAATTTTTATTTAAAATTAAATCCCCAACATAGGAAATTCTTTTCTTTATTTAAATAAATCTCTTAGATTTATTTCCCAAATAAATCTCAAAATCTAAGGATTTAATTCCCATGTATATCAAATCTCTACGGATTTGATTCCATATATATTAAATCCTACAACAATATTCCAAATATTATTATTGGGAATTCTATTTAATTAAATCCAATTTAATTAAACATTAATAATAATTAATTCCAAATTAATCTATTATTAATTAATTCTCCATAAATTAAATATTAAATCCAATTTAACATTTAATCAACCAACTATTATCCGTAAAAGGGGACTACTTGTTGTGTGACCCATATGCCCTCATATATCGAGCGATTAGTCAAACTAACGATCTTAATTGAACCCTAGACAATAAATCGACATTCTCAATATATGACGACGTTGCAGAAACGTGCAACTACCAGAATCAAAACATGGGCTATTACGATTTCCTCCTTTCATTCAACGAATACTGCCTTGAACATGATGAAGTGTCTATTCAAATAACTTAATCAATTTATCTCAAATCACTAATTGATCATGTATGTCACACTTAGCCACAAAGTCTAAGTTGACGTGCATCGGCCGATGACTTTGATCCAATTATGATGAGAAGATGAGTATTCTCTCTAAATCCACTTTGAGGAATGAATCCTATTCTTGGCTCAACTACCACGCATTATGACCGTGATGAACCCAATCCAAGCCGTATCTACCCATGGAAGGGGCGCAAGCGTTGGTCATCATCAAAGTTCATCATCCCACACATGTCGTATTGACCTCAAGTCAAAGGAGTATCGCATCGCTCCCACTAACCGAGACACCCGTAGACACATATAGTGGAAATACATCAAACGGTTTCTCGGATGGGTATACCAATACCCTCTAAGGTATCTGTGCATCCATCATGAGATACTTAGTATCTCATAGTAAGTGAGATTTTATTACACTCTCTAAGAGTATGATGCAGATCGCACTCCAATCTCCATTGCATCATCAATATCCCATTCTTGATGATCCTTGATCGGGGCTATTTGAGAATCATGCTTAAGTCATCTGAGTTCTCACAACCTCAATGACATCAATGACTCATGGGAACACTTGTATGAATAAATGCAAACAATCAAACATAATATTCAAACAAGTGTATTGCTATACATTAATATTAAGTGAACTATAATATTAAATCAAACTGAATATCATCGAGTATTATGTACTTTCAATAGATTGTCTCTAGGACACTAACACTAACAATTTTTCCGTCTCAAAATTTTGAAATCGATTTGGAGACGGTTTTTCCATCTCAATTTGACACAAATTTTGGACCCAGAAAAACAAAATGTGGTTTTGGCGAAGAAAAAAAATTACCACCGCCCAATTTGAGACGGTTTTTCCATCTCAAAATTTCGAAATCGATTTAGAGACGGTCTCAAATCGTCTCAAATCTGAAACAATATATGCAGCCCATTCTTCTTCTTCCTCCACAATCTGCACAACGAATTGCCCGCCACCAGTGGGGGAGGAGGTTTATTTTTTTGATGACGTTTAGTGGGTTTTTTCTTTTTTTTTAATGTTGAACTTGATTTATTTTGCACATTTTAATTTTAAGTATTTTGAACAATTTGGTTATTCATAGTACTTAATAGACTAATTTTAGTTGAACAGTGGTTGTATTATAATCACAAATTGATTAGTAGTATAGTTAGATTAATTAAAAATATTTAATTTGAAATTATTAAAAAAATTAATAATTAAATGAAAGACTACAATTACAATTTTAATGAATAAAAAAATTTATATAATTAGGAGTAATAAAAATTAGTCAAAAATAAATTTAATTTTATCTAAAATTAGATTTTAAATAATATAACAAAATTAAAGTAAAAATTAATATAAAAAATAAATCAATTAGCGACTATAATTTTTAAAATTTATATAAATAAAGAAAAAAATAATTTAAATTGGAAGAGAATTTGAAATTTTGAGGTAACATAATTAGAAATACAAATTTTAAAATAATATAACATAATTTAATTAGAATTTATAAATAATAAAAAAATAATTATAATTTTAAAAGGTATTAGCGACTATAATTTTTAAGGTTATATAAATAAAAAATAATTGATTTAAATGGGAAGATAATTTAAAATTTTGAGGTATCATAATTAGAAATAAAATTTTTAAAATAAAATAACAAAATTTAATTAGAATTTATACATTATAAAAAATAATTATTCTTTTAAAAGGTATTAGCGACTATAATTTTTAAAGGTTATATAAATAAATTAATAAAATTAATTGGAAGATAATTTAAATTTTTGAGGTAACATAATTAAAAATACAAATTTTAAAATAATTCAACAAAATTTAATTAGAATTTATAAATAATAAAAAAAATTACAATTTTAAATGGTTTGAAATTAATCAATCAAATTACATATATAGAAAAAATTGATTCATTTTTTTTAATTATTTAATTTGTGAACATATACAATTATTGTTATAAAATAAACGAATGAAATCAAGTGTCCAAGTGGTTGAGCGCCCGCCCCGGCGCCCTACCTGTTGGAATTTACAAGCACGTAATACATATAAAACATGCGCAGCGGAAAGACAAATTCACCAACAACGAATTACAATTGCATAATTGAAATAATTGAATACGTAAACGGAATTCTTACAGTACTTCGTAAGCAGTCTCTTCTACTACGGTATCCACGTAATCCTCGTTAACAGATCCGCACAGATTTGTCAGCGTTGAATCCCCGTATGAACTTGCTAGGAAAATTCTATACTAGAGATTTTATGGAGAAAATATTTCTTGTGTGTTTAATGAATCCACAAGGACTCATATATATAGGGGAGACCCATCTTAAACCTTAAGTTATTTATGTTAGGAAATAAAAGCCTTAATTCAACAAATAAAATCCCATAGATTTAATTTCCATATATATATTTTCCTACAATAATATTCCATATATTACTTTGGGATTCCTATTTAATTAAATCCAATATAATTAAATAGTAATAATAATTAATTCCAAATATAATTATTATTAATTCTCCATAAATTATATATTAAATCCAATTTAACATTTAATCAATAAACTGTAATGTGTAAATGAGAATTAATTGTTGTGTCACTCATTGACCCTTATATACCGAGCGATTAGTCAAACTAACGGTCTTAATTGAAACCTAGTCAATAAATCAGACATTCTCAATATATAAGGTACGTTGCGAGGTATTTGCAACAACCTGCAACATACGTGGGCTATTGTGATAATATCCTTTCATTCGCGAATGCCCGATTAAATCTTGAACATGATGAAGTGTCTATTCAAATAATTTAATCATATTTTCTCATAACGCTAATTGATCACGTTTGTCACATTTGGACACAAAGTCCAAACATGACGTGCATTGGCCAATGACTAACAATCCAATTAGTATAAGAAGACGAGAACTTTCTCTAAATCCACATTGACGAATGAATTATTTTTTTGATTCAACTACCACGCACATGCACTTCGTGATGAATCCAATTCATGCCATATCTACCCATTAAGGGTGCAAGCGACGATCATGGTCAAAGTTCACCACTCCATACATGTCGTGCATATTGACCTCAAGTCAGACGAATATCACATCACTCCCACTAACCGAGACACCCATAGACACTTAAGTGGAGTAACATCAAACGGTTTCTCGGATGAGTATACCAATACCCTCCAAGGTATCTGTGCATCCATTATGAGATACCTAGTATCTCATAGTAAGTGAGAACTACTACACTCTCTAAGAGTATGATGCAGATCACACACCAATCTCAAATGCATCATCAATATCCTATTCTTGATGATCCTTGATCGGGGCTATTTGAGAAATTTGCTCAAGTCCTCTGAGGTCTCACATCCTCAATGACAACAATGGTTCATGGGAACACTTACATGAATAAATGCAAACAATCAAACATAATATTCAAACAAGTGTATTACCGTACATTACTATTAAATGAACTATAATATTAAATCAACTGAATATCATCGAGTATTATGTCCTTACATATGATTGTTTCTAGGAAACTAATACTAACAATCTCCCACTTGTTGATCTCGGTTCCTTTGTTGGGGAATTAATTGCCCGGATCTATTCAGGATGAATATTTAAATACAAATTTAATTCTAACAATTATTACTAGCATGAATTAATCCTATATTAATTCAAATAATAATTCAACAACCAATCATGCATATAAACAATTCACATAAAACCTACGCATGCGGAATTACTACAGGTTTACGTGAACTAACCTCTCGGAGTGACAACCGTTGAGAATATGGATCCCGTTCACACGAACACACCAAAAGGTCTTCTCAAGTATTCCCTTATCCTTGTTCAACAATCCGGTGGTAGGAACTCGCGAACAATTTAACAAAAAGGGAAAATAAAATTATGTTGCACCACCTTTGGGCTTTCTAATTTTTCCAACACATGGAATTTCACTTGGGAATGAAATATTCATCCCCTATTTATAGAGGGGTGTTGGTCGAATTCTTGTGCATGAATAAGATGGGAAAATCTTTTTCTTGATCTCCAAGAAATCTTGAATATATCCAATATATTCTTTTCTCCATATTTAAAATATTCCACAAAAATCCCAACTCCCTATTGTTATGGTATTTTCGAAAAAATTAAGGAATAGGAATCCAAGATTTGGATCTTCTTTCATTTATGAGATTTTCTTGTATTCCAAGAATACATATCTTCCATAATGTCTTTCCAAGAAAATCAAGAAAATCTTTCCTCTCCTTATTTATCCAAAATTTTCGAAAATCTCTTAACAAATAACCAAGTGGGAGATTTCTTGAATTTAATGAGATAATCTTGTATTTCAAGAATACTTATCTACATTCCATAACAAAATTCAAAGAAAATCTTTCTCCCTCTTTTATTTATTATTTTCGAAATATTAGGAAAAATAGGCAACAATAATTTATTTTATTTTAAACACCTTTTTCAGTTATTGGACATAATCTTTGGGCTACTTGAGGGACCTTTAGGAGAATTAAGATTGGACCTTCTAATGGACTATGAATATCTAATATTGAGCCACAATATTATTCAAGCCCATAAATATTAATTAATCCCACTACATAATTAATATTGCACTATCCATCTTAACCCATATTTTGTTAATATGGCTCTTATTTATTATTTCCGGTGTTTAAGATTATCTAGCCCATTAATTAATTCAAGCCACTGAAATAGCTTTCTATTAATTAATATCTTTTGTCCTTGGTCAAGGAAAGATTCAACATTATTATTCATACCGGAAATGAATTCCACTTGCAAGATTTGGTATGATAAATCTTATGAACCTAAGGGGGCAAATCATACTCTGGCGTATTTCGCACACGCATTCTTCAGTATTAAATCTTAGCAATCGCGTGTGACCAAATAATATTGCCCAATATATAAAGTATTGAATCTCATTGATTCTCTACCCGTCATAAGTCAAAGCAATAATTACTAACCACACACGATCCTATTTAAGGGCGAAGATTAAGAAATAACGAACCATCGAGGTCTAATTCTTCCGGTTCAAAGGTCTTTGAAGAATTTATCCTCCCAGTAGGTCTTATTCAAATGCATCGATCATGCACTAGTGTAATCTCTTGGTCAAGACAAGCCAATCTGAGCCTTATACTTCAACCTTTCACGATGGATTGTTCATTTCCATCTAGGTCGTGAACAATGTACTTTTAGTTACAAGTTTTCGTTAATTTAATCTTTCGTGATCCGGTATCACTAAATTAACTACAATGTAACACATTTGTTTATTGAACAATTATGCAGTAAATATATGTAACATTCAATGATATTTAAAGCATCAGTGATAAATAATTTATTTCAGTAAATAAGACAGAAATCCAGTTTGGTTACACAAAGTAAAAGCATACATTCCAGTATAACCCCAACAATTTCCCACTTATACTCAAAGTTTGCTTTTAAGTATACTACAACATGTCTCGTGTAGTTCCTAATACGTGACATCTAATGTCACCTACACGAACCTAATAATATCTCCCACTTATACTCAAAGCAGATTGGCAACGATCTTGACACCCATTCCTTCCACATGTCTCTCGAAAGTATTCTGAGGCAGACCCTTTGTGAATGGATCTGCTAGGTTGTCTTCTGACGCGATCTTTGCCACCTCTATATCTCATCTCTTAACGATTTTTCGTATAAGATGGTATTTCCTTTCAATGTGTTTGATGGCCATGTGGGCTCTTGGTTCCCTTGAATTTGCAACTGCTCCGGCAATATCACATTAAATAGTGATTGTGTTGGGCAAATTCAGAACTACATCCAAGTCCACTAGGAAGTTCTTGAGCCAAACCGCTTTTCTTTTTGCCGCCTCGCGGCGACTACATATTCGGCTTCCATGGTAGAATCGGCGATGCATTTTCGCTTAACGCTTCTCCATGTCATGGCTCCTCCTCCATGCAAAACAACACACAGGAGGTAGATTTTCGGAATCTAAGTCTAATTGGAACCGAGTCAGGTGTAACCGATGGGGATTATCTTTGTCGACCGATAAACTAACATTCTATCCCGAGTTCTTTTCAGGATACTTGATATGTTCTTCGCCATTCAATGCTCAATGCTCTTTTCAAAGTTACTTTGATATCTCGCCACCATACCAACGACATAAAGCGGATGTCGGCCTTAGGCACAAACATTGCATACATAAGGCTTCCGGCAAACCAAGCATAATGAATGTCTTTCATGTCATCTATCTCTCTCTGTGTGTCTTAGGGCACATATCCTTGGATAGATGGATTCCATGCCTGAAAGGTACGAAACATTTCTTGGAATTCGGTGATCTTGAATCGCTTCAAGACAGTTGTACATATATGAAGCTTGCGATAAGCTTCTATCATCATTTTCTTGCGATCTCGAAAGTGATCTTGATCCCGAGGGCGGCTTCCGGCTTCTCCTAAGTCCTTCATATCAAACTGCTTTTTTGAAAGCCATGCCCTTACGTCCCGACAACACCTTTACATCGTCCCCGATGAGCGAGAATGTAAATCTCACGATAGTACTAAGAATACCAATGCAGTTCCGACACTCTTCTTGTACACACAACTTTCGTATTCATTTTGATCAAACCCATAAGACTTTATTACTTGATCAAAACATTGGTTCCAAGCTCTGGATGCTTCTTTGAGTCCATAAATGGACTTCTTGAGCTTACAAACTAGGTGTTCTTGGCCTTTTTCAATGAAGCTTTGGGGTTGTTGCATATAGATTTCTTCTTCAAGACTTCCGTTAAGGAAAGCCGTCTTGACATCCATTTGCCGATTTCAAAGTCGAGATCGCAAAGATGTCGACAAGAGAATTTCGATGGACTTGAGCATTGCTACAGGTGAAAAGGTTTCCTCATAGTCGATCCCTTCTTTCTGAGTATAACCTTTCGCCACAAGCATTGCCTTGAAGGTTTCTACCTTCCCTCTCATTTCTCTTTTCCTCTTGTATACCCACTTGCAGCCAATGGGTTTGACCCATTGAGTGGTTCGAATAGCTCCCACACTCTGTTATGATCCATAGAACCCATTTCGGCTTCCATTCTTTGTTTGCCAAGAAACCGCGATCCTTGTCTTGGATTGCCTTGTCAGAAGTCCATGGGGTCGATTCATCTTGACCAGGGGACTAAGTCCGAGGACTCTTCTATCCCCATGAATCTCTCGGGTTGTCTCACGCCCTCCTCCCACTACGTCGAGGTTCGGTTATGTAAGTGTGTCGTTTGGTATGTCATCTTATACAATTGGCAATCGAGGTTAGCCCTCTAAGCTCATTTAAGGTAAACTCACTGGCTTTCTTTTCGTTCATATAGTCTTCTTCCAAAAATCTAAAGTGGGTGCTTATTACCACCTTTTGATCCTTGGGACCACGTAACATACACCCTTTTGTTCCCGGGGTATCCTATAAATAAAATTTTAATTCTCGATCGATGATCCAATTTTTCCGGCTTCCTTGTCCAACACGAGAGTAGGACACCCCCAAATTCTCATGTGTCTCAAAGCGGGCTTCAAGCGTCCGGTCCACAATTCTTTGGGAGTTTTGGGAACCGATTTGGATGGCACCAAGTTCGAGAATATAAGTCATTTGTTTCAAGGCGTGACCTCGTAGCGACTTGGGTAGATCCGCATAACTCATAATTGACCTAACCATTTCTAAAAGAGTTATGTTTCTTCACCGCAACCCCGTTTTGTTGAGGGGTTCCGGTCTTCATTAATTTGGGATCAATCCTTCATCGACAAGTAGTTCAAAAACTCATCATTTGAGGTTTTCGCCTCCACGATCGATCATTGTAGAGACTTGATACGTTTTTCCTTATGATTCTCTTGAGCCTTAAATTCTTTGAATTTGTCAAAGGTCTCAGATTTATGCTTCATAAGGAAAATGTAACCGTACCTTGAGTAATCATCAATAAAGGTGACGAAATACTCATAACCCCCTCTTGCTTTGATTGACATTGGACCACATCGTCTGGGTGTGAATGATTTCTAAACTTCTTTGGCTCTATTCCCTTGGCTCGAATGCCCTCTTGGTCATTTTATCCTCCAAACATGATTCGCAAGTTGTGATTGGTTCAACCCGGAGAGACTCCAATGAACCATCTTCTACCAACCTTTGAATCCTTTTTGGATTAATATGTCCCAATCTAAGATGCCATAGAAGTGTCTCGTTCACGTCTGATGAACGTTCTCTTTTATCTGAAATAGTCGATGTGTTATAGGATGCATTTTGCGTGTGGTGTGCACTTTTAATAGTGTAGACATTGTTCATCAATGTCCCATAACAGATACACTCATCATTTCAAGAAATGATGTCATTCTTATTAAAAGAAACTAAGTATCCATTAACAGAATTTTAGAAACTGAAAGTGAATTCTTTCTAAAACTGGGAACATAAAGAACGTCTCTCAAAACTAACATTCTATCACTAAAAGATAGGTGCACTTCTCCCACTGCTTCAGCTGCCACTCTCGTAGCATCGCCCAGTGTGATGAGGATCTCACTCCCACTAAGTTGTCGGGTCAGCTGGGACCCCGTAACGTGAAACATACATGGTTAGCAGATCCCATATCAACTACCCACGAATGAGAAGTATACGCCGCTAAACAAGTTTCAACAACTAGTGTGTGAGAATTACCTTTCTTTCCGACCCTTTTGGGGTTGGAACTGGAAAACCTCCATTGTCCTCTTTCACCGCAGTTTAAGAACTTCCCCTTTGGATTTTCCTTGACACCACTGACATTCCTCATCTTACCATTGCCCTTGGCAACAGTGGCTTTTGATCCTCTTCTTCTTCTTGCCATCCCTTGGCCTAGAAGATGAAGACGGACCACTTGCCGCCAAAGCTTGAGTTTGGTGCCCAATCAACGTCTCTGCCGTGACCAAAGCTTGCAACAAATCAGCTAGCGAGGCCAAAATGCTCAAAACTTTTGGGCAGAGAGTGGAGTACCAAATCGATCTGGGTCTCCATATCATAATCCGCACCCAGCACCTCAAGTTTGTTCAGATGGGCCATCTATTTTGAGGAAGTAATCCCTTACGGGGTTGCCCTCCACCATTTTCAGCGACAATATCTCTCGCAAGGTGATCTGACGAGTCCCGTATTTTTCGACTCGTCAGTTGGCTCATCTAATTTTGGTGTGTCAAGAACTTGTGCTTTTGTGCAGTTAGGACAATCATAACTTTTCGTTTCCAATAAACATAGTTTCCTATACGATTCTATTCACTTTAAGTATATTAACAGTGGATTAAAAGGTTGCGACATACTGAACTGAAATAAATAACAATTTGTGTAAGCACAAACATATCACAAGGTTCGATCACATGTATCATATTAAAATCTCAAAAAAAATATGAACATGCATCAGCCAACATCTCAAAATAGTTTAAATAAGCCATGTGGGGTGGGTCATTATTTAAACACATTCAAGCAGGTTACAAACAAAAACAGTTTCAAACCTTTAATATCCAGATTAATAGTTGGCTCCCACTTGACAATATAAAATTGACAGGGACTTTGGGGAAGTATATGCATATCAATTTTATACCTAAGTAATAACCATGATTAAATACAGAATTATTACTTCGCTTTGAACGAGCCTCGTGGGGAGGGTCATCGTCGCCACTAATAATAACCCACAATCATCCTTTCGGAATTCATTCATGTGAAATCTATCTTTTGGCCGTCCAGTAGGGGGAATTTCTCCAAAATAATCCACAAATAAATAAATCATGGAGGTCAAAATTAATTCAATTTTATTATCCGGAATAAAACTGTCAATTAATTATTTAAACATACTTAGTAATTTTCGAAGGTGAGATTTTTCCAAAACATATTCTCATGCATCGCGTATTTAAACACAATTTAAATAAGCACAAAATAATGCAAAATATCAAAACAAAAAATTAAACACATTGGGCACATATATCCAATTGTCACAGTTAATTTTTGTCATGTCTTGATCTCGAGAAATCGTCTTCATAGCCTTCATCGTTCGTCTCGAAAAACTCCCACTTGACCGTTTTGAAAAATGCCTCGTCAAGCCACGTCATCGACCAGCTCACGGGTCGGAGTGCACGCCTTGCACTCCCCGGCCGTGTCGATCGGCGCCCGTGCGCGCGCGCCTAAGCGCCCGACCTAATCCCGCGCCCGCGCGCCCGACCTGATCCCACACCCGTGTGCACCTACGCGCATCCACGTCACGCGCGTGCCTCCCTTGGCACGTTTCGCGTGACGCATGCCGTTTGCACCCAGTTTCGGATCCCATCTTTTTAATTCTTCGTCTCCGCCTCTATTTCCGATCCGATTACAATTTATTTACAAAAAAATAAATAAACCTAGATCTAGACTAGTCTATTACATTGAACGAATCAAACAAATCCTAATCTACTCGTGGATTTTCTCACGAGGTAAAACGAATTCGAACGAATCGAATTAAAAACCACAATTTATATGCATTCATAAATATAAACATTCATCAAATACCATGACAATTGGATACCTGCAAAAAAGATCTAGCAATTCTACTATCCAATTTCAAATTTAATGAAAACGAATTAAATTACAATTTAAAAATCAGAACCCGAAACCGAGGCTTTGATACCAGTTGTTGGGGAATTAATTGCCCGGATCTATTCGGGATGAATATTTAAATACAAATTTAATTCTAACAATTATTACTAGCATGAATTAATCCTATATTAATTCAAATAATAATTCAACAACCAATCATGCATATAAATTGTTCACATAAAACCTACGCATGAGGAATTACTACAGGTTTACGTGAACTAACCTCTCGGAGTGACAACCGTTGAGAAGATGGATCCCGTTCACACGAACACACCAAAAGGTCTTCTCAAGTATTCCCTTATCCTTGTTCAACAATCCGGTGGTAGGAACTCCGCGAAAAATTAACAAAAAGGAAAAATAAAATTATGTTGCACCACCTTTGTGGATTTCTAATTTTTCCAACACATGGAATTTCACTTGGGAATGAAATATTCATCCCCTATTTATAGAGGGGTGTTGGTCGAATTCTTGTGCACGAATAAGATGGGAAAATCTTTTTCTTGATCTCCAAGAAATCTTGAATATATCAAATATATTCTTTTCTCCATATTTAAAATATTCCACAAAAATCCCAACTCCCTATTGTTATGGTATTTTCGAAAAAGTTAAGGAATAGGAATCCAAGATTTGGATCTTCTTGAATTTATGAGATATTCTTGTATTCCAAGAATACATATCTTCCATAATGTCTTTCCAAGAAAATCAAGAAAATCTTTCCTCTCCTTATTTATTCAAAATTTTCGAAAATCTCTTAACAAATAACCAAGTGGGAGATTTCTTGAATTTAATGAGATAATCTTGTATTTCAAGAATACTTATCTACATTCCATAACAAAATTCAAAGGAAAATTTCCTCCCTCTTTTATTTATTATTTTCGAAATATTAGGAAAAATAGGCAACAATAATTTATTTTATTTTAAACACCTTTTTCAGTTATTGGACATTATCTTTGGGCTACTTGAGGGGCCTTTAGGAGAATTAAGATTGGATCTTCTAATGGACATTGAATATCTAATATAAAGCCACAATATTATTCAAGCCCATAAATATTAATTAATCCCACTACATAATTAATATTGCACTATCCATCTTAACCCATATTACTGTTAATATGACTCCTGGTTATTATTTCCCATGTTTAAGATTATCTAGCCCATTAATTAATTCAAGCCACTGAAATAACTTTCCATTAATTTAATCTTCTGTGATCTGGTATCACTAAATTAACTACAATGTAACACGTACTGTTTATTGAACAATTATGCAGTAAATATATGTAGCATTCAATGATATTTAAAGCATCAGTGATAAATAATTTATTTCAAGAATAAAGACAGAAATTTGGTTTGGTTATACAAAGTAAAAGCATACTTTCCAAAGATAACCCCAACATCATTTGCTTGTGCAATCGCGATCGGCGTTGTCACAATACAACTTTATTAGACAACGGACACTTTGAACTACCCCCTAGTTCTCTCAAGAACTATAAAATCTGCATGACCTCCTCGAGGCTTCTGATACAAAAATTTACTCAGCTTCGGTTGTTGAATCTACGGTTGATTCTTACTTGGAACTATTCCAACTGACCGCCCCACCATTGAGAGTGAAAACATAACCTGACTATGACTTATAATCATCACAAATCGAACCGGTAATCACGCCCGGAACAGAACGATTATTACTAGTTCTGACTGCCCACCGTAGACAAGGAAACATTCTTTAGTTTGTCTAAGATACTTCAGAATGTTCTTTACAACAATTCAGTGAGACTCACCCGAATTCTGTTGGTATCTACTAGTAATGTTGACAGCGTAGGACACATCGGGCCTAATGCAAGTCATGGCGTACTTGATTGGCTCAATTGGAGATGTATATGGGACATTCTTCATGTGCTTGATATCAGCTTCACTAGAAGGACAATCCTTTTTTGATAGCTTTATCCCATAATTTGCCGGTAGAGACCCTCTCTTAGAGTTCTCCATCGCAAAACGCTTCAACACCTTGTCTATATAGGTGGATTATGACAAATGATGAGAACCGCGATTTGGGAACAAGATAAATTCATCGCCCTAGCGCAGGCTAGCAGGAGAACGAATAGAAAACATGATAAAAAATCGCTTCAAATAAGTAGTAAAAGAGATCGATTGGTTTTTTGACAAAGTTGCCAAATAAAAGTTAATTTTATTCATTGATTGATCCCAAAGAAAAAAAAATGTTGCCACATATAAGTAGGGAAAAATGTCTAAAAATCTACCTAAAAGGACTAAATCAAATCTCTTATAAAAGATGTCCTAAAATAAAATAAATAATCGAAAAATAAAGGAAAAAACAGTAAATCTTGAGATTCTTGCCAATCTAGTGTAATCTTGCGTATCTTGCCCAATCTTGTGAAATTTGGGACAAAATCTTTGATGATGACAAATCTGGGATAACTTCGCGAATAATCTTGCACGTATACTTGGGTCCAAAACCCTCATTCGTATCAGACAACCCAACATCCTCTTGGATCTATCCCTGTGGATCTTGATCCTTAGGATATAGCAGGCTTCACCAAGATCCTTCATCATGAAGGTCTTTGACAACCAATCTTTAACGGACTGCATTAACAGGATATTATTTCCCAAATCAATATGTCATTGACATACACGATTATGAAAATAATATTTTTCCCAATGCGTTTACGATAAACGCAAGGATCTTTCAAGTTTCTGATGAAGTCAAAAAACTTGATAGCTTCATTAAGTTGAATATTCCAACTCCTGGAAGTTTGCTTCGATCCATAAATGGATCTCTTTAGCTTGCATACGAGATTAGAGTTTGACTTAGATACGAAACCTTCTAGCTGAGTCATAAACACTTCCTTATCAATCTTTCCATTGAGGAAAGTTATTTTGACATCCATCTGCTAGATCTCATAATCATGGTGGTAGCTATCGCAAGTAAAATTTGAATGGACTTGATCTTTGCAACTAGTGAGAAGGTTTCATCATAGTCAATGCCTTCACGTTGACTATAACCTTTCACCACCAACCTAGCTTTGTAGGTTTGTACTTTGCCATTTGCATCAGTCTTACGCTTGAAGACCCATTTTCAACCTATGGGTCTAACCCCTTTAGGCAACTCAACCAAGTCCCAGACTTGATTGGAGTACATTGAGTCCATCTCGGATTTCATGGCTTCATGTCACTTCTCTGAATCAATACCTGATATTGCTTCAGAGTAAGTATTAGGATCGTCCTTATCCGGTATGTCCACATTATCGACTTCCTCAAAGAGGTAACCGTATCTAATGGGCGGATTACGATTCCTAATTGACTTATGGAGTTGTGGTTGTGCAGGCTGTACATTCTGATTGTGAAAATTTTGTGGTGCATCGATTTCATCAATGTCCGGATAGTCCTCAAGAGCTACACTTTAAGATGCCTCTTGGACGGGAGCTTGAACTGTGTTGGTCTCATTCAACCCACTTGGAGGTTCTTGCGTAGGCAAGTCAACTCCAATTACGCTCCCATTGGCTGAAAGACGATCACCTAGTGAAAGACTCCCACCATAAAAGTCGTTGAATGCTCTCACTGATTCCTTGTCATGTTGCTTTGACAAGTTATCAGCCTCTTTGTTAATTTGCGGTTCTTGAATTTCTTCAAGTTCTATCGTCTTACGGCCTTATTCCTTAAAGACGTAATATTCTTCAAGGAACCTAGCCTGCCTAGAAACAATCACTGTTTGTTTCTCAGGTAGATAGAAATAATATCCTTTAGTTTGCTTAGTATATCCCACAAAATAACTCTTTTCACCTTTGGACTCAAACTTATCAGTTAGCATTTTCTTCACAAACGCAGGCAACCCCATGTCTTGATATGTGAGAAAGTTGGTTTCTTACCACATCATAGCTCGTATGGCGTATGCTCAATTGATTTAGACGGAATCCTATTCAGAATGTAGATTGAGGTTTGGAGTGCTTAACCCCATAAGAATGTTGGAAGAGGGAAAAACTCATCATGGACCTCACCATGTCCAACAAGGTTCGAGTTTCTCCTTTCGGACACACCATTCATTTGAGGTGTTTCGGAAGGAGTCCATTGTGATTGGATCCCATGCAACTTTAGATAATCAGTGAATTCATGGCAAAGGTATTCATTCTCGATCTGATCGAAGAGTCTTAATACTCTTACCAAGTTTTTTCTCTACTTCATCATTATACTCTTTGAACTTCTCAAAAGATTTGGACTTGTGTTTCATAAGATACACGTATCCGTATCTCGAGAAATTATCAGTAAAAGTGATGAAGTAATCGAAGTGACCCCTAGCTAGAGTGGGCAATGGTCCACATTCATCGTTGTGAATCAACTCAAGAACTTCTTTGGCATGCACCCCTTTCCCAGAAAAGGGCTTGTTGATCATTTTACCCTTGAGACAAGATTCGCAATTACCATAAAACACAAAGTCAAATGGGGTTAAGTAGTCCAACATCCTTAACCTTGCAATTCTTTTCTCGTTTGCATGACCAAGTCTACAATGCCATAAGTAAGTTGGGTTTTCATGATTACTAAGTTTGAGTCTTTTATTTTGTATATTAAGAACATTATATCCACAATTCAACAAATATAAACCATTCGATAAAGGAGCATTTCCATAAAATTCACCATTAAGAGAAAAATAACAATTATTTTTGCAAAACAGAAGGAAAATACCTCAATGTCTAACATCGAAATGAAAATAATGTTGCGAGTAATAGATGGAACAAAATTATAACTATTAAGTTTTAATCTAAAACCAGAGGGTAAGTCTAAAACATATAATGTCCCCACACGTTCAGCAATTATTGGGTGCCGTCTACCCAAACAAGATATATATACGGACTAACAAATATTTAGCGTCGTCTACCCAAACAATTAATACGGTCCGACAAGTATTTGGCGCCGCCTACCTAAACAGTTATAATGCGGACTATAAATGTGTTAACAATTTATTTAAATTAGTTAACCAAGTGGGATTTTAATAATCATCATTAACATATCGAATTTCAAAATCTAATTTTAAATTCAGTATTAAAGTTAAACAATTATTAAAACTTAATAATTAATCCAATTAATTTCAATTAAAAGTCTAACTTAATAATTATTAATTTTAAAAACATGTTTTAGTTTATTAATTTTATCAAGGGCTCAAGTGCAATTTCTAAAATTTGCACGGAGGGGCCTATTTGAGATCCAATTTGCAAAACAACCCCTCCCTCATCACATCCCATCAACCGTCTTTCCAATCGGGACAACCAAAATCAACAGTTCAACATCAATTCATCAGATTTAATCGAATTAAGCATAGGAACATTTAACTTTAGAATTCAATTTAATCAACCAACTATAATCTGTAAATGGAAATTACTTGTGGTGTGACCCACATGTCCTTATATACCGAGTAATTAGTCAAACTAACTATCTTAATTGAACCCTAGTCAATAAATCAGACATTCTCAATATATCTGGTACGTTGCGAGGTATTTACAACAACCTGTAACATACGTGGACTATTGTGATAATATCCTTTCATTTGCGAATGTCCGATTAAATCTTGAACATGATGAAGTGTCTATTCAAATAATTTAATCATATTTTCTCATTAAGCTAATTGATCACATTTGTCACATTTGGACACAAAGTGCAAACGTGATGGCATTGTCCAATGACTAACGATACAACTAGTATGAGAAGACAAACACTCTATCTAAATCCACATTGAGGAATGAATCATTTTCTTGGCTCAACTACCACGCACATCCACTTCGTGATAACCCAATCCATGTCATATCTACCTATTAAGGGTGCAAGCGTCGGCCATGGTCAAAGTTCACCACTCTATACATGTCGTGCGTATTGACCTCAAGTCAGAGGAATGTAACATCGCTCCCACTAACTGAGACACCTGTAGACACTTAAGTGGAGTAACATTAAACGGTTTCTCGAATGGGTATATTAATACCCTCTAAAGTATCTGTGCATCCATCATGAGATACCTAGTATCTCGTAGTAAGTGAGAACTACTACACTCTCTAAGAGTATGATGCAGATCACACACCAATCTCAAATGCATTTTCAATATCTCATTCTTGATGATCCTTGATCAGGGCTATTTGAGAGTCACTCTTAAGTCATCTGAGGTCTCACATCCTCAATGACAACATTGGTTCATGGGACACTTACATGAATAAATGCAAACAATCAAACATAATATTCAAACAAGTGTATTGCCATACATTAATATTAAATGAACTATAATATTAAATCAACTGAATATCATCAAGTTGTTGGGGTTATACTGAAAAGTATGCTTTTACTTTGTATAACCAAACTGAATTTCTTATTTATTTTACTGAAATAAATTATTTATCATATGTTGCATTAAATATGAATGAATGTTATATATATTTACTGCATACCCGTTCGATAAGTCTGTACATGTTACGTTGTAGTTAATTTGGTGATACCAGATCACAGAAGATTAAATTAATAGTTCCTCGTGACTAAGTACAAATTCACAACCCAGATGGAAATGAACAACCCATCATGAAAGGTTGAAGTGTAAGGCTCAGATTGGCTTGTCTTGACCAAGAGATTACACTAGTGCATTGTGATGCGCTGAATAGAACCTACAGGAGGATAAATTCTTCGGTACTGAATATACAAGAATTAGACCTCAGTGGTTAGTTATTTCTTAATCTTCGTCCCTTAAATAGGATCGTGTGAAATTAATAACTATTGCTTTGACTTATGATGGGAAGAGAATCAATGCGATTCGATACCTTGTATCTTGGGCAATATTATTGATTACATGACGATTGCTAAGATTTAATACAGAGAATCGCGTTCAAGTACGGCTTGATTGATTTGTCCCCTTGGTGGGCTCAGAATCTTTATCATACCAAATCTTGCAAGTGGAAATTTATTTCCGGTATGGATAATAATGTTGAGCTGTCTTTACTCCAAGGACAAAGATGTTAATTAATATAAAGTCGGTTCAGTGGCTTAATTAATTAATGTACTAAGATAATCTTAAACGTGGGAAAAATGACCGGGAGCCATATTATAGTGAAGTCATAATGTGGGTTAAGATGGATAGTTCAATATTAATTTTATAGTGGAGTAAATTAATATTAATGGGCTTGAATAATATTTTGGCTAAATATTAAAGCTTCATAGCCCATTGGAGGTCCAATCTTAATTCTCCTAAAGACCCTTCAAATAGCCCAAATAAAAGTCCAATTAATGAAAAGGAGAAGAAAATATTTTGCCTAATTTTTCACAATTATTTTCGAAAAATAGGGTAGGAAAGAGGAAAAGATCTTTTCTTGATTTTCTTGGAAAGATCTTGTGGAATAAGTATTCTTGAGATACAAGTTTATCCCATAAATTCAAGAAAGGAAAAAGATCTTATTTCTTCCCTACTTGAATGATATTTTCGAAAATAAGGGAGAAAAAAGGATGAGAATATTTTGTTGGGAGATATTTTGGGAAATAGAATATATTGGATATATTCTAGATTGTGTCTTGAGGAAGAAGCAAGGAAATTTCCCAATGCCCATAAGACGTAAAATTTTTGTCCATCTCTACTCCTATAAATAGGGGATGAGTTTTTCATCCCTGATTGCAATTACATGTGTTGAAAAAAATTAGAAATCCACAAAGGTGGTGGCCAAATATTTTATTTTCTCCTTTAAAATTAAAATCGTTCGTTGATAATCCTCCCACCGGATTACGTTCGTGGACATGGGACTTATTTGAGAAGGAACTTTGGGTAGATCCATCGTCTCAACGGTTGTCTCTACAAGAGGTACGTAATCTCGTAACTCCTAGATTCCGCATGCTTAGGATTTACGTGAATTACGTGTACGCATGATGTTTATTTGTTTATTAATTATTATGTTGAATTGGTTTAGGATTAATTCATGTTAGTAATTAATTAATTAATTAATTAAAATATGTATTTAAATTCACCTCGAATAGATCCGGGCACCCCTAATTTCCCAACACAAGTATTATGTCCTTAGTTCCTTACATATGATTGTGTCTAGGACACTAATACTAACACTACCGACGCGGGTTCGATCTCCCCCTGGGGCGAAATACAAAGTGGTTTGGTGTTAATGCTAAATGGTTCGTGGCTCGGGTGGTTCAACGTTCGCTCAGGCGCTATAGTGGTGTGGGTTCGAACCACCCAGACAATTTTTTTTTTTGCAGAAATTCGGGTTTTGAGACGTAAAACTCCGTCCCCGTCTCAATTTGAGACGGTTTTGCGATGGATCAACGACGAAAACTTGACCCGAATGGAACTGAATCCAAGTAACTTTTCGACGGTTTAAACCGTCAAAAAATTTGTGGCGATTTGGAGACGGTTTGAACGGGGAACCATTATCTGATCATACAACTCACCAACCAAATAAATTATTTCATCATGGATTTTCATTACTTTGATTTGGACAATTTGATTCTAGGGTAACACTTGGGTGCACTGTACAAGTATTGTTCAGTGAAAACAACTCATATTTGACCAACTGATACCTTTTCGTAAAAACACTAATACCATTTAAAAATACACTTGAGTTGGTGTAGTTAGGGGTGTAAATGAACCGAGTCAAGTTGAACAATATCAATCTCGAACTCTACTTGATTAGAAAATTGAGAGTTGGAGACTCAACTCAAAACTCGATCGAGCTAAATTCTTTTGAACTCAAGCTCAACTTGAGATAAAACTCAAAATAGTCAGAGTATTTTTATTTATTTATAATTAGAGTTATAATTAATATAGAGTGGGTCTCATGTACATCCAATGCACTGTGCACTCATAGTGCATTTTAAAACCGTGCAACTTGTTATATTGAAATGTGCAACTTGTTATATTGAAAGACACAACTTGTTTACATTGAACCAAGCAACTATTAGTATGAAAAAATAGTTGTACGCTTCAGTATAAACAAATTGCATATTTAAGTATAACAAGTTGCACGATTCTAAATGCACTATGAATGCACGGTGCATCCGAATGCACGGTGCATCCGGATGCACGCAAGACTTAACCTTAATATATTATGACTTATGAGTATTATGTGAGCTCGACTAGGTTCGTGAGTCTGACGAGCCTATACTCGAGTCGAACACAAGTAGCTCATGATCTAATCACACTCTTTAGCTCCAATAATCTTCCCAATTAACCAACCATGCACACTAGCAATTAGCCACACTATACAAAAAATTTGTGGCGGTTTGAATTTATTTTAAAATTATCACGATATTTAACACTTTAAAATTCAATATAAAGACTGTACATACTGTTGCAATTGTGATGCACAATTTTGCAGTCTTAATTAGCACAATTTCAATTTCATGTGAATTTTGAGTAATAAATAATATGATCATTAATTTTATTGTAAAGTTTTAAAGTTGGCGGTGGAATTAATTTTTTGTTAAAATGTCGTCAAATAATGCATAATCAACCATTTATTTATATTCTTCATGAAATAAAATAATTAAGTACTGTAAAATTAAGTTTGATAAGATATTGAGGGTTGCATTGTAGGTTGGGCACCTCAGCAAAAGGTTTTGAGCCACCCCTCGATTGCTTGTTTTGTAAGTCATTGTGGTTGGAACTCGGCGATAGAAAGTGCAAGCAATGGGGTTCCAATTCTATGTTGGCCATACTTCTCCGACCAGTTTGTGAGTCAAAGCTACATATGCAATGTGGAAAATCGGGATGGGGTTCGAACATGACGTTCACAGTGGAAACATAACGTCGGAAGAATTTAAGCGAAAGATCAATTTAATTCTTGGAGATACAGGGTTTAAGGAGAGGGCTATGCAGTTTAAGGATAAGATAGAGAATACTACAAGAGAAGGAGGGACTTCTAACAAGAATATCAACAAGTTTATCACTTGGATAAAAAAATAGAAGTTGTACGGTACAAGAACCATGCATGCATGATGCACCATGGATTAGGATTTTCTCTATTGCATCTTGTGTTTTGTGTTTCCTTTTATCACTTTTATAGATCCCGCGTTTTTATTTCTGAACTTAATTTATATTGTGTTATTGACTGTGTTATGACACAATATCTATAATATGAAATAAAATTATATTCCAAGTTGAAATACACCCCCATTCTAATTTGGATTACGACTTAATGGATTCATACACACGAGATCCTTTTTTGATTTTTTTTTTCTGAATATTATTGCACGTCATACGTATTCATTTGATCGCAGGACCAAATTTATTAATTTATGGGAAAACACAAAAAAAATTGTCCTGAACTTTGACCCATTTTGATTTTGGACCTACTAATTTACGATTTTTAATCTTGGTCATGTAACTTTACAAAATTTGACATTTTCGTCATGTCACCAGCTAGTTACCTGCAATAGCAGGTGGCAGGACTAAAAAGTCAAATTTTGTAAAGTTATAGGACCAAGATCATAATTCACGGTTTTTTTATCTTGGTCCTATAACTTTACAAAATTCGACATTTTGTCCTGTCACCGGCTAGTGCAGGTAACAACCGGCGACAAGACGAAATAGTCGAATTTTGTAAAGTTACAGGACCAATTTCTTGCACTAGTGTAATCTCTTGACCGGCGACAATCAGTCATGCACTAGTGTAATCTCTTGGTCAAGACAAGCCAATCTGAGCCTTACACTTCAACCTTTCACGATGGATTGTTCATCTCCATCTAGGTCGTGAACAACGTACTTTTAGTTACAAGGACCATTAATTTAATCTTTCGTGATCCGTATCACTAAATTAACTACAATGTAACACGTACTGTTTATTGAACAATTATGCAGTAAATATATGTAACATTCAATGATATTTAAAGCATCAGTGATAAATAATTTATTTCAGTAAATAAGACATAAATTCAGTTTGGTTATACAAAGTAAAAGCATACTTTCCAGTATAACCCCAACACTTTGGATCTTAACAATGCTAGGCTTAGTATGTGAGCTCTCTTCAAAGTGAAACACTTGGGAAATCAGTAGGGTTTCGAGTGCTTCAAAAATGAACTTGAATAAGTATGAGCTCTAGAGTTGCTTGATTTCCTGTAACCTTGAATGGCTACAAGGCCTTCGGTATTTATAGGTAACTTTAAGAGTCACTCTTGAAAAACTATCCGTTGGAGAGATAGCTTCAAGGGTTTCCTCTTTTGGTTAGTGATAAATGGCTACATTAGGGTTTGAACGTACCCTTGCATGGTTTGGGTAATACGCAGCTAAGTAGCCAATCACTTGGTTCTGTAGACTGGAAGATATCAGTCCTGACATTTCCTCAGTGGCATGTCGTTTTCAGTGTCAGTAAAGTACGTTGTTGTCGCCTCCTCATTGGTCGAAATCTTCCTTTGATCAGAGATAAACAAACCACTCTTTTTGGTCAACTCCACTGAACTGATACATTCCTTAAAGCCTACTAATGCATAATATTCTCTTTGTTTGTACTAAGATTGAACATAATACTATTTATAAAATAGCCGTTCAGGATCTTATATTTTAGTAGAAAACATCTTCAGGATCTTCGGTCTTCAGGATCTTCTGAGTCTTCAGGACTTCACTAAAATTTCCTGATCTAAATCTGCTGACTATACATGGTGCAAATTCTCTGAAATGCTAATTATTTGAAACCTGAGTCCTATTCTACCAAGATGTCCTGATACATGTCATACTCAGGGGTTTTGGGATCTAATCAAAATCTTCTTATCCCAACACGATCATTTGCAAGGAATATAGTATTGAGCCTACTAAAATAAAAATCATTGGAATTATCTATATTTTATTCGCTTTGTAATTGAAAGTAGTCAAGAACAATGTAAACTTTCCACAATATTTTCATCATTTTCTTTAATGGATTATGGGATACTAAATTATTTAAGAATTTATAAATGTAATATTTACCTTTCAGAAGCAACTCATTATGCAATGTATTGTTTTTTGAAAATTGTATGTAGAATAATTTTTAAGAAGTTGTTGATGATTACTGGTTGACTTCAATCAAGCAATTCATTTTGTTTGTGTATATGGTAAATCTTATAATATTAAAGTAGTTAAGCTTTTTTTTTTTAATTTTATATATTGTTCAAACTTATAGTATTATTTATGTGATTAAACAATGTTAGAATTGTCATAGTTTAGATTGAACTGCTTTATTCTTTTAAACTTATAATATTAAATCTTATAATAATTTTTATTAAAAAAAGATATATTCGATTATTGACTTTTCAGTGATTTAAAATAATATGTTATATTATAAGAATAACTATTCTGAGATTAATTATATGAAAGTCTAAGCTAATTTTGTTGGAATATAGAGGCACGTAAACACGTAATACATGCGCAGCGGAAATTAATAGTTCACCAATAACAACAATTAATTGCATTAACGATTACGAATAAACATAACAAGAAATCTTACAGTAATTCGAAAGTAGATTTCTCAACTATGGTATCCACGTAATCCCTGTTCACAGACTTGCACAGGTCTGTCAGCTTTGAATCCCAAGATGAATTCGCTAGGAAAATTCTAACTCTAGATTTTATGGAGAAAATATGAACACTTGTATTATGAATCCCCAAGAGCTCACATATATAGTAGAGGCCCAACTTAAATCTTAAGCTAACATGATTAGGAAATAAAATCCCTAATCTTATAAAATAAATATCTTAGATTTATTTCCCATGTATAAAATCTCTACGGATTTAATTCCCATGTATATCAAATCTCTACGGATTTGATTCCATATATATTAAATCCTATAATAATGTTCCATATATTATTATTGGGAATCCAGTTTAATTAAATCCAATTTAATTAAACATTAATAATAATTAGTTCCAAATTAATATATTATTAATTCTCCATAATTAAATATTAAATCCAATTTAACATTTAATCAACCAACTATAATCCCTAAAAGAGAACTACTTGTTGTGTGACCCATAGGCCCTCATATATCGAGCGATTAGTCAAATTAACTGTCTTAATTGAACCCTAGACAATAAATCAAACATTCTCAATATATGAGGTACGTTGTGAGAAACGTGCAACTACCTGTAACTGAAACATGGGCTATTACGATTTCCTCCTTTCATTCACGAATACTCGATTAGTCTTGAACTTGATGAAGTGTCTATTCAAATAACTTAATCATATTATCTCCAATCACTAATTGATCACTTATGTCACACTTGGCCACAAAGTCCAAGTTGATGTGCATTGATCAATGACTTTGATCCAATTATGATGAGAAAATGAGTATTCTCTCTAAATCCACTTTGAGGAATGAATCCTATTCTTGACTAATTAACCCAATCCAAGCCATATCTACCCGTGATGAACCCAATGGTCAAAGTTCATATCTACCCACATGTCGTCGTATTGAAGGGTCAAAAGGAGTCGGTCGTGGTCATGGTCAAAGTTCATCACTCCACACATGTCGTGCGTATTGACCTCAAGTCAAAGGAGTATCGTATCTCTCCCACTAATCTAGACACCCATAGACACATATAGTGGAACTACATCAAATGGTTTCTCGGATGCGCATACCAACACCCTCTAAGGTATTTGTGCATCCATCATGAGATACTCAGTATCTCGTAGTAAGTGAGATCTTACTACACTCTCTAAGAGTAGGATGTAGATCGCACACCAATCTCAATTGCATCATCAATATCCCATTTTTGATGATCCTTGATCGGGGCTATTTGAGAATCATGCTTAGGTCATCTGAGTTCTCACATACTCAATGACATCAATGACTCATGGGAACACATATAAGAACAAATGCAAACAATCAAACATAATATTCTAATAAGTGTAATGCCATACATTTAATATTAAATAAACAATAATATTAAACCAATACTGAATATTATCTTAGCATTATGTCCTTACAATAGATTGTCTCTAGGACACTAACACTAACAAATTTATTATAAAGTCCATTATTTATGCCAAAATTGTAGTTAATGCCAAAATTGTAGTAATTAGTATAATATAATGTATATGATTTTCAACTTCTCCTTCATTTAATTGCTTGATTAAAAGATGCCTTAATACTATTTTATATCAATTTATAGCACTAATTGTTTATATAAATAATTTTAAATTACTACATTGTCAATATTATATGTTTGAGTTTTTAATTCTCTATCTTTTATGTTCATTTGTACTGTAAGAATTATTCAGTACATACATAAAAGTTATTGGTAATTCTTTTTTTCTTTTTTAAAAGCATCTAAAATTATTATCATTTATTTGTCAATCCAAAGTAATTACTTCTCATTAATGTATGATTTCCTATTAATATGAATTGTTGTTTTAAAAATTGCTCTCAGTATAATACAAAATTTGTATGTAGTGATTGAATAAATTGTTACAAATATGGTGCGCATTCTTAATCGTGAGATATATATATATATATATATATATATATATATATATTTATTTATTTATTCATTGTGCTTAATCATAGTAAAATGTAATTAATAATTAAAAATAATTTTGATGCTACTTTTTTAATCGTGTACATTCTTAAGCGTGTAATTTTTTTTTGCGCTACTTAAAATGTGTATTTAAAAATATTTAATTTAGGGATTTATATATTTTTGATTTGACAGACATTACCGAGTTAGTCAAAGTGGGCGCAATGACATTCTTTATCATTCGATTTATTACATTGTCCAAGAATACCTATGTTTGACTTGCTTTCTAAATTGTTAAGTTTGTGTGATGATGATCCACACAATAATTGAATGATTCTTTAGAGAATTCGGAAAATACATGGGGAGAAATGTATCACTAGCAGAATTTGATGAGAGTATATCCATTGTTGAAGAACTCAAGATTTTGGATGTCAAATCCTTATCTATATGAAAAATATTTCCACACAAAATTTCCACACAATATACAGACTCTTTTTAAGAATAGAATTTTGTTTTTTGCAAAATATATGAGAATATCTATCTATAAATATTTAATATATCTACGGATTACTTTTTTTGTTTTCCCGCCTTTTTTATTTCATCAATTGATCTTTATTTTTTTGACTAACCTTGGCCCTGCATTTATTACATATTTGTGATCAACTAATTAATTAATTAATTATTCTTACACATAAAATTAATTTTTACCATGAATTATTGATTAATGAATCTGGATTGTCAATCTGTGACTACAATCTTGAATATGAGAAACCACTCATACGTGAAGTCTCAAAATCAATGGCCCATAAAGACCATGTAATATGTCATAAATCATATAAATTTTAATTCGATAAAATCACCCTATGAAAGCATATCATTTAAACACCATGTAATATGCCATAAATCACATAAACTTTAATTCTACATATTAAACATTAGAAAAAAGGTTTATTTTTTAATTTCTAGCCACTAATTACTCCTAAATGATGGTCATGGAGACAAAATTTTATGCGGTAAATTTGTCTTAATGCTTTCTCTACACCAATCTAAGAGAAGTGCACACATGTACATAAATTGTTCAAATCCAACATAACAAAACACTTAAGAGCAGTATATACTTTGACTTTTATATTTAATATTAATGCATTTCCTTCTACCACGACCTTCAATATTTAGTGATATAAATTGCACACCAAATTAGCTGTGTAATTCAAGGATGCATTTGTTATTTAATTTGTCTCATTATTTAGTGATATAATATGTACAATTGCTTAGTGATATAATCCACAATCTCTACTTTTCCTCGCTCGCCGGTCGATCGGGCTAAGTGTTTCAAGTTCGTCAACTGTCTCACTTTTTGAAATTTTGCTGATGATCTTGAATTATCTCTTCATGTAATTTTTTCTCTATTTGATTATGATATTTACAGTTTATTGGTTTATATTCATTTGTTGTTTCCGTCGAATTTGGGATTAAAGTTATGCCGCGTTTAGATTTTTCTGTGCAAACTTTTATAATTCATCTAGATTCCATAGCGTTGGCGTTCTTCCCGATTTTGCTTAAGAGCGTTTGAAGATCTTTTTACAGTTTCAGACAACAGTCACCAAATCTTTTGGAAGCATTGGCGTGGTTATTCTATTTATTTGGGTCAAGTTTGCTTGGGCTGCTATTTCACAAGGCCATATTTTAATATACCTTAGTTTTTTCAGCCCACTTCTTTTGGTTTAAGCTTAAATTTGAGATTTGTAATAGGCGTTAAATGTAATTGAAAAATTGTATAACAATTTAGTAATGTGAAACTGATAATTGTAATTTGTCGTATATGTTTTGTCGTAGAATATCTTGGAGTGTAATGCGTTATTTTAGAATACATATTTTAATTTTTTTAGTTAGACAGACAAGTAAGGGAGAGAAATTATTTACACGTTTTGAGATGTATTTTTTTTACCAATGTAATATCACCCTGATTATTGCGTCTCATATTTTTTCCCTCTAATTTGTAGGCATATGTTGCTGAGTGGATTGTAAATTTTCAAGCTAAATAAGTGAGTTGACCTTTCAATTAATATCTTATAGATTAGATATATTTAATAGCGCATCCCTTTCAATTAAGATGATTTATTTGTATAACAATTAAGTTTTTTTTATTATTAATTATTATAAAATTATGTAGCAGATGTTCACAGAGTTCTTAATTATGATTTAATATTATACATAAATAATATATTCAACATATTGAAATAATATTTTAATAATGTCAATACAGCAAATGTTGAACCAACATGATATATAATTGCATATACTTTATGTTTAAAAATACACTTAGTTTATAAATTAGAATAAGAAATGTAAATATATTGCACATATACAATATTTAAAAATGATACAAAATGCTTTTTTTCCTTTAACTTTCACTAATTTTGATTTAAGTACGCTAACTTTTTTTAATTTTAGAAATAGACCCTTAAGTTTACCAAATTTAATCGTTTTATCATCGAACTAGCTAAAATAGGTTTAACAAATTCAACTTTTTTGTCCTTAATTTTAATTGGCTAAAAGGTCAAAAAAATGAATTTGACCCTTAATTTTCATCCCTATTTTCCTATATATTGAGATTAATAATCAGGATTATAATAATCATAATTTTTTTTTTACTTTTTTGTCCCTTTTTTTCGATTACCTAAAGAAAGTCATTTATGCATAAAATTTTAGTCAAGTGCAAGTTCTTTGTGATAAGATGTCTATTTGAGAATTAAACAAAAAACTCAATCTGATTTTAGGTACTTAATGCTAATTACTTTGGTTTTGTCATGGAAAATGCTCATATTGTTTATCTTATTGAATCTTCACATAAAGATACTCAAAAAAATCTAAAATTGGAATTTTCGGATCAATTAGGGTGGTAAAAATAAACAAAAAAAAATTCATATAGTTATTTATATTTTAAATCTGCCTCTAAGATAAACATGAGACTTCTACGTCTTGCAATTCATGACACTTGATTTTAACTCTTATTGTTGAACAACCACATATCTTGAAAGTTTCGACGAATCTATTTACAAGATTTCATAAAAGACAACGTCGCAAGTTGAGATTTTTACTGGACGATGAAATGATTTAAAATTATGTCAAATTTGAGAATCGATATACTTAATTTCTTCTTTGTATATTTCTTTCTAATTTTTGTATTCATGCATGTGTCTATTTGTGTTTCCAATTTAAGTACATAAATTGATGTTTCATTTTTTTCGATTTTGTGGTTTTTGCCGCATGGATAGGGAGATTTTGGTCCTTTAGACACTAAGAAAATATTTAAGTGGCACTTGGTTGGTTGTGCCCATAAAAAAGAGAGGCAATTGCACGATTTGATCTCCGAAATGGATGTTAATTGGTGAGTCCACAAGAGAACCCAACCTTTTACTAATTTTTAATTTGAAAGTATAAGGAAGTATCATTTCGATTTTTCAAAATTGGCGATCTTTTTTGTACAGTTAAGCTTATCAGCATATGCACAATTTTTTTGTATATCTACTCTTTTTCATAATTTGGTAATTAGTAAGTTTTACAATAAAAGGTTCCAATTATCACAATAACCGCTAAATGGTTTTGATTTACAAGACTTTTTATTTTTCAAATCTCTGAAGATGATATCCTCTTTTTGTAACAATGTTTGCTCAGTATTTTCTAAAATCTCTAATTAAAGTGGAAATTAATTAATGAATAAATTTTAATGTTCATAATTAATTGTGTCTTTCTAAAATTGGTATTGTTTGATAGTATCAAATTCTATTTCATCTGCGTGGCTACAAAAGAAATAATTACACAAGGGAATTAAGATCCCGAACATCTTCAAATTCAAGATGTATGATGCCACATTATATTTTCTTGAATTTTATAAAAAAATGTTGGGAAATTTATAGTTTTGATGGAAGTTTCAAAACAGTTGTAATAGGACCAGTCGAACATGTTAGTCGACTGATGATATGATAGGAAAACAGCTGAACATGTTAGACAGATGATGCAGTAGACTAGGGCTTTCTTATAGAAAAACTCAAGATGCACAAGTCAAGTGAAGATCAGCAGAGCGAAGATCAGCAGAATGATGATCAGTAGCAAGATCAGCAGTTGAAGATCAATAGCGGATTTCAAAAGACTTTACTTGAAGGCCAGAAGACCTATTCTATGAAGATATTAGCAGAGTCGATTGGTTGAAGCTAAGACAACCATATCAGTAGACTCAAGGCAACTGATCAGTAGAAGGTAGTGATCAGTTCAGGCCAAGTCAGCAAGATGATAAGCTTATCTACTTATCAGAAACATACGGGGTAAGCCAGACCAGAAGAATGTCAACTTTAGTTGGTAAACAAACACTGAAATGCTGTACTTGTTAACCAATGTGAAAGTGACACGTATGAACTAGTTGACAATGTGGGATTCGGCGCTGCAGAGTCAAACGACTAGAAAGGACAACTATTCATGCTTTCGGCCATGCCGTCCCTGAAGTACGTCCATCAAATCCTACATATCTACCAAATATAGCCAGAAATTCAAATTGCTTTCCAACGGCTCTTTGATTTCAGGGTGAAGACACGGAAATTATCAAGAAGCTCATACTATAGCCAAATTTCCACATGAAGAACACAACCTTGAACATTATTTTTCTAAGTGTTCATCCCATAGTTTTTAGCACATAAATCTTATCCTCTAGCTGTTAGGCTACTTAAATACTAGGATAGATTTCAAAGTTGGAACAAACAACAAATCTTACCCAAAACCCAAAGTTAGGTTAAGTTTGTTTTGCAAGATTTCAAACTAGGGTTTCTAGTGCTGATTTCTGGGATCGGTTGAGTGAGAACTCTATAAATATCTGTTGGTGTAGTGTGTTGGACTAACACAATAATCTAAGTCCAGTTGGTTAAGTTGGTTAAGTTGGTGCCCCTTGTGATAGGGAAGAGTGGACGTAGGACTGGTTGTCCGAACCACTATAAATCTTGTGTGCATTTACCTGATTGATTAACTACTTTACACTATTGCACACAACTTGATTAAATCTGCATACATATTCCGAGTTAGGATCAACTAGCACCAAACTACTGATCTGATCAGATGGACTCCATAGTCATCTGATTGAAAATAACTTCGGAATCTGATTTGTTCTAAACTGGTTTTTCACACGGGTATAAACTAGCTTCCGCACAATCAGTTAAACCGATAGACCGAATCGACCGCCTCAAAGCGATCAAGAAGTTGGATATCGATCCAAATTCGTTCACTTGCACTCGATCAGTAAACCGCAATCACACCGACCAGACGAAAAGTTTTTTAAGTCTATTCACCCTCCTTCTAGACTTCTGCCCTCACGAAACCCGTTCGGGACCTACAAGTGGTATCAGAGCAGTGGTTCTACGGACCACTGGCTTTGAATATCATTGGTTCTTGAGGAAGAACCTTTGTGGTCACTTGAACTGATCTTGAAAAACCTTTTTCAAATCTCATTTGTTTTCAAACTCACGATCAACATGGATAATACTTCGGGTATGTATCATGATTTGCCTAAATTTTCCATTGATGAGTATGCAGACTGGATGATATACATGAGCAACCATCTGGGATCAATAAGCAGCAAGATGATGGAAGTTCTTGAACGAGGACCCATCATCATCTATCACGACAACCCAGCTGTTGGAGGTGATCCAGACTTTCCAGTTGGAAGTCTTGTCGAGAAAAGAGTCTGCTTACGATGGATCTTTGAAGAAAGGAAGCTGTACACTCTGGATACGATTGTCAGGCACATAATCATGAAGACGATGGACAAGATAACCAGAGAAAAGATAAAGTATCTCAAGACAACCAAACAGATGTGGGATACACTTGCTGAAATGTGTGTAGGAAATGATCTGATTAAAGATAGCAGACTGCAAGCTGAACTGGTGAAATTTGAGAAACTTAAGATGCTACCAAATGAAACCATCAATGAGCTCGATGGAAGAATCACCATGTCAGTCAACAAGCTACGGAAACTTGGACGAGAAATGTCAGATAAAGATATCAACTACAAAATCTTGAGATCTCTGACTAAGAAGTGGGATATGAAAGTCACAGTAATAAAGGATTGTCAAGATATTGCTAAGATGAAGCCAAACAACCTGTTCCTGAGTCTTAAAGCCCATGAGTTCGATCTGATTGAAAGAGGGCAAGAAGAAGATGACGAGTCACCTGCTGAAGCCACACCTGCCACATCAAAATCTATTGCATTCAAAGCAGCCAGCAGCAACTCAAAGTCTACTGAACCTGTTGGAAATATTATAATCCAAACTGAACAGATTGCTTTGCTAACCAGAAAACTTGAAAAATCTAACATCCAACTTGGTAAGTATCGCAGATTTTACAGGGATTATCAAAACAGCAGAGGAAGAGATAGGAGGCCAGCTGACAGATCTCCAGAAAGGACCAGATCTGATGATCGTAGAGAAGATCGCAGAGAAGATAAGAAAAGAAATGATCGGTCTGATGAAAGGAGAGACAACAGATCTGAGAGAAGAAACTCAGATTACAATCAGACAGGTAAGTCACCTGACAGATTCTACAGACGAAATGACTCACCTGGCAGAAGGTGTTCCGTGGATCGTGGAGCATGTTTCAACTGTGAGAAACCAGGTCATTACAACGCAGATTGCCCGGAACTGACTCCAAAATAAAGAGAAGACAAGCGGAATAGACGAGAACAAAGATACAGAGACAGAAAAGCCATGGTTGTTGATACATCTGAGATCGATGATTCTTATCTGCCTTCTGAGGATTCTGGCTACTCATCAGTAGAGGATTTCTGTCTGATAAGCAACACTGATGATTTCTACCACTACGATGATCTGATGTTCTCATCTGATGAAGACATCTGTCTCATGGCTAAGGAGGAAGACCAATCTGAGGTAACCTCTAAACCTTCTGTTCTTCCAGTTTCCACACCAGCTATGATTAGCACACCTGCTGGAGAGATTGACTTGCAGCTCTATTCTGAGCAATTGCTTGATGATCTCTCTAACGCAGTAGACACTTATACGATAGTGGAAGCCGAAAACGATAAGCCAAGGGTTGAAAATACTCAGCTTGTTAAGGAAAATGCTGTCAGTAAAGCAGCTAAACTAAAATCAGCTGAAGCTGCTCAGAAGATAACTGAAGAACTGAAAGTTCTAAAAGATAATTCTTCTGATCAAGAGAAGCAGATTAAGGAACAACTAGCTATCAATAAACAACAAGATGATGATTTTAAAATCTTACAAGCCAAGTTTGATGAACTCTTCCGACTACATGAGAGTCTGAAATTAACTGAGGATAGTTTACGTAAGAAAATACAGGTTTTCACGAAATCTTCGAAAATCGTTCAGGATACGAATAACTATTTTCGAACGACAACTAATAAGAAGGGAACTGGGTATGAAAACCCTTCTACATCCTCAAAAGCCCCGATTGATTCACTTCAAAAAGGTGTAATCAAACGAGTTTCTAATATAGATACACATAAAGCAAAATATGTATCTGATAAGGGAAATAGACCTGCTGAACAAGTAAGGCAAATGCCTAATCAGAAAGGGAACATAAATGGACCCCAACTGATTAAGCATCAGCCGAGGAATCAACAGAAGAAACCAGTTCTTTTGAAGAGACCTCAACCTGATCAGCAGATTAGGTATCAGAAAAGACAACCTCTCAGGGGGAAATCTAATCTGAAACCTAATCAGGGTCAGTTGCCTAACAAGCAAGCTAAAGGTAAACTGCTAAGACCATCTATGCCAAAAAGATACGAATCTTTTAATGGTAGCAGTCGTACCTACCCTTATAATCAGAAACCTAGGGCTGCTGCACCTGAGCCCCACTGGGTTAAAAGAAGACAAACTGCAAGGAAAAATCCCAAGTCTTCTAATTCACCCAAGGCTCGCACAAATAATCATACTGATCAGAATGCATATGAAGAGATGTATGATTATGTAGATGTTTATGGGAGACAAATCAGGCCTTCTGATCTATCTGATTACAATAGAAGTGCCCTGTTTGTATGGATCCCTAAAACCAACTCTAACCCCTCAGGACCCAATCCAAAAGGGGTACCTAAAGCCTGATTTGATTGCAGGTTCGCGTGGGTTTGGCCAACAAGGGAGGTGTACAAGCAACTATCTGGTACATCGATAGTGGATGCTCAAGGCACATGACTGGAAGCAAACATCTCCTTAACTCTTACACAGAACAAGAAGTCCCACGTGTACTCTTTGGTGATGACAACTTTGGTTTTACCAGAGGATTCGGAACCTTAGAGAATGATGATGTACAGGTTACTGGAGTCTCGTATGTCGAAGGTTTAAAACATAACCTGTTATCAGTTTCACAATTTTGCGATAACAGATTCAGTGTTGAGTTCTCGACTGATCAGTGTACTATCAAGAATCGAGCTACTCAATAGATCTTGTTAACTGGTTCAAGGATAGGTACAATTTATACAACAGATTGGAACAGTTGTCCAAGAAATGCATGCCTGATTGTTAAGAGTTCAAAAGGTAGCAGTTGGCTCTGGCACAAGAGAATGAGTCATCTGAACTTTAAAACTCTTAACAAGATAGCAAGGATGTCTTTGGTTGAGGGTCTTCCGAATGAGGTATTCTCTAAGGATCAGACATGTGTCGCATGTCGGAAGGGAAAACAGGTTAAAGCCTCATTCAAGGGAATCCCTGGACCAACATCCAGCATAGTATTGCAACTGCTCCATATGGACTTATTTGGACCAGTTACACCAGTCAGTCTCAGCAGACGCAAATATACTCTGGTAATCGTGGATGATTATTTCAAGTTTACCTGGGTTGTATTCTTGTATAAGAAGAATGAGACAACAACAAAGATACCTGAGCTACTCAAGAAACTACAAACGAAAAGGGTGTCAGTGTAGTGAAAATCTGATCAGATAAAGGTACATAATTTCTGAATTCTTTTATTACTGATTTTTGCACTAAGTTTGGTATACATCATGAGACATCAGCTGCAAGAACGCCACAACAGAATGGTGTAGCAGAACGGAGAAACAAAACACTCAAAGAAGCTGCTCACACTATGTTAGCTGAACTTGCAACACCAAGCTGTTTCTGGGCAAAAGCCATCAATATTGCTTGCCACACTCAGAATAGATGTTCTCTGACTAAAGCTTACTACAAAACACCCTATGAACTGTGGAAGGGCAGAAAACCTCGTGTTTCTTACTTTCATGTTTTTGGGTGCAAGTGTTTTATACACAACAATGGGAATAGTCAGTTGAAGACTTTTGAGGCCAATTCAGATGAGGGTATATTCTTAGGATATTCCTCATCTAGCAAGGCTTTCAGGGTTTACAACAGGCGAACCCTAATTGTGGAAGAAACACCTCATGTGGTCTTTTATGAGACATCTTCTGAACAAGAGAAATTTGCCTCAGAACAAGCGGTACCAGATCAACCGGTACATGATGTACAAAAAATGGATCAGCTAAGTATCAAGGAGAAAGGATCAGAACACGTAACCGTGTATATTCCAGAACTTGATCTTGTTGATTCACCAGGTCAATCAGACCCTAAGGTACGTACAACTGTCAATGAAGAAGCTGGTACATCTGAGACATTAACAACTGAACCATCTGGTTCAGGGGGAACACCTGAAGTTCCTACGGACAGACATCAGCACATGATGAGTCCAACATCAGCTGAGACTTGTCCATGTCAAGTGGATCATATTTCTGCACCACTCTCAATCACTAGTGACGAACTACTATCAGAAAATGATGATGTTCTCCAAACTGATGCAAATCAGAAAAGAAGGACCTGGGTAACCAGCCATCCAACTGATCTGATCATCGGAGACCCATCTGATAGAGTCAAAACTAGACATCAGATTGGTGAAAGTGCCATGTATTGTTGTTATCTGTCTTTGAAGGAACCAACTGAAGTAGAAGAAGCTCTACAAGATGTAAACTGGATTCTGGCCATGTAAGAAGAACTGGAACAGTTTGAGAGGAATCAGGTTTGGAAACTGGTGGACAGACCAACCCATCAAGATGTGATTGGCACAAAGTGGGTATTCAAGAACAAGAGAGATGAGAATAATGTCATAACCAGAAATAAGGCAAGACTTGTTGCTAAGGGGTATTCACAATCATAAGGAATTGATTATGATGAGACCTTTGCACCAGTCGCTCGTCTGGAAGCCATTCGGCTGTTTCTGGCATATGCTGCCCACATAGGGTTTATTGTGTATCAGATGGATGTAAAAAGTGCATTCTTAAACGGGGTACTAGCTAAGGAAGTTTATGTTGAACAACCTCCTGGCTTTGAAAAAGGCGACCAGGTGTACCGTTTAAGAAAAGCTCTTTATGACCTGAAACAAGCTCCTCGAAATTGGTACGATACACTCTCTCAGTTCTTGATAGACAGTGGTTTCACTAAAGGAATAGTGGACAAAACCTTATTCAGAATAGAAGATGGAGAAGATATTCTGATGGTTCAGATTTATGTGGACGACATCATCTTCGGATCTCCCAACAAGAGTTTATGTGATAAATTGAAAAAAGTCGATGCAAGGAAGTTTGAGATGTCCATGATGGGCCAGATGAGTTACTTTCTGGGTTTACAAGTTAAGCAAAGTACAGAAGGGATATTCATCTGTCAGGCAAAGTACACTAGGAGTTTTTTGGCTAAGTTTGGAGTTCAAAACTGTAAGGAAGCCAGAATTCCTATGATGACTGGATTCAAGATGGATCCAGATGAGAATGGTTAGAAAACTAATCAGAAAGAATATAGGGCTCTCATTGGATCTCTACTATACCTGACTGCTAGCAGACCAAATATAACATTTGCAGTAGGTGTATGTGCCAGATTTCAGGCAAATCCAATGCAAAGCCACCTGGAAGCAGCTAAGCGGATTCTTAAGTATCTGAAGGGGACAGTAAACCTTGGTTTATTTTACCCATCAGATGATAATCTAGAGCTTAGTGGGTATTACGATTACGATTATGGAGGTTTAATTGACAGAAGTCAACCTCGGTACATGTAAGTTTTAGGTAGTAAACCCGATCTCTTGGTTTTCAAAAAAGCGAGACATCGATTTCATGACATCTACTATTGAAGGTAATATATGGCTGAGGAGGAATTGTTGCTCCCAACCCGCTCTGGCTTAGTCGATGAATCGAGGATTATAACATTGTAGCTAAAAACATACCTATATTCTGTGACAGTAATAGTGCTTTTGCAATCACTCAAAATCCTATTCTACATACAAGATGCAAGCATGTGGATGTCAGACATCATTTTATAAGAGATCATGTTGAAAAAGAAGAATATAAGAATGGAAAAGATCCATACTGATAAGAAGAAAGCTGATATTTTAACCAAGCCACTAGCTGAGATCAGATTCAGAGAATTATGCAATGAGCTAGGGCTTCTGGATCTCGGAGAAAGTGCACGAAATGTTTGGTGGATGGTCTCTCGTAACCGAGTTAGTTAAGAGACTAACTAGAGTTAAGAGGAATCGGTTGAGTTAGGTATCTCAATCGATCGGAAAGATCGATCAAAGGAACCGATAAAGAGAAGGCTTTATCGAGAAAAAGGAATCGATCGATTAAGGCATATCAGATTAAAGGAACTGATCAGTTTGGTTGTTTCATACTTTGTAAGTCGATTAAGCTAATGTTCAACAAGCAAGTTACATAAGATTAAAGCTTCAATCGCATAAGGAAACAGAAAACACACAACAATGAAATAATAGAATTTTTCATTGATAAAGACCCGGAGGTCGAATTTACATTACAAGTTACAAATACAAGAGGACCCGTAGGTCATTACATAAACCCTAAACCCTAAACCATAAACCCTAACCCTAGAGGGGGTGGGAGAGAGGCTTTGAAGTTTTTAGAGCCTGATGCTCCCATTTTCCCCCCAACCCTAAAAGGGGTGTGAGAGGCTTTGAAATAATCCTAAGCCACCCTCAGAGCTTCGGAGTGAGGAGCGAGAGCGGCATTGAAGGATTTCTAAGCCAGGAGCCCCTAGTCCTAAAATCAATAGGGCTCTCCAGCTGTTAAATGGACACAAGTGCCAAAGATGTGGTGCAAAGACCACATGGCCACAAGTGTCGCATGCAAATATTGAGTTTGATATACGATGATCAGCTGTTGTCTAATCAAGATTGCATACCAAACTCATGTTTTATATCAGACTGAGTCTGTTGATGCTAATTTCGTCATCTCGATAGGCACACAAGGTGCATACGGTTAGGAGAAGTGTCTTCTCATTTGCGATAACAGATCCGCCACCTCGGTGGTAGAGAAGCTTGGAAATAATCGTATGTGTAATCTTCGATGACGACGGAAGCAGTAATAAGGGACGCACAGGGTTGATTTGAGAAGCTGAAATCATTTGAAAAGGGTTAAAGGTTTTTCTCGGAAGTTTTTTAGGAAATAAGGGTTCAGGAAAAGGGTATATAAACTAATGAAAAGATAAAGAAGGTGAATGGTTTATGTTTGTGAATAAAACCCCAATTCTATTTATAGAAGAAAAACAGGGGGTAGAAGTGCAAAATTGATTTCTCAAAGCCTTTTAGAAATTGGTACAGTTAAGGACAACAGCGTAGGAGACAGACCGATCGATGATTGGATGAGGTTACGACGATTGATATCACAAAGAATCCAGTCTATTATTACGAATGTCAAATCGTGCCGACTCTTCAATTTCCCAAGACTAAGTTTTGGCGGTAACACTTATCCCAAGAATTAACTTGATCTGAGTAGAATCAGATTAGGTCAATAGAAATCTGATCAGATAAGAGACTGATCAAATGAGGAGGATCTGTTGAGTATGGTACCTCAACTGATCAGAAAGATCTGTCAAGAAGTAATCAAAGATAACAGTTGAAGGGGGAACGTCAACTGATCAGATATGATCAGAAAAAGGGATATCAGACGTAGGGGGAACGGGTCAGTTAAAAAGGACAGTGTTGGGAAATTATAAGGATTAGGCAGAAAACTAAGATCAACAAGTGGTACAAACAGACTTCAAGTGGTATTGACTGATTACAATATCAGTTCAACAGATACGCATTTATGATCTCTTCACTGATTAAATCATTTGTTTTACCTAAACCTTATTCGTTTTTACTGTACACTTACTTTTATGATGCACGTCCTGCAGCACATTTAATGCGGACGCGAGGAACATGTATTAAATACATTAAATGCGCATTTTAAATCCAAAAAGTGCTATCTTATTTTCTTCAACACCGCACGATCTTAACATATTAAATCCGGACCGTTCATCTTAAATTAAGCGACGATTCAGTTTTTTTTCAAAACCCCTCATCATTCCCTCTTTTTCTAAAAAACTTCATTTTCACGATTACACATACACAAAATTTTATCTGCAAACTACTCAAGCGTTCAAAATTTTCTGCAAATCTTCTACAAATCAATACGCTCTACTTGCTTATTATCTCTTGCATATTTATATCTGGTAAGTTATTACCTCTTGCATATTCATATCCTTATGATAATCTATATATGCTAGGGTTATCGTTTTTCATATTGGGGATTCAATTGGGACATAGTCATACACTATCTGAAATCTGCATAATTATTGTTTTAACTCAGCACATTTACGATGATTTGTGGATTTTATTTCAGAAATGGCTTCCAAAGTACTTGCAATTGTAGAAACTGCTCACTCCTCATCCCATGCTTCACCGGAACCCGAAGATCCAATCTTTCGGGACTTTGCCGATGAAATTATCGAGGAAAGGTGTGTCGATTTCCGCACCACCACTGATCCAGAGTCCCTCGAGATCCTCAGGTTGCTTAGGGAGTGCGGCCTCAATACTTTTTGCTTAGGGAGTGCCGACTTGATTTTATTAGATGGTGCCTTAGAGTTCTTATACAATCTCCGAAATCAAGAAGACGTTTTATATTCGGAGGTACATGGTGAGCATTTGGAAATCACTGATGACGATCTCATCAGAATCTTTAGTCTTCCTGCACCAGCGGACGACATCATGCCCGATGCTTATTTGGCTTCTGAAGAGAGCGCAGTTATCAGGGATCTTCTTCGACCAGCGGATGCCCATCATACTAAAGGTTTCAAGAAACCCATGTTGAGAAGGAAATATCGACTCCTATTCGATATTTTCCAGAAAGTTATTGTAGGGGTCACCTTCAGTTTTGATGCAGTTACACAGGAGAAAGCTCGAGTTATGACCACTATAATTCACAATGCGAAGGTCAATTGGCTGGGATTCTTGAAGAGGAGATTATTGGAAGAATCTGAGAAGTTTGTTGTGAAGGATGGAAAAGTGGTTCTTGCATCAAAGATCACTCTTCTCCATAAAGTTTCCTTGATTCTGATTGATCTGATGAGAAATAGAGATTGGAGTGAGGATGAGATGATTCCTTACAAACTTGCTCACAAGAAAATGTTGATATTCAACAGTCAGCTGCCTGGCCTACCTGATGATGATGATGAACCTGCTGTTAAACCAGCACTGGAAGTAAAAAGGACTGGAAAAGGTGGTCAGAAGAGGAAGACAACCTCTAGAAAGGCTTAGAAAGGAGTTGTCATTAAAGAACCAGCAGCCAAGAAATCTAAGTCTACATCTGCTGCTGAAGTTGCTGGAAAAGGAAAGAAGAAAGTTTTTCTGGTGGATGAGTCATCTGATTCAGATGATGATCACGTCATCCTCAGCCAACTTCCTCCCAGAGGAACTGCTCATACTGCTCGTGCATCCAAGTCTGCTCAGACTGAGCCATTACAGCAGACCACTCAGCTCACTACGGTGTCCATCGAATCTGAGCACATGGATACTTCTGATCATCAGATGCCAGATACTCAATCCACTTCTGCTAAGTCTTTCTCCCCTTATCTATCGCCTGTTCCTGAAGCAGAAACACTCTCATTTACTGAGAAAATTGTCCGACGGCGCTTAGAGAAAATGATCGAGGACAGATATCCTGAGCTGGCCCTTAATGAAAAAGTTAAGGCCACCGTTCTTGATGTTCTCACCTGGAGGGATATCCGGTTGAAGAAATTTGAAGATTTTGGCACAGTGATGGAGCAAAAAGGTGGAGTTCGTTCCTTTCTGGATTATGAATTTGGAGATCGAAAAGATCGCCGAGTAGAGATCGCTCCGTAATCGATTCGATGAGGCGATTCTTTGGATTAATCACTCGACAACTTGGTCTACCAGATACCACCATGCACAGAGAAATGACCCACAAGATGGTCAAATACAGTCGAGTGATGCAACAAATGAAGGTTTCTATTATTACTGAAGAACTTGTTGTTGTCGGCTCGATCAAGATTGAAGAAATATTTGAAATAGGGCCTGACACCGAACAAACAACAAAAGAAATGATAATCATTGAGGAACGCGAATAAGCTGCCGATGAAGCTGTTGTGGGAGATGCGGCACACTCCCCATCAGCAGAGGCTTAAACAGCCGACAATGTGATTGACTTGATCAGAGGAGATGGCAGTAGGAGCTCCTTCAACTTCAGCAGATCAGGTAACACAGATTTTACAAACTTCTCCTGAATTTGAAGTCAATCTGATGAAGTACATTAAGAACTCCTTTAGAGCGAACATGGCTCATATGTTTCGCGATGATGTGAGTTTCTTTGTGCCAAGACAACTGGAGAAGGCCATCAAAACTGAACGCGAACATGTATCCTCTCACTGCACCCGAATTTCTGAAGAATTGAGAGATACAACAGCTGATAAAATGGTGGAGGTCAATGAGAAACTGGCCAAGATTGAGGAGACCAGAAATCAGCAGTTCACTCTGATGATGAACGAGAAAATGGCAGAACTAACCAAATTACAGAAAGATATTGCTGGTGCTGTGACCAGAGTCAATTTTGCTGCTGATAAGTTTGAGAATTTGTTCGACAAAGTTAGTCCAATTGTGGATAAAGCTCATTCTTCCATGATGACTGTGGTCGAACAAGTAAGCCCTTCTGGTGACTCTTCTGCCCTGGATATTCTGAAGAAAGATCTATCTAAGCAGATTGGTGACCTCAGCTCTGAGCTGAAAGCTCTTTTTGAGGGAACCAAAAAGGGGGAAGAAGAGAAGAATGCTGAGAAGGATGCTGATACCATTCAGAGGCTGAATCAGGTGGAGAATTTTGTAGCAGGGATCCAGATAAATCTGGAACAGAAGAGATTGAAGAAAGATGCAAAGACTGCTGCAGAACTAGAAGAAGTCATTTCTTCATCATCCACTGAGTCAGCTGAGCATGCCTAGAAAACAAAGAAACCAGTTGTTGTTCCTGCTAAGAAGAAGAATTTTTCAGAAGCAGATATCAGAAAAGCAGAAGAACTGAAGAAGGCAGAGCTGGATAGACAGAAAAGAATGGAAGAAGCCGCAGGCCTTGACAAGTCTTATCGCATGAGGAAGAGGAAAGGGCTTGTTGCTGAAATCGGAGAAGGCGCATAGGTCATAGAACCTGTTCTTCCTGGTGATGTAGGTGTCATTGTAAAGCCAGACAGAAATATGGCCAAGGAATGGCATCTGATCAAGGGAGAATGGTACATCTCGGCCCACATCAATCAAGTTATTCCAACCAACGTGGATAAAGATGAAATATTTAGAGATTGGTTGAATAACAAGCATCCAGCTTTCTACAACAACATCATGAGAGAAGCCAAGAAGCTGAGTTGCATCCCAGTTGCTCCAGAAGTAGAGACCATGGACTACAAGAAGACTCCAGATGGTAAGATTGATAAAATTGCCTTCAATGCAGTACTCAACAAGTGTCTTGCACAAGATGACATCCTTGAAGAAAGTAGAGTTGCAGAAGTCAAGGCAAGGTTGTTCGAGATATGTGATGTTCTGGTGGAAGAGAGATTTTGAATCAGAAGACTTAATTGTGGTAAGGTCAGAATAGAATTTGATGTACTTGTAAAAATCTTATCTTTAATGAAAAATCTATTTTTTCCTGATCTTAAGACAAAATCTCATTGTCTTCTGACTCTCTCTCTTATTTACTTATGTTTAACTGTGTTCAGCATTCTTTCTGTAAAATGTTTTGGTTCAATCAAAAAGTGGGAAATTGTTGGAAAATTTATAGTTTTGATGGAAGTTCCAAAATAGTTGTAATAGGACCAGTCGAACATGTTAGTCGACTGATGATATGATAGGAAAACAGCTGAACATGTTATACAGCTGATGCAGTAGACTAGGTCATTCTTATAGAAGAACTCAAGATGCACAAGTCAAGTGAAGATCAGCAGAGCGAAGATCAACAGAATGATGATCAGTAGCGGATTTCAAAAGACTTTACTTGAAGACCAGAAGACCTATTCTATGAAGATATCAACAGAGTCGATTGGTTGAAGCTAAGACAACCATATCAGTAGACTCAAGGCAACTGATCAGTAGAAGGTAGTGATCAGTTCAGGCCAAGTCAGCAAGATGATAAGCTTATCTACTTATCAGAAACATACGGGGTAAGCCAAACCAGAAGAATGTCAACTTTAGTTGGTAAACAAACACTGAAATGTTGTACTTGTTAACCAATGAGAAAGTGACACGTATGAACTAGCTGACAATGTGGGATTCGGCTCTGCAGAGTCAAATGGCTAGAAAGGACAACTATTCATGTTTTCGGCCATACCGTCCCTGAAGCACGTCACATCAAATCCTACATATCTACCAAATATAGCTGGGAATTCAAATTGTTTTCCAACGGCTCTTTGATTTCGGGGTCTATAAATATGGGATTACTCTTTAGAGTGAAAACACAAAAATTATCAAGAAGCTCATACTATAGCCAAATTTTCGCACGAAGACACAACCTTGAAGATTATTTTTCTAAGTGTTCATCCCATAGTTCTTAGCACAAAAATCTTATCCTCTAGCTGTTAGGCTACTTAAATACTAGGATAGATTTCAAAGTTGGAACAAACAACAAATCTTACCCAAGACCCAAAGTTAGGTTAAGTTTGTTTTGCAAGATTTCAGACTAGGGTTTCTAGTGCTGATTTCTGGGATCGGTTGAGTGAGAACTCTATAAATATCTGTTGGTGTAGTGTGTTGGACTAACACAATAATCTAAGTTCAGTTGGTTAAGTTGGTTAAGTTGGTGCCCCTTGTGATAGGGAAGAGTGGACGTAGGACTGGTTGTCCGAACCATTATAAATCTTGTGTGCATTTACCTGATTGATTAACTGCTTTACACTATTGCACACAACTTGATTAAATCTGCATAAATATTCTGAGTTAGGACCAGCTAGCACCAAGCTACTGATCTGATCAGAATGACTCCATAGTCATCTGATTGAAAACAACTTCGGAATCTGATTTGTTCTAAACTGGTTTTTCACACGGGTATAAACTAGCTTCCGCACAATCAGTTAAACTGATAGACACCGAACTGATCTGCCCTCAGGCGATCAGTAAGTTGGATATCAGTCCAAACTGGTTCACTTGCACTCTGATCAGGCAAACTGCAATCACACCTGATCTGCACGAAAAAGTTTTCAGAAGTCTATTCACTCATCCCCTCTAGACTTCTGCCCTCACGAAACCCGTTCGGGACCTACAAAAAGATATTCTGAATAATTCTATTTTTAAATGGTTCCCTATTAGGATGTGGCTTTAGTTTTTCTCAAATTGAGTGTCAAATGCAATCACCCATTTAAAAAAATTTAGAATCAAAATAGAAAATCCTCATAGTGAGCTTGAAGAATCAGCGTGTGAATATTTTCCAAAAAAAATGCAGCATTGCTGGTGAAGTTGTCATTATTACTGACAAAAAAATTAGTTCAAGGGTCCTTGCTTTTCCAAATAAAATGTCATCATTCGAAACTTTCCTACTTTTTGTACAGTATTGAGGGGTTCATTTTTTTTATTTTTTCATGAAAATAATAGAGAAATAAAAAATATTTCATTTATAGCCTGATAAGCATTATATTATGGAAAAAATGAAATGAATAATTTGTGGGTATGACCAAATTAAGAAATTGGATTATCCATCAGCTTTTTTCAATTGCACACCAATTATAGATTTCAGTTTCACATTTCTCATGTTCTTCTTTGTGAATGATTTCAATTGTCTTCTTTTCTATTTATGAATTGTGTATATTTTATTTTGGTTTGAAGGTTAGATCAATGTATTAAATAGATGACTTTTTTCTCCTAATATCAACTTTGTTATGCATTTATATCCATTTTTGTTGCATTCATCCTAAAAGGTGATATCCACTTAAATATGTTCAATCTGGTTTTTTTTTTTCTCTAATTTTAAATAAGGTTTGATTCTGAGGCTATGACTTCAAAATTATCAATATTCATTTTATCATTCTGTTTTCCGCTAAAATGTTTTCTCGCTGCATTTGTTTTAGGCTATGGCTATTTTTTTTTTCTTTTCGAACTCTTTCTTTTCTCTCTTCACCAAAGACTCTTCTTCTTTCGCCTACCAATGAGTTTTTATATTAGTTCAATTTATTTTACAGGTCGGTGTTGCAAGTCAATAAACAGATAAAAAAAAAATATTTCAATTCATATGGTTTTCGAGAATTCTCGAAGTGTTAAGTTTGTTTTGAAATTTAAATTGTGTAATTTGTAATGCGTTTATCTAATGGCGGGTTTTTCACCAATATTCGACTTTGTGATATGTTGAATTTTTTAAAATATTAAACTGGCTTGATATGAAGAATTGCAGTTATATAATTTAGCATGTGAATATTTTTAAGATTGCAGTCTTTCATTTCTTTCTTCCAAACCTATGTGCTACAAGATGAGTGAACCTTCTTACTATCAATTTTTTTTTTTGCTTTGAATGTAATTTTTTAAACAAATAAAATTGTATATTTTATTTCACGATCTCTTTTAAATCATGCCTTGAATGTAGTGCAAAATTTCCCCGTGATTTTCTTAAATTGGTGCTAAATTCATTTTATATTTTTTATTAATTTGTTTTTCATTTCCATTTCAATAAGTCTGTGATAATATGTTTGAGATGTCCCATTGATCCATTGAATAGTTTATTATTGTCATAGCTTAACTCTCTCAGTAAGAATTAGCTATGGTCGATTAAAGTGGTTTAGAACATTAACTTTAGCACAAAATTATTTCACTTTTAATCTGCCAAATCTTTTTAAATAAAATTTCACATTGAATTTGTGCCTGCAGAGTTAACTTATTAATTATGTAGGTTCTAGAGGCAAGTAGAGTAGGCAAGAAGATAACATGTACATATATTTTATTGCGCTATTCATAATGAGAATTTGGCATGCATTGACTATGAGGACAAGAATTTGTACACGTCATATAGTTGGAGCCACCTATTTAATCTCATTTTGTTTTCAACTCTTTATGGATTCTCAAATTTGAAAGAGTTTGCTCTGTTTATTTTATTTTTCTTTATGATTTTGTATATGAGATGAATACGAGATTTTATTTTTGTAATTGTGAAGTGTCTTGATCGAGACAATTGCACTGAAATGTTGGGACTCAATTTATTACCTTTTCTATATAAAAAAAAATTAGGTAATTTTAAAAAAAAAAATTGTTCCTTAGTAGAGCAGGTAATCTATGTGGATTTCAAAAAAATATACATAAGTTAATGAGGAAGTCTTTAGTGGCACAATTTTATACATGAGATGAAGTTTCACTTTAAATTTGAATCATGTTTTCCTTTAAAATATGATTGGACTGGGTTCCATAAGTTCATGGATCATATAATATAATAAATTAGATTTGTCTTATATATGAAATAGTCTCTTATAACTTTTAAAGATCTCTCTTAAGTTGATTAATATACACACGATATATATATATATATATATATATATATATATATATATATATATATATATATATATATATATTTGTAGTATATGGTTAATAAATTATTTTTGCGCATGTTAAACTATGGGAGAAAGGTTTTTAATATTGTTATGTATTATTTTATCAATAAAAAAATAATAGATATATTGTATACTTCAATATAATATTGTGACGAAATACCATAGGATGTTCATATCATAAAAATATATTAATTTTAAATTATTATATTGATCAATTTATATTATATTCTATATATATTATCAACATTATTAAATGCTGAATAATATTATTCTAATCTAATATATAATACGATATATATATATATATATATATATATATATATATATGATCGTGATATGAGTTATTTTAATAGATTTATATAATTAAGATTATTAATCAATCTGCTAAGGTATAGGATAAAAAATAACCACCCATAAAAATAAATCGTTAATTGTTGCTATTCAAATATAGAATTTATATAGTGTATGATATTTGATTTTTAAAATTAGTAGATTGTCAAAATGATTAATAATTCAATTAAATTAAACATTATATAACTTTACAATTTAGTTAAGAAATTTAATTGACAAAAAATCGGTGGATCATCTAAAAGTGTTGTAGATCAAGTTAATATTCTCATTACACAAGTTTCAATTATATTTATTTCAATTTAAAATATATTCATAATACATTTTAGAAATGATATATATCTATAAAAAAATAATTTGTTTGCTCCCTCGGTCCCAACATTTTGTTCACATGTGACGTGACACACATATTAAGAGGATGGAATAATGAGTAGGGTTTTGAGGGGTAATTTTGTAAACCTTTATGAATAAAGTAAATAGACGAGTTGAATTGTGTGTATGTGTGGGAACAAAAGTAATGACATTTTGTGTAAATTTATGAATATTGTGAGGGTGTAGTTTAAAAAGGTTTTTTTTCTTTTTTAGGGTGTTAACATAATGTTGTACGTACCGAAAAGGAAAAGTATGAACAAAATCGCGGGACGGGGGTAGTAAACAATAATTTTTTTATTAAAACAGTAAATATTATTTTATTTTACCAATAATATATGTCATATTCTATTATTCCTAATATAATTAGATCATATTCATCACATATTCATTTTATTATGAATTTAGATTAATTAATATCCATTTAATCTTGAATTTATGTCAAATTAAGGATGAACTATAATGAATTAAGAATGGTTGGTCTTATAGAGATTAATAATATGTTGCGGACTCTTACCAAGTCTCTGTAGGACTTTGAGGGTATGCTAATCCCGATCCTAATTTTTCATCTCGGAATATATTCTTAATGATGAAATTTGCGTACAACATATTAGAATTGAAGATTGAGTATGAGTATTTACTGAGTAGACTTAGTGATGAATAACACAATCATTATGAATCAATACACAAGTTCATTCATTATGGAAGAAGTTTTGTACATGTTTGAGGTCTAATGGTAATATTGTCATTAATGTAGCATCCAGTGGTATATCTTCACTTCTCTGCTCATTCTAGGTTTGTCATTCCAATTAATGATACCAAAGATTTTATTTGCAAGTTTTAATCAGGATGACCATCTTGCCGAGCTTTTGATTAAGATCGATCTCAATATATTGGATGAAGCTCCAATTTTAAATAGATATTGTATTGAAGTACTTGATACTACTTTGAAGGATATTATGCAGCTGGCCGATCCGTTATCTTCTGGGTTGTATTTTCGTGATAAGAATGTTGTGTTTGGAGGCGATTTATGACAGATATTGTTAGTTACTAAAAAAGGATCGAGACATGATATGCTCAAGCTATAATAAGTTAATCACTTTTGTGGAAAGATTGTACCCTACTGAAACTTACAAGGAACATGTGGTTGCAGAATTTGTAATCGGTTGATTGTTTAAACAAATTGAAAGTTTTTTCTAGTTGGATAACATCTATTGGAGATGGAAGTGTATGATCACAAATTGAGTTATGGTTTTGATGTACAAATTCCGTATGGTACTTTTTGATAAGTGGTGATGATCTGATCGGTTTTATTGTTTATAGTATTTATCTTGATTTTAAGAACATGATGAACGATCACGATTATTTTCAGAATAGATCAATTATGCTTCTACTTTGGATGTTGTTAGGTCCATAAGAGATCACATGATTCGGTTGAACGAAAATGAATCACGTACTTATTTGAGCTCTGATAGCCCCTTACTGTGTTAATTTAAACCATGTTTAGCCTTTTAATATTATCTTTTTTTTTTATTTTTTTCCTCATATTTTAAAGGTTGACTCATTATGGTCAATGGATAGTTATCTTTGATATCTAGGCTTACTTTGACTCCTTCTGATCACGAATTGACATTTAAATTTTAATGAAGACAATTTTTGTTGATTGTTTCATATGCTATGTCTATAAATAAAAGTTAGGGACAATTATTTTCTAATGTAGGGGAATTTTTGCAGAAGTCTATTTTTAGTCATGGACAACTGTATGCAGTTGTTTCACAGATAACAAACCTCTAGGGTTTGAAGATCATATTGTGCGATCATGATAATTATAATTGTAGTCTCATGAAAAATATAGTTTTTATGAAGTTTTTAGGAATATATAATTCTGTAATAATAAATATTCAAATGTCACGACCTTTTCATGATGTTTTATTTTTATTAAAGTCCTTATCATATAGGATTATTACAATATCAATTATTTAAAATACTATATATAAATAAATTATTATATTTTCTCTTAACACATTATGATGAGCCTACTGGTTGTCAAACAAATGTTTAATATGAAAATATTATATCTCTTGTACACATAAATATATATTTTTGTGAATTTTTATATTATAGCAAGACACTGATAAAAGCTATTTGTTATAAATTTCGTAAATTTAATTTAGTAAAATATACTACCATCCGTCCCAGAAAAATGTGCACACCACCATTATTATCGAGTTTTAGTGAGCGAATTGTTTATTAGTATTTCAAATGATAAAGTGATTTTTAAGGAGGGGTATTATAGATACCTCTCATATTTTATATGCATCTTTAAAAATTACTTTATCATTTCAAATACTAATAAAAACTCGCTCGCAAAAATACGTGAAAACAGTAAACGTGCACACTTTTATGGGACGGAGGGAATATGTTTTAAAAATTAATCGATATTTTACTAATGAATATAAATATTACATCAATATTTGAACTTTGTTATAGATACATTATAACAATAATACAACATATGTAATACAAATATTGTTAATTGCAAAGAAAAAAAAAATCACCATTGCTAGGGTTTTTACCAATTAATACATATCCTTTTTTTTCTTTGCAGTACAAGATATCACATTTTAAAATTTTACAATTTGAAACATTTGCCCATTTTCTGGCAACAATTGAATAATGTGGCTGCTGGAGCTGCTACATAGATGTCCATGTAGATGTCACGACTGATGAATAAAATATATTTTTTTATTTTTTTATTTGATTTTTTTTAAAGAAAAACAATATCGATTTAAAAAAAAAAAATAGGAATGGAACCCCCACTCACCCTGACAAAAAGTATGTTCTTATTATTTCTCCCAAAAAACTTAAAAGAAGAACGCTAAATCGCCTATCAAATCGCAGATACAAATTTTTAATATAAAAATATAATTTAGATATTGTTTTCTTAAAAAAATATTTTTAACTTAAAAAATATCATTTTATTCACCAGTCTTGACATCCTTTTTTTCTTTGCACTTCAAGACATGGCCTTTTAAAATTTTGCAATTTGAAGCACTTGCCTATTTTCTGGCAACAATTGAATAATGTGTCTGCTGGAGCTACTACATAGATGTCCATACAGGATGTCATGATTGATGAATAAAATATTTTTTTTCATTTTTTTAATTTGATTTTTTAAAGAAAAATAGTATCTAAAAATTATTTTTATAATTTAAGATATAACCCACAAAACTCATCCTGACAAAAATATGATCTTATTATTTCTTCCAAAAAACTTAAAAGAAGAACGCTAAATCGCTCATCAAATCGCAGCTCCAAATTTTTTAATATTTAAATATATATTTTAGGTATTGCATTTTTTCCAAAAATATTTTTGAATTAAAAAAAATATTTTATTCACCAGCCTTGACATTCTACGTGGATATTTATGTCAACACAAGGCAACACGATGTACCACGTAATTATAATGCTCATGTGGAAATAAGAAAAGCACGCGAGGGCAATTTACGTATAATCATGTCTCTTGATCGAGCACCCTGAAATTAAAAAGAAAAATTAGTTAAACGGCCAAGAGCAAAAGGTGTCTCATACATACGTGTTAATGAATTGAGACGAGTAAGGTCTCAATCTCTTCAATTTGGCAATTGTGAGTTAATTAATTACTACTTTTTCGGTTAGTGTAAGATATTTCTTGGAACAACTATGATAGTTACAATCCATTAATATCGCAACAATGGAGAAATATATTAAGCTTCAGGATGAATTAAGCAAAGAATTTGGATTGAACAATGTGTAGTATTAATTCCTAGTTATATCAATTGAAATATTTAACAATCTTAAATTAATAGAATTGGTCTTGTGATCAAATAAATACGTATGACATGCAATAATATCGATCCGGAACAAATTAAAAAAGAATCTCGTGCGTATGAATCTATTAAGTCGTAATCCAAATTAGAATAGGGGGTATATTTCAACTTGAAATCAATTGTAATATAATTTTATTTCATATTAGATTTTGTGTAATAACACAGTCAATAACACAATATTAAGTTCATAAATAAAAACACGGTATTAAGGATAATACTGGTTAACTAATTATTTGTATATAGAATCCTCTAGAAATTTCCTTTGTATTTATTGTTGAGATATATTTTCCTTGTATTGTTGTAAATCTTCATTATTTATAGTGGTAATCTCAATCACCTCATTAACGGTGATCCTATTCACTTCTCATATGCCCGCAAGCATTGCGTGGGGTGAAGACAGACACAGAGCTTGGACTGTAGAAGGCTCTGTATGGACTTCGTCAGGCTCCTTTGGCCTGGTTTCAGCGTTTCAGCTCGTTTCTTGGAGGTTTGGGCTTCAGCACGAGTCGCTCTGACTCCTCTCTATTCTACTTCCATAGAGGTACCTCTTTCATCTTTCTTCTTCTTTATGTTGATGATATTATTGTGACGGGCAATGATTCAACTCTTTTGAAGAAGTTTATTGATCGGACGCATGCTGAGTTTGCTATTAAGGATCTTGGCAGACTTAATTATTTTCTTGGGTTAGAAATTTCGTACACATCAGATGAATTATTTGTCGATCAAGCTAAGTAAGCTCACGACATTTTGGAGAGTGCTAACCTTTTGGAGTCCAAGCCGATTGCCACTCCTCTTATGGCCGGGGAGTCACTCTTGAGTGACGGAAAACCCTTTTCTGACCCTACTCTATACCGTTCGTTGGTCGGTGCTTTGCAGTATTTAACCATCACTCGTCCGGACTTATCTTATGCAGTCAATTCTGTAAGCCAGTTTCTTCACTCACCCTCGGATGATCACTTCGCCGCAGTGAAAAGAATTCTTCGTTACGTAAAGGGTACTCTACACTTTGGCCTATCCTTTTCTCACCGGCCGAATTTTGGTATTGTTGGATATTCGGATGCTAATTGAGCTCGTTGTGTTGAGATGCGCCGTTCGACTTATGGATACTCGATATTTTTAGTAGGGAACCATGTTTCTTGGAGTGCAAAGAAACAACCAACTGTTTCTCGTTCCAGTTGTGAATCCGAATACAGAGCTATGGTGAACACTGCTGCTGAGTTGGTTTGGTTGACTAATTTGTTACGAGAGCTTCGTATTACGCCCTCTTCTTGCCCTTTGCTGCTTTGTGATAACAAGAGTGCCATCTTTCTCAGCTAGAATTCAGGCGCACATGAGCGAGTCAAGCATATTGATATTGATTGCCACTTTGTACGAGAATTAGTCTCCTCTGGGAAGATTCATACGCAATTCGTGCCTTCTCATCTACAGCTTGCGGACATATTCACGAAGAGTCTTCCTCGTTCTGCTTTCGAGTTTCTTCGGTCCAAGCTCTGCGTTTGTCTTCACCCCACGCAAAGCTTGCGGGGGTATTAATGATAATATTGGTTGACTAATTATTTGTATATAGAATCCTCTAGAAACATCCTTTGTATTTATTGTTGAGATATACTTTCCTTGTATTGTTGTGAATCTTCATTATTTATAGTGGTAATCTCAATCACTTCATTAACGGTGATCCTATTCACTTCTCACACGCGGGTTCTATAAAAGTTATAAAAGGAAACACGAAACAAGATGTAATAGAGAAAATCATAATCCATGGTGCGTGCATGGTTCTTGTACCGTATACAACTTCTATTTTTTGTAACTAAGTGATAAAGTTGTTGAGATTTTTGTTAGAAGTCCCTCCTTCTCTTGCAGTATTCTCTATCTTATCCATAAACTGCATAGCCATCTCCTTAAACCCCGTATCCCCAAGAATTAAATTGATCTTTCGCTTAAATTCTTCCGACGTTATGTTTCCACTGTGAGCGTCATGTTCGAACCCCATCCTGATTTTCCAAACATCACATATGTAGCTTTGACTCACAAACTGGTCGGAGAAGTACGACCAACATAGAATCGGAACCCCATTGCTTGCACTTTCTATCATCGAGTTCCAACCACAATGACTTACAAAATAAGCAATCGAAGGGTGGCTCAAAACCTTTTGCTAAGGTACCCAACCTACAATGCAACCCTAAATTATAAAGTTTTTATAATTAATTTAAAAGTTTTAAATATCGTGATAATTTTAAAATAAACCCAAATAGTCCATATGTACATGTAAAATTAACCATAATTTGTTTAAAAGCATGCAACGGAAAAATAGAACATTCAGTTGATAAAAAATTTCTAGAGCAACACTACCTATGCTGTGAGGTCATGGATTCGAATCACTATTTGCTCGATTAAAAAAAAAAGGGATGAATAAATATTTATTTTTTAAATATATTTACCTGGAGACAAAATTTGAAACTGAATTAATGAATTATTTAAAAAAATAGACACACTTGCATAAAACGGTCTCACAGTGGAAGGTGATATAAGTTGAGCATTGGGGCTTTAGAAATGGTAGGTGTGATTTGTGCTAAGCTGTAACCCGTCTCATATAAGTTTAATTTTGTCTTAAAGAAAATGGATAGTCAACGGGTCAAACCTGTGATTCGCCCACGACTGGACACTCTCTCCAAGAAACCCTGGGGGAATTCTTGCTTCTCATCCCTTGATACCAAATCGGGTCTCACAACCCACAGAAACGACATGTTTGTTTCTTCAATCCTCGTCGCCAGTTGTTGAAACTGAGCGTTGCTAAGTACTGTCGTGCTGCCAAACGCGACGTAAATAACCGAGCTAGTGTGTTGTTGGTCGAGCCATTCCAAGCACTCAGAGTCCTGTTCCAAGAAATGTCCTCCGGAATTGGACAGAAGGGGCCCGATGGGGACGAATTGAGATGGAAGATGGGTATATGCACCCTCCTCGAGATCAAAGGTGGAGGTGCACAACACCCAATCTGCACTTTTAAAAATATTTTTTAAAACTTATTAAAAATTTTATGAGTTTTATTTGTCAAACACTTTAACAACTTATAAGTTATTAAAAATTAAATAAATTTTTAAAACAACTTATAAACTTTTAAAATAAGTTTAGCCAAACGGCCTTCATCTTTCCCGTTGCTTTTAATTAACCAACATAATGTGTATATATTGAACTTAATAATAAATCAGATTAAACACCAAACTAAAATGGGGGATTCAAGTAGAAACCAATTGTTCAACAATTATACAATCAAATTATCTTAAATATTGCAAAATATAATTTTATTTCATTAATAAACATGTGGTCACGATACAATAAAAAGTGCGATACATCAAATCAAATGAGGTTCAAAAAGTAAACACTAAGACAAGATGCATAAGACAAAATTGAAATCACAATCCACGATTGAATCGTACAATAGCTTCTATTTGTGTATCCAAGTGATAAATTTATTGAGATTATCGTGGGAAGCCCCTCCTTCTTTTACAGTATTCTCAATCTTTCTCTTAAATTCCAGAGCCCTCTCTTTAAACTCCTTATCACCAAGAATTAGATCGATCTTTGTCTTAAATTCTTCGGATGTAATAATGTTCCCGTTTTGAACATCACGTTCGAACCTCACCCCGACTCTCCAAACATCACATATGTAGCTTTGACTCACAAACTGGTCAGAGAAATACGGCCAACATAGAATCGGGACCCCACTGCTTAAACTTTCTATAGTCGAGTTCAACCACAATGACTTACGAAGCAAGCAACAGAAGAGTGGCTCAAAACCTTTTGTTGAGGCGCCCAACCTACAATTCAACACTAAAGACTGTCGGACTTTTGAACTAAATTAGTATTTTATTTCATGAAAAGTACATAGAGTTTGATTTGGTAGATCCATGACCGAAGCTAAAGAGGTGAAAAGTCAAATAGTTCATGTTTTGATAAAATGTTAATTAATTCCTCTACAATTTTTAAAGGTTTTCAATAAGATGCACTCTGTTACTATTTGTTGGAGTATAATATAAATTTAACTCTTTAAAAAAGACCGCAATTTGTTGAAGAAAAAAATCAACTCATTCAATTGATACAATTATTTCAGAGTTATTGTCTTCCACTCCTTTTAGAAACTTGATTGGGGCCCACTTTAAAACGGATGAAAGAAAAAAAAAAATATATATATATATATTTTATTTTTTTAAAAAAATTAATATTATTTACTAAGAGTAGCAAAATCTGCAATCGACACTACAAGAAAATTGACATTTAATGACAAAAAATATACCACTATTACTTCAGTTAAAAGTTTTCAATGACAAAAATTAAAAATATTTTCCCGTCATTAAACACTTTTAGCTAGAGAAGCAACAGTGATAAATTTTTTGTTTTAAAAAATAAATTTTCACGTTATGTGAATTGATGAATTATTTGAAAGAAAAAAATTGATGGTCAACGAGTCAAACCTGTAATTCGGCCTCTGCCCGACACTCTCTCCAAGAAACCCTGGGGGAAGTCTTGCTTCTCATCCCCTGATACCAAATCAGGTCTTACAACCCATAGAAACGGCTTGTTTATTTCTTCAATCCCTGTCGCCAGTTGTTGAAACTGAGCATTGCTAAGTACTGTCGTGCTGCCAAACGCGACATAAATAACCGAGTTAGTGTGTTGTTGATCGAGCCATTCCAGGCACTCAGAGTCCTGTTCCAAGAAATGGCCACCCGAATTCGCTTGTCGATTTTTGTTGGTCAGAAGTGGCCCGATGGGGACGATGTGAGAAGGAAGGTGGGTGTATGCACCCTCCTCGAGATCGAAGGTGGAGGTGCATAACAACCAATCTGCGGATTTAAGATGAGGGGTGTCGTGCACCATTAGCTTGAAAATGAGTTTCTGAATGCTTTCACTCTCGCGGTGCCAGATGAAGTGTGATGGCAGCATGCTTGGCATTCCTTTTGCAAATTTAACTGCCTTCTTCTGTAATTCACTACCTGCATTCGCAAAATTAATTTGCATACATGAGATCCATTTTTTTGTTCCACAAGATCAACAACAAGAAGAATAGCTAGCTTGATTTGTTTTTCTTCTTTCTTTTTTTCAATTGTTTGTTCCTGATTTATTAGACATTTATGTGATGACCTTCTGAATTAAATTTTGTAGTAGTTCTTTTAATTTTTATTGTTTTAATTAGTGAATTTAAGATTTTATTGATTTTTGGTTATATTTCATATATTGTTCTCAGAATTGTTATTTTGCATTTTTTATGGGAACAGTTTTCAGTAGTATTTTATTGAGGAATGAAAAAAAAATATGTGAGTACGTGTTCGAGTTTCGTTTGCATTCAGGTGTACCGTGCACTTATAGCGCATTTTAGAACAGTGCATCTTGTTATACTGAAAGATTCAACTTGTTTACACTGAACCGTGCAATTATTAATATGAAAAAGAAATTGTATGTTTCAGTATAAATAAGTCGCATATTTCAATATAACAAGTTGCACTGTTCTAAAATGAACTATAAGTGCACGGTGCACCTGGATGCATACAAAATTTAACTTTTTTATGCTACCTACGAGAAATACTTTTTTAGTAATTTTCAAATAAAAATTTATTTTCTTCAACTCTCTAATTAATTAGAAGTCAACTTTACATATGAGCACCCTTTCAAAAAAAAAAAAAAACTTTACATATGAGAATTTTTATGAAACAAAATAAAAATATTATTTCAGTAATATTCCTTTCTGTTGTTTCATTTTCAATACAATAGTGGAATTTTCTTTTTCTTCAATTTCCAACAAAAAAAAGTCGCATTAAATATCTGAAAACACACACTGACAAAAAAATAAAAAATGGACACAATTAATTAAACTAAATCATACCCTCATTATCAACTATCCCATCTTCAATCAATTTGGGCACGTTAAATATCAACGGGAACATTGCCGCCGGCACTACCGAGAAAAGCGCCGATTGTATCCCCAATTTCCTGGAAGCTTCCTGAATCCCACAAAGGTGGTTGTCACAAATCACACACGTCACCTTTTCGTCCTCCTCCTCGTCCTCGCCCTCGTTAATCTTTATGATTAACTTCTCGATATTCTCGGGCACGACTTTCCACACCGTCTCTATGAACTTCTCGGGGACGACTCGCTCCTCCGGTTCTAGCCCGTCTGGAATCGAGCGGAAGTGAATTGGGCCTCCCGATGAGGACTTGGCGACGATGTCGTGAACGAAATCGACGTTCACGAATGTTGTTGGGAGATGAATTTAATAAAAGATTATATGATTTTGATTAAGATCCCAAAACCCCTGAGTATGACATGTTCAGTAATGATCTTGATAGATGAGTCAGGATTCAGTTTAGAGTATTCAGGATGTTATCTGCAAAATGTATAGTCAGCAGATATAGTTCAGGATAGGTTCAAGACTCAAGAACTCAAGATTTCAAGATACCGAAGTTTCAAAGATGAAACCGAAGTCTCAAGACTCAAGATGAAATCGAGATATCAAGACTCAAGATGGAAATCGAGAATCAAGACTCAAAGATGAAGACTCAAAGATAAATCAAGACTCAGAAGACTCAAGACTCAAGACCTCAAGACTCAAGAACTCAAGACTGTAAGACTCAAGACTCGTAAGACCTCAAGACTCAGAAGACCCTAAAGACTCAAGACTCAAGACGCAAAGACCGAAAAACCGAGTATTTGAAGATCAAGAATATCGAAGCACAAGAATAATATCAAGACTTCAAGAATGTATCAATGCTCAAAGAGGAACTCGAATGTTCCGAGGTAATCAATATATCTATCCGAAGGATGCACATCGAGAGAAACGCGATACCTTAGAAAGTTAGATATTGCCAAGACATTCAAATGCGCATAAGAGGAACTAAGTCGTATAAGTGTTGTTAAGGTTATATCAAACTCGAGTTTGTAACCAAAAAGAGCCGTCGAAAGGTGTCTACCTTTTCTTTGGAGACAAAAGTCAAAAAAGAGGAAGACGACATTGCACTATACCATCATCGACAAAGTGACATGTCATTGAAAAGGATGTCGGATGTCACGAAAGTTCCAGATCGCAAAAGTGAAGACCGGCTACATGAAAGACTATTGCCTAAAAACGTGTTAGGGAGTTTCAAACCCTAAATATAGCCGTTTCTCACACACCATAAAGAGGGAACTCACGGCTATCTATCCAACGGATAGTTTTCAAGAGTAACCTTGGTGTATGCCTATAAATCTTGGTGACCCTCTACATCGTGAAGGTTACGGGAAATTTATACCAACTCAAGAGCTCAAACTTATTCTTGCAAAAGTTAAAGCACTCGGAATACCTTGAATTTCCCAAGTGCTTCTATATTGAAGAGAGCTCACTTTACTAAGCCTAGCTTGATAAGATTTATCAAAGCTTAGTCGAGATATCCTAACCCTTTGCATTGTGCTTCATCAGAAAAGGATATCTCATCCTAGTTGGAAACCAACCAAGAAACCCCAAACCCTTGAGAAGGTAGTTGGAGTGTGTTTGTTGGTGAGTAGAGTTGTAAAGAGTTAGTAAACACGCGGAGTAGTCGAAAAAACTCTAGAGGAGAAGTTAGTAAGCTACAGGGGTAGTCTGAAAGCTTGTGTGTGATTGAGTAAGTAAACTACGGAGGTAGTTAGAAAACTCAAGGTCGGGTTGAGTAAGTAAACTACATGGAGTAGTCAGAAAACTCAGGGCCGAGTTGAGTAAGTAAACTACGAGGTAGTCCGAAAAGCTCTTCGAAGTTGATAGTGAATTTCTCTCTAAAGAGTCGGGGAGAGTGGATGTAGGAGCTTGAGTCTCCGAACCACTATAAATCTTTGTGTGGTTTTTATTGCTTTCCTTATCTATGCTTAATCATTTGCATTGACTCGATTTTGAAAGCATACTTTTCATCGATATTGGTTGGAATCAATCCCTTCGAAGTTGCATAAGTGAATCACAACCTAATCACTATTTCATAAGGGAAGGTTTTAAAGAAAGATTAAAGCGAGTATAAACTAAGGGCCAACCATTCAAGACGATCGAAAGTAGCTAGAAGTTACCAAAGATAGTTACTCTCCGAGGATTGATAAGTTAGTTATCGATCCAAGCAACTCAGGATCTCTGACACTCGGGACTCGGTTGGGATTATCCGAGGTATCAAAGAAATTTCGGGATCACCATCTCGATGAGACTTTTGACTCGGAAGCGATCTGTGCTTCTCGAACCTAATCTTGAGATTGTGCGACCCAAGCCGACCTCAAGAAGAAGAAAAAATTTTAAAATCACTGAACACGTGTATTCCCCCTCCCCCCCATACACGTGTAAGACTCGTTTTTACCGGGACCAATCTTGATGTCGTGATGTGTGGCTAGGATGTGTGCTAGCTCTAGGAGTGGGATTACGTGGCCTTGGGCTGGGTAGGGCACCATCATCACATGAGGTTTTCCCATGGCTTATTCTTGTGAAAATAGTGAGGTGTGTTTATGTGTATATACACACGGGATGTGTGTTGATTTGCATGAAGTTTTAGAGACTAGGTTTGTGTTTATATACGTGTGTGCATAAGGGTGTGGTTACTGTGGTAGTTGAAGGATGTAGTAGTTGAGTTGCGTGTATGATGGACAAATTAATACTCCCTCCGTCCCATAAGACTTAGCACACTTTCCTTTTTGGTCTATTCCATAAGACTTTGCACACTAAAAAAATGGACACTTATTACCCTTACAATACACACTTACCACCCCCCATACACACTTACTACCCCCATAAAATAATTTTTCTTAATCTCTGCGCCGAATAGTTGACGCAGAGTCTTCCGGGACTGGGGGAGTAACTAATAAGGGCATTTTTACTAAAAAATACTCATTTCGTCCTATTGTAATTGTCTTATTTTTTTGGTTGATCATCTTTTAAGAAATAATATTAAAATATTAGTTGGTGGACCTTTTTATTTTTTGTGGATGAAAAATGAGGAGTGATATATTAAATAGTGGATCTTTTTGTTTTATTGGGGATAAAAATATAGGGTAGTGGAGTGTTACTTTTTCCATTTATGGAATGAGAAAATTATAGTGAGACGTCCATAAAAGGAAAGCGAGACAATTATAATAGGACAGAGGGAATATTAGTTTGTCAGTATTAACTTGAGAGGTTCGGTTTGTGTTTATATATGTGTGTTGTATTAGTTGATATGGGTGTAACATGGACAAATAAGGGCATGTTTTAAAGGTATAAGTTGTTTTATTAAAATGTATTAGTTGATCAGTATTAATTGTTATAAATCACGAAAATTTAGTTGAAATAAATTTAGAATATTTATTCCCTTTTATGGTGGTTCCCCTCTTGTGGGGTGGTGGTCCCCCTATTGTTGGGTTGCGGTTCCGGTTGCTGTGTGATTGCGGTTTCGAGTTGCAGTTTCGGGTGGTCCCCCTCTTGTGGTGATTGTAGTTCCGGTCTACAACGAGATGAAATAATGTTGTCATATACCCGGTGATAGAAGGAATTATTGTAATTGATTGCCTTTAAAAAAAATAGGAATTTGAGGGGTAATTTTATAAATATTTATATATAAAAAATAAATGAATAAATTATATTATGTGTATATGTAAATTTAAAAGTAATAATATTTTATATAAATTTATAAATATTACTCCCTCCGTCCCGCAATAATGTGCACAATTTTCTTTTTGGTCCGTCCCATAATAACGTGCGCATTTTCTAAAATGACAAAACACTCAAAACTTACACCCTCACAATATCATTATAATTGATTTAAATAATACCAATAAAACAAGTTTTCTTAGTTTCTATGCCCAGATAGGAGTGCACGTTATCTTGTGACGGAGGGATTATGAAGTTAAAGTATATGAAGAGTTTTTTATTTTTTGAGTATAATTAAAAATAATGTTGAGAATGAGACGTCTCAATAAAATAAGCGTGCAAGTACTTGTAGGACAAGAATTAATACTTTATTTCACTTTCTTGCACTATTTAATTTTCTTCTTTGTAAATTTTAACAATATATAGGAATTATAGTGGGGGCGAATTGAAACTTAATTAATATCCTCCTTTGATTTTTTCTTTGATGAAAGCGATGTTCATTTTTTTCCATTTTTCCTCTTCAATGTTATAGAGCACTGTTTGTATTTAGGACTTGTTTTGAAACACTATTCAAGCTCAAAAAATATTTATTTTAAAATAAATTGGGTCATACCAACTTTAAAATGATGTTTGTAGTGTGTCGACTATCAAATGGAGCAACGTGTATGTGTAGCATGCCATTAATTGATTTGGTATTAAATTAAATAAAGAATTGTGCATGATTTCTTGCATGTGATGTTTATTTTGAATTTTAAATATTGAAAATTGAATTTTTAAATTTAAAATTGGTTCTAGTTCGAAATTTTTAAAAATCCCCATCATCATATTATAAATTTACTGTTACACTACTAAAAAAACTATAAAATAAATATTCACCTTACTATATATTTATCAGAATTTTAAAGCTTCTTAGATTTCAAAATTCGATTTTTAAAAGCCATTTAAAATACAAAATAAACATTAGGTTTTACAATTAAACTTATACGTAGATGAGTATTTTATAAAGTCACATAAAAAAAATGTACAAATTATAAATTGATAAAAAAAATTATAATACATTTCGATTAGGGCTAGCTGTATTTTTCCTCATAACAGCTTGCTTGTACGGATAGTGGTCCATCCTTGTGCCATGCTCCTTCTCATGCACATGCACTCTCTTTTCACATTGCTTTGCATGCATGTCATCATGCATGCCTATCTTCACATTCTCAATAATAATTATTCCTTGTTTAGTTGACGTATATATAATCCTAATTTTTTTAGACAAATACATTAGACGGGGTACAACCCAACACAAATTACACTCACCTTTTCAAAGTATTACATTGTCAATGTTCAACTTATGCCCCGTCTCACCATAAGATTGTCTCATGCAAATATGCCTCAATTTTCAATTATTTTTCTAGATAAGTTTCATTGTTAGGATTTAAACTATAATTATGGAGAAATTGAGAGAACACGAAATTAAATAACACAGATTTGGTTACCCAGTTTGTCAGTAATGACTACGTCTGGGGGCACTACCAAGCCAGTAGATTTACTAATTTTTTGTGATGACAATTACAATGAATCAGATAGGAATTTATAGGCGAAACTGGGCAAAAATCATAAAGGCCCATTCTGAACGAAACGTGAAGAAGTCGACCAGACTCCATAACCCAACATTCATTCATATAATTCCTTGTTTTTATATATTTATCTACTTTACTTTTGTATTTGATGCGTTGTAAGGTATGTGGTGTTTTACTTTGATGTAAAATAATATTATATTCTTATTATTTATTTACATCCCGGAAGTTGTGACTTAACCTCCCACATGGATGGTCAATTTTGGATTCAATAATTAGTGACACCAGCTGTTCAACATATTAATTAATTAGAGCGTTGTGGCAACAATATGCGATCTAGGGGTGAGCATCGGTCGGTTTGGTGACCAAACCGAACCGAAAAATCATAACCGAACCAAATCGAAGTTTCCTATTTGGTAACCGAATCGACCAAATGAACATGATAACCGAACTTTAACCGAACCGAAATTTTCAGTTCGGTTTCAGTTTTTAACCGAACCGACCGAAGTTTTTCCCTTTTTTTTTTTTTTTTGTTTACATGGAATTCAAACATTTGCCTCTTTCTACTGACCAAAAAGTAAAATTTCTAATCTAATATAATACATCATGATCAAAATAAACTCTTAAGATTAATTGACACCTAAAACATGGGAAAAATCAAACACTAAATATGTACTTTATGCAATCTATCAAATATGAATAAGTTCATCAAGTTCATAAATCATACTTCATAGTGATAACATAAAATCAAGTTCATACTTCATAGTAATAACATAAAATCAAGTTCAATTGTTCACACCCCTACATACCATTAGTCCAATCCATAACAAATAATTGAAATAAGATAGTTCAACAAAGACAAAAAAAAGTGATAAAACTCCTTCAATTCATAAAATCCATATTCCTCCATGTACGTCCAAATTCTTGACATCTTCTCCAAATCTTCTAAATGTTGGTGCACGCTAATCCTCCTCCACCAATTCCAACATTTGGCAAATCTGAAATTAAAATACAAAATCATGTGATAAAATATGAAAATTATATGAAACTAAATTAATAAGTTTGTTACCTTTCTCGAAATTTTCAAGCTCCTCCAATTGCTCTTCAACACATATGGGATGTCGTGAACCTCGAATCCAATCTTGTCCACATAGCAAAGCTTCAACAATTCTAGGAGTTAAAGAACTCCTAAATACAACTAGTACCCTACCACCGGTACTAAATGCCGACTCCGATGCAACAGTGGAAATTAGAACGGCTAAGATATCACGGGCCATTCTTGAAAGAATCGGAAATCTTGAAGAGTTTGACTTCCACCAACTCAACAAATCAAAACAATCCTCGTCCTCTACGACAGCTTCACCCAAGTAAGTATCTAGTTCACTTTTTTTGCTTCCGGACATCCCACTCTCAAGTCTTTGCTTCTTAAGCCTTGATTTATAAATCGAGGCGGGCCTTTTACCAATCTTTTCACAATTGATCACCTCACTAGAACTAGAGCTGTTGTTGCCACTATCACTTGCATCACCCTCCGGTTGATAAAGCTTCTTATATTCATCGAACAACTCATAAAGTTCACTCTTCACACTACGAAAGATGTTGCTGGCCTTTTCAACCCCATACATCGCACCCAACGTGTACTCCATGTACTCAAGTTTATCATGTGGATCAAACACAACAACAAAAAAAATAATTTTATTCATTTTTTCCGGATCCCCCCAATATTTATCAAATTTTTTCTTCATGGCCTCACCCATTGTCTTGATCTCCGAATTTGGACTTCCAACCCACTCATCCAGGATAGCACATAAATCACTAATCTCACTAAAAAATGAGCTAGAAGTGACATATAAAGAGCCAGAAATACGCAAAGTTGACTCATAAAAATGCTTCAACAAATCTGCATACTTACGAACAACACTCCAATCCTCAAAAGTTGGAACCCCATGGTCCCCATCAACCACACCCTTGGACAAATCAGCCTTGAAGCTTGTATCTTGTTCATCATACCTTTCAAAGGCACTTTGAAATTTTTCAGCAGTTTTAAGCATTAAGTAGGTTGAGTTCCACCTAGTAGGCACATCTAAACACAAAGAACTCTTACTTTCTATTGCTTCCCACTCTACACACTCCTGAAATTTTTTCCATCTTGCAGGTGAATTTCTGATGTATCTAATCGCATCTCTCACACGCTTCACCGAAGGGTTAATGTCTCTCAAGCCATCATTAACAACTAAATTAATCACATGTGCAATACATCGCATATGAAGATATTTACAACTAGAAATAGCATTACCCCAATTCACCATCCTCTTTGACAAGAACGTTATAGCTGTATCGTTTGAACTTGCATTATCTATAGTTATGGTGAACACCTTTCTCAATCCCCAATCTAGAAGACAAGTTTCTAGTGCATTACCAATGTAGTCACCTTTATGACTAGAAACGGGCACAAAATTCAGAATCTTCTTATGCAAACGCCAATCCTCATCAATAAAATGACCAGTAACGCACATGTAATTAATTTTTTGCAATGAAGTCCAAGTATCAGTGGTAATGCAAATTTTATCACAATTTGACTTCATAAAAGACTTTAGTTTTTTCCTTTCATTTTCATACAAATCAAAACAGTCCCTTGACACAGTCCATCGAGAAGGAATATGAAACCTAGGGCATGCTTTAGCTATACATTTCTTAAATCATCTCCCCTCCACAAACTTAAATGGCAACATGTTGGTCCCGGTGCAAACGAGTCTTACACGTGTATGGGGGGGGAATACACGTGTTCAGTGTTTTTTAAAAACTTTTCTTTTACTGAGGTCAGCTTGGGTCAGGTTGTTCTGAAGATTTGGTCCTGAGAAGCACAAATCACTCTGAGTCAAAGTCTACTGAGACAGTGATCCTGAAGTCGCTTTTAAACCTCGATAATCCCAACCGAGTCCCGAGTTTTAGAGATCCCTGAGTTGCTTGGATCGGATAACTAACTTATTGAACCCTCGGAAGAGTAAGTTCGGTTTGGTAACTATCATTCTCTAGCTACTCGGATGTCGCGGAATGGTTGGCCCTTTAGTTTATACTCGTTTTAAGCTTTGCTGAAAACCTTCCTTTGAATGGAATAGTGATTAGGTTGTGATTCAATTATATGCAACTTCCAGTGGATTGATTCCAACTGAAATGTCAGTGAAAATATGCTTTCAGATTTAAGTCAATGTCATAGATTAAGCATGATAAAAAAAAGCAATAAACAACACAACAATTTATAGTGGTTCGAGAGACTCAAGCTCCTATGTCCTCTCTCGATCTCTTGGAGAAATTCACTAAATCAGCTTTCTAACTACCTCGCTTTTAACTTACTCAACTTCGCCCCGAGCGACTACTAGTTTACTTACTCAACCCGACCTTGAGCTTTACCTCCGAGTTTACTTCTCAAACACAAACAAGTTTACTAACTCAGAGCTTACTTTACCTCTAACTTCGACTACTCGCGTAGTTTACTAACTTTTTCTTCACCAACAATCACACTCCAACTACCTTCTAAAGGGTTTGGGGTTTCTTGGTTGGTTTCCAACTAGGATGAGATATCCTTTACAATAAAGTACAATGCAAAGGCTAGGATATCTCAACTAAGCTTTGGATATATCTTATCAAGCTAGGCTTAGTTTAATGAGCTCTCTTCGATTTAAAAGCACTTCGGAAATTCTTGGGTTTTCGAGTGCTTCAACTTTGCGATAATAAGTTTGAGCTCTTGAGTTGCTTACAAATTTCCCGTAACCTTACAATGTAGAGGGTCACAAGTATTTATAGGCATACACCAAGGTCACTCTTGAAAACTATCCGTTGGAGGAGATAACTTCGTGAGTTTCCTCTTATGGTGTGTGAGGAACGGCTATATTTAGGGTTTGAAACTCCCTAACACGTTTTAGGCAATAGCCTTTCATGTAGCCGGTCTTCACTTTTTGCAGTCTGGAACTTTTGTACTTCTGACATCTTTTTTGAAACACATCCTTTATCGGTGTTAGTATGGTAGAGTCTTTGTCTTCCTCTTTTTGACTTTTGTCTCGGTTAAAGGTAGACACCTTCAAGCGGATCTTTTGGTTAAAAACTACGAGTTGATATAACCTTAACAATACTCGACTTAGTTCCTTTTTATGCGCATTTGAATGTCTTGGCAAATATCTATTTTTCTAAGGAATCGCGATCTTCTTACCGATATTGCATCCGCCGGATAGATATGTTGATTGCCTCGGAAACATTGAGTTTATCTTGAGCATTCAAGATACATTCTTGAGTCTTGATAATCATGCCTTGATATTCTTGATCTTGATTCTTGATCTTGATCTTACGTGTCTTGAGGGTCTTACGAGTCTTCACGGATATACCGACCGATATCTTGAGTCTTCATCTTTGAGTCTTTAGTTCCTCGGTTTCATCTTGAGTCTTGATATCTCGTTTTCATTAATCGAGTCTTGATTCTCGGTTTCTTCTTGAGTCTTGAAAACTTTAGTTTCATCTTTTGAAACTTCGATTTCTTCGAAACATCTTGAGTTCTTGAGAATCTTGAGATCTAAACGATCTATATCTCACGACTATACATTTTGCGAGATATCATCATGAATACTCTAAAACCGAATCGACTCAACTATCAAGATTATCCGAACATGTCATACTCGGGGGTTTTGGGATCTAATCAAAATCATATATCTTTATTAAATTCATCTCCCAACAATTTCCTTTTTGATGATGCCCAAAACCTATCTTGTTACAACCATACAACCTAAACCTGTGTTTTAGATTTATCCTATTACAAGATGGGTTATGTCTCCAATAATTTCCTGAACAGAGAATCTCCCAACAATTTCTGAGAATCTCCCAACAATTAATCATTCAACAATTTCTTCAGTAATAAATCTCTCAAAGGATTCATCACCAAATACTTATAAACAATTTCCCATAAACAATTAATTCAGAGACATCATTCAGCATATCAAAAGTAAAAGACATGTAAATAAGATAATGAGATATTATCTTTTGAGCATAAATGATAAGTTTTCATTGATGATAGGTAGTCTGTTACAGATTACAATGAATCTTATCAGAACAAAAATAAAAGACAAAAAGATAGAAAAATTACAAGTGTCTTCAGGTAAGTCTTCAGTCTTCAGATTTGGCTCTTCAGTCTTTTGCTCTTCAGTTTGCATCTTCTTCAACTTCATCAGCGGGCACCTCCAGGTCAAACATTCCGAAATACCTCTTCTTCAGTGCATTTCTTTCCTTAATGATATCCGGATTGTTTCCTGTCAAACCCAACTGAACAGCATATTGAGCAATTTCTTGAGAAATGACTTTTTCATTCACCAAGCCATTACCAAGTCTTGGAGGAGGGTAGGTATATGGACCGGGGGCTACTATCTGCACCTTTCCTTCATCCGCAAGGTTTATCCAGCTTTGGAGATATTTAGGATAGAAGGTTAGGAGATATTCAATAAATGCTTCATTTGGATCTGAGCTTTCCCCTTTCCATTCCCTGAGCACATCATAGTAAAACCAAAAGGTTCTCTTGACCTCTTCCCAACTATCGTTGAATTGGATGGGCATCCATTTGTCATCGTGTGGCCATTTCTGTGCTTTTGAAGTCCCTCTCTGTTTGCTCGCAAACTTTTTGTATCCACTCCTTCGTTTCGCTCTTCTTTCGGCCTTCTTCGACACGAGCACGCTGAGAGACCGGCAAAGCGGCTTTCTTTCTTTGCTTGTTATCTGGAGTGTCTTGAGCATTCCTTGTGTTGAAGACTTTCTTCTGAGGTTGACCTGCAGACTCTTCTAAATCTACAATCAACTTTCTTTGCCTTTGGCTTAGAAGCCTTAAAGCACGCTTGCTCTCGGGTTCAACAATGCCCAAGGCTTTCCTCTTCATAGCAATTCGGTCGGCTGACTTGACTTGTTCCAACCTTAGCTCTATCACTTTCGGTTTCTCTCTTGCAACTTCAAGCATGGTTTCCTCGAAACACGAGTGTAGATCGGCTTCTCCACCTTCTTGAACCCGAACTTCTCAAGTAAGCCGACTTCCTTCAAGGCTTTAAATAGGCTATTCATTTCAGCTTCCTTTTGTGCCTTTTTCTCCAAAATACGTGCTAATAACTTCCGAAGTCTTCATCTGGTCTTTCCCCTTCGCACCGTAATTTGGAAGAAGTCTGGAGAGTCTTTGTGTCCATATGGTATTGCTCTTTGCTTACACGGTAAGACCTCTCTCGCTAATTGATCCTGTTCATCTTCTAGCCTCCGAGGTGGTTTTTAGCCCACGAAAATTCTTGAGAAAGATGGGCAACCGGCGGAGAGAGCATCTTTAAACATCTCTCTGTCATATTGGTCATGAGCATTGAGCTCATTTCCTCAATGATGAGACTTGATCAAGACTTCGTTCTTCTCGCCAATTTCACCTCTAGAAACTTCGGTATTCTCGGTGCTTTGTTTAAGTTCAATTTTCGGCTCGATCTTGACTCCTCCGGTTTCTCATTCAACTTGTCTTCCATGGAGGTCATCTTTGAGGTCAGAGTGTCTTGAAGTTGCACTAGTTCTGAAGATGAACTCAGATTCTCCATCTTCTGAGTTTGGCTCGCCAATGTTTCTTCCATCTGAGCGATTTTGTTCAGCATTGGATCAACTTTCTCAAGCTTCTCCAGTATGGGAGTGAGGTCGATCTCAGGAACATTTTGCACCTTATGTTTGATTGATCATCAGGGGTTGGACACAACTTGAGGGTCGATGCGCTTTTTGAGCATCGACTTCATCCCGAGCTCCATCTCTGGCGAGCCTCGATCTATTCATCGACAATTGAGTTAAAGATAGAAACTTCAGTAACTTTGGCATAATTGTTAATAGTGCCAAAAGGTACCTGAAGAGTGCTAGCTTCAATCTGAGGTTGAATGATTTCGGAGTTGACAAACCATAAGAGTATCCTTCTCCATCTCGAGGCCCGATCCTCAACATCTCCTGTTGGTCCCCATCTTGAGATTTGTCTCTGGCGCTAGGGGCACCAACTTCAAAAGCTCTCCTCTCTTATCTTCTTCTCGAACTAGCTTCATCAAAATCGGAAATTTTCATCGAGCTTTGTCTTTCTGAATCCTGAGAATTCAGTGAGGAAAGTTGTCTCCTCATTCCACCAGTCTTCCCCTCTGAATGCAACAAAGTTAAGCATCTCCGGAAGAGTCTGATTGAGGATGAAAACCGTCGACCTTAATCTGAAGAAGATATCTTGCGGATCGGGGTATGAAATTTGAGCTCGAGTGTGATCGAGGATGAACCGTTCCCCCCTTGCTCCTCCCTCGGTTTCTTCAACCGCCCTTCTTCAATCTCGGGCTTTACGGTTCGATCGAAGCATCGGTGAATGATCAAAAGTAGATCCTTTCGGGGAGCTCATAAAAAATAAGCCGCTCTTGAGTCTCGGTGACATCGAATGTTGTGCGGTCAGTCCTCGGTTTCATCGAGTAGGTTACGGGGCTGGTGATGCGTCGTCGAGATTGACTATGAGTTGGCTCTTACATCGAGCCGGCACATCTTTGGTAGGAATCTCGAGGTTGCGAGTTCCTTTAAAAATTTCTGAGAAATTTTATACGAATCTGGCGATGTCTCAAGCACCTCGAAGAAGACTGCTCCTCGATCTGGTCGATGCCTTAGAGATAACATGAGCCAAGACTTGCAATGGCGATTTCTGAGCGGTTTGGCTCTCAGGTTGAATCTCTTCAGAATCACTGCCATCTTCATCGGTGAGAACCACCATTCTCTTGCGCTTTGGAGCGAGGGTTTTCTGCTTCTTCAACTTCTCACCCTGCTCTATCTTGGCATCCAACAAAACCTTCCCCTGCTTTTGTTGGGTTTTTTCAAAGTATAGCGCTTGGTGATTTCGCTTTCTTTTCTTTCTTCCCCCGATGGCTGCTTTTTTTTTCAAAGAATGGGCTTGAAGAGCACCTTGGACTTAGGGAATGGGGTCGAATTGGCGAAGATGTCCTCCTCCTCTCTACACATCTCCAAAATAAATGCTATTTTGGTGGCATGGTGGATCTTGCCTTTGATCGAGATAGGCCCGTCAACTTGTTTTATGACTTTGGCTTGCTCACTCACCATCTGAATCAAGAATCTGAGCCGGTTGAAGTCGGTGGTGGGTGAAGCCTCGATCGCCGCCATTAATCGAGACCGGGGAACTAATCTGCTCAAAACTCCCCGAATGACTCATGATGCATTTGCTCACAATATCAACAAAACTCTATATTGTGGCTTCAAATGCCTCTTATGCGTGATGTAGCCTCAAATTTTCAGGATTCTCGGCAATCCTATCTAAATACTCTCGCTTCTCTACCCAACATATACACTGGCGGGATCCTCTCCTCTATCACAAAGCTCAAAAACATCGTTTAAATTTTTTGAATTATATACAATTCCCTTTCAAAGTCGATGTATTTAGGCGAGTGTTCTAAATGTGATCTGATAATCTCGGAATGTATACCATCCTCTTCATCTATCTTGATTCTGGATGAACTCGATTACCTCTTTCGCGTATTCTTGGTCCCATTTAAACTGCGGCGAGATGGAGTGAGCTTGGCAAAGCGGATCATATGGAGAGCCTCCTCTTACGGTTTAGAGTTGGTTGTGCTATCGGCGAGACAACGAACTTCGTACCAAGGTTTATTGGTTTCGCTAATTTGTCGAAAACGGTAGGAGCCATTTGAGAGATTAAAGATTTAGGGTTTTGGAGTTCTGGGCAAAGGGGATTTTTCTTGCAGAGGATTTGGGAACGAATGGTTTAATAAAATTTGGCTTGAATGGCTTCTTGGGGAATATATAGTTTTGAGATCGTGGGAATTCGCGTTGGGCTTGGTGAAAAGCAGCGGTTGAGATTAATGGATTAATCGGGTATCTGAAACAGTCGATCCCGAAAAAAGTAAGTCGCCAAAATATCCTCATTGGTCATTAATGTACAGAGTATTAAATATTTGTTGACCTTCTTCGGAATTTCAAAAGATCCCGCCCAAAAACATTCCTTAGGTGTTTTGTATTTATTGCAAATGATTACTGAGCTTCACTTAAGCAATAAATGAGTCGCATGAGTCATTACTTCTTCAGACTAATTTCCCTATATCAGTCTTCTTGAAAATCGACCTTGATAAAATGTCATTATAATCTTGAAAATCTTGAATGGGTTCAATATAACACCGAAAATCTTGACCTTGAAGAATCTGAGTTTCACGAGACTCGATTCAAGATTTCCATTTTATCCGAGTTTCTCGGTAGAATTACGAGAAAACTTCATGCATCTGAAAACCTTCAATTTTTGATTTTACTCTATACACCTAGATCTAACATCCCTAATTCAATCGAAAGTTCACGAAATCTTGATTGACCAAAGGTTTAGTCAAGATATCGCTCTCTGCTTATCGGTATGAATTTTCTCCATCCTTATGTCCTTTTTCTCGACATGATCTCGATGAAGATGATGTCGATATCCACATGCTTGCATCCGGTGTGCAATACCGGATTTTGTGAAATAGCAATGGCACTATTATTGTCACAAAATATTGGTACTTCATTGGCTACAACTTTATAATCCCTTAATTGTTTATGCGAGCCAAAAGATAACGAAAGTGACAACTTCTTCTGCGACCATGTATTCAAACTTGATAATCTTGGTCACTCGAGGTCTGCATTTCTTTGAAAACCGGGATATCGACTTACTTCCTAGAAATTAACAAGTTCTGTAGTGGACTTCGTCAATCATGCAACCTCCATAATCGAGATCTCGAGTAACGGTTAATTCAAGATTATCATCAATTTGGATACCATAATCCTCTATTCATCGTGCCCTTAAGATACTTCAATATCTTTTTGGCGACCTCCATGTGACTAGCCTTAGGATTAGCTTGGTATCTTGCACATATCCCAACAAACAAATGTTATATCCGCCTACTTGCGTGAGATAGAGCAATGATCCAATGATTCCTCTATAATCGGTATGACTCACCGATTTGCCTTGAGAATCGGGATCCATCTTGTAGTTAGTATTCATGGGAATCTAATTGCATTGCAATTTCTGTACACCATATTTGGCAATCGGATCTACGGTGTACTTTGCACGGTTGATGAATATTCCTTCCTTTGATTGTTTCACTTGAAGACCTAGAAAGAAATTCATCTCCCCATCATTGACATCTCAAACTTGCCGTTCATCGGTGTTGAAAACTTTTCACACAACGGTGATGGTTTGGAGATCCAAAAATGATGTCATCAACATATATCCTGAACTAAGAAGATATCTTCCCCATCTTCTATCACGAACAGAGTTCTATCAACAAATCCTTTGACAAAACCATGGTCAAGAAGAAACCGAGAAAGAGTATTATACCATGCTGCGGGTGTTTGTTTAAGACCATACAAAGCTTTTTTTCGAGCACGTAAAAACTTGGTCATTCTGTTTTGAAACCAGGAGGTTGTTCCACATAAACCTCTTCTTTAAGCACACCGTTCGAAATGCACTTTTCACATCCATTTGATAGGTATCGTGTGAACTTCATGTGGGCAAAGATATGCAAGAAACAATCGATGGCTTCTAGTCTTGCAACCGGTGCAAAGGTTTCATCATAATCCAAGCCTTCTTCTTAGGAATAACCTTGTGCAACTAGCCTTGCCTTGTTTCTTACAATGTTGTTGTTTTCATCTCTTTTATTCTTGAAAACCCACTTAGTTCCAATGACATTGTGCCTTTTCGGTCTATCTACTAGCTCCCATACTTCATTCCTTGAGAATTGATTATTTCATCTTGCGCCAGAATAATCAATGAGAATCTTGTAGAGCTTCACCAATCTCGGTGAGGTTCTTTCTCCGATAGGAAGCGTGAGAATAGTGCACTCTCACCATGGAACCTTCTTGTTTTAACACCTTCGGTTAGATCACCCACAATCGACTTGTAGGATGACTATCTAACCATTTCCTTCTTGATGTCCCCTTCGCCATATCCTCAACATTTGAAATGTTAGGTTCGATTAATTGATAAACTTCGGGAACAACGAGAAAGGAGAAAGGGAATCATCTTCCTCGGGGAAATTCCATTGAGAACATTGTCGGAGACATTTGTTCCCCTTTGGTTGATAGATTCAGAATTTGCCTCATTTGTGACCACATCTTCATTGGCATCACATACACGAGTCCGAGGCGGTGTCTGTTCAGATTGGTCACTTTGGTGTGTTGGCTTTTCTCGAGTCTCACCATCATGAGTTCCATCCCGAACTTCTTTATTCGAGTCCGAGTCACTCCAATCATAGATAGTGACCGACTTCTTCTTTTTCGAGTTGATTGGATGATTTGTCATTCTTTTTCGGGCTTAATCTGGTGATCCTCTTGGTCAATTCATCTGATCATGTTCTGTTTCTTACGAACACAAGTAGATTCATCAAAAACAACATGAGGTGTTTCCTCCACAATAAGAGTCCTGAGGTTGTAAACTCGAAAGCTTTTATCGACTTGAGAATATCCTAAGAATATTCCTTCATCGAACTTTTACTATCAAATGTTTTCAATCGATCTTTACCATTATTGTGTATGAAACACTTGCAACCAAACACAAGAAAGAAAAGAAACAAGAGGCTTCCTTTCATTCCAAAGCTCATAGGGTGTTTTGCCTTGACTCTTAGTCGGCATGGATCTATTCTGTGAGTAGCATGCGGTGTTGAAAGCCCAGCCCAAAACCTTTTAGGAATATAGAACAAATTTATCATTGTCCTTGCGAACTTCTTTTTCGAGTCATGTTCCTTCTTTCAAAGAACACCATTTTGTTGAGGGTCCTTGCGGTGATGTTTCATGTGAAATTCCATTTCTTTGCACAATAGTCAGATATGATATGATTTATAAATTAAGTTCCCTTGTCAGATCTGATTTTGACCACACTCAGATTTTTCTCAATACTGAGCCTTTTCAGTAATTCTGGCAGCTTTATCCGAGTCTCTTTCTTACTGAGTAAGAATATGATCCAAGTATATCTTGAGTAGTCATCAACTACTACCAATGTGTATTTCACGCCATTAGTGCTCCTTTGGTGTTATAGGACCAAAAAGATCCATATGCGATGGAAGAAGTATTCTCTAAGTAGAAACATCTACTTTGCTTTTTAAATGATGCTCTAACTTGTTTTTCCTTTTTCGCACGCATCACAAATATGTTCCTTACTGAACACTTCATTAGGCAACCCCCTCACAAGAGCTAATCTTGCAAGCTTATTCAGGGTTTTGAAATTCAGGTGATTCATTCTTTTATGCCATAACCAACTGGTATTTGTGGAACTTTTAGCAACCAAACATGTATCTTTAGGAGTTGAACTCAATCAAGAAGATACACATTTCCTTTTCTAGTACCGGTCAAGAATATTTTTACGTGTTGTATCATCTTTCACATAACATAAGTTCTTAGAGAACTCAACATTAAAACCTTTATCACAGAATTGGCTTATTGAAAGCAAGTTATGCTTCAATCCATATACATATGAAACACCATGAATATGAATCGAGTCGATTTCCAAAGTTCCATATCCTTGATCCGTCCTTGGAGTTATCTCCAAAAAGTGATCGAGGGCCTCTTTGTTCAACATAGTCTTTGATTATCTTCTTGAATCTGTCGTCATATGTCTTGAACATCCTTTGTCAAGATACCATACATCGGGAGCTTTTTTCATCTCTGCTTTCATCGGTCTTTATGTGATCTTTAATCATTTCATGCCCCTTGTTTTCCTCCGAAAAAACAGATCAATTTTTAGGTACCCAATTTGTGTAGGGTTCTACAAGGTTAGTTGTACCTTTCGGAATCCAAATCTGCCGCAACTCTAATCACTTTAGAGTGGTCGATACATCTTCCATAAACATCAACATACACATTCACTACTCTGGGTGCCTTAGCGATCTTACGTGTATGTATGCTAGCTTTAGCATGAACATGGGCTTTTGAATTTTTCTTTGGTTGGGCCTTTTGTTCATTCTTTTTGGCTGTCTGCGGCCGGGTCTAAATCTTTGTTGACTCGGGTTCGATAACCTTTACCCTTAGGCAAGTGGGGTTCGGGTTATGCATCTTTGAAATTTGGGTCTTTCGATTATCTTGAGGACTTGGTCTCTTCGATTGAGAATATCTCTGCTTTGAGTGTTTCTCTTCGAAGATTCCTCTCGATGGTTGATGTAGATCCTTCGAGGTTTGCATTCTTACTTTGAGGCTTTGAAGTACTTGTTCGAATTTTTCCAGTGATTGCTTTCGGGTTTTCTAGCCTTCACGAGGTTTGGGCTTTCTACGATCATTGGTTTCTTTGAAACCATGGGTCCTTTTCCCTTGTCTACAACCTTGGGCATTTCTTGAGTTTGAAGTGTGGATGCCTTTGGTTTTACAAAGATTGTCTTCTTGCTACTTGATCGCAAAGATTCGGATGACCTTGTGAGGTTCCCCTGGAATGTATCCCAATCCAGCATTTTATAGTGGCGGATCTCTGGTAACTCTGAATTTCATCTATTACTTTAGATCACGTGATTCAATAGAGTTAACTTCTTACATGCACTATCCTCCGCGATTCTGTAGAGTTTCATGCTTCTCCGAGAGGTCATTGAACTTAGTTACGATCGGTGAATCTCTTGATGAGATTTCTCTAGCTTTTGATTTAGGTCATTTATCAACTTCTCTTTCTCTCGAGAGTTGTACTTTGTAACATCCAGTTCATCGTTAGCTCCCATTAATTGAGAAGTGATCTCGATTTTTTGCTAGAAGTCTTTCCATTTTAGATTTTTCACCTTGATTCCTTTATTCGCTCTTGAGTTTCATTTAGCGAGTTCTTGTAAAACAAAGATAGTCCTTCATTAGATTCTCAAAAGAATCCATCAGTCAAATTATTTGTTTTACGGTTGAACTTGACAACTCTTGTGCTAGTGTAGGAGCAACAACAGAGAAAAGAAGAGTTTACCTCCTCAATGGCCATCGGACAAATGTCATCACTTTCAGCATGCGAGAATATTTCATTTGAAGAGCTAGATCCCTCCTCGAATGTTCTTCTTACGCAACCATGGCCTTTTTGCTTGAGAACTTCTTGTCTCTTTTAGCTTGCCTTTCTCTTCTCTCTTAAGCTTTTCGTGTCGGGACAATCATCTTTGGAAGTGACCTTTCTTTTGGCAATTGTAGCATCTGTTGACATCATCATCCCGATCACTTTCTTCTTTGGACTTGGAGTCCTTCTTTGCGGATGAAGATCCTTGATTTTCGAGTCCTTTCTCTTCTCGGTTGGTTTGTCCTCGGGTTTCTTCCGGTACTGTGATTCTGTAATAGCTTTTGTATTTTCCATATCGATTATTAAGTCTTTCAAACCTCCTTTTCCATCGGTGCTAGCTTATCCTCAAGCTCATCCCGATTCTTAGCAAGGAGTTCTCGGACTCTCTAGTTTTTCTGAGGTTTTATCTTTGGCTTTAAAAGCCACATTCTTACTAGATGATGAATCATCTTTCTTTGTCGACCTTTTTGGATTTCTTATCAATTACAAAAACTCATAGGCCTTCAAAATTTCGAGGAAGACTTGTTGATAGGGCATTGAATTAATGTTTTTGGTGTTTTCAATCACCCTTTGCATGTGTATCCCATTTCTTAGAAAGACCTCTACGAATTTTCAATGCAACTTCTCTCTGTGGATATTTCTTTCCAAGTGCATTTAGATCATTCATAATACTAGTGAATCTGACTTCCAATTTGTCAATTGATTCACCTTCTTCCATTTCAAAACTATCAAACTTTCCTATTGCGAAACCGAAAGTTTGTTTTCCTTGATATATGATCGTGCCTTGGCACATTTACAGCCTAGTGTATCCCAAATTTCTTTTGCGATATTGCGTTGAGAGATCATTCATCATCACACCATCATCAATATCTTTGTATAGTGTGTCTTTAGCAATATAGTCGAGATTGACTAACTTTCTCTCCTCAGAGTCGGTTGGTCATCGGACTTAGGAAATTCTCGCTCTAGGATCGTTTCTCTCATTTACATTCCTCCGGGATTCACCACGAAGAAATTGGAATGGCCCTTCGAGACCCCTCTCCACATTCATTCATGTTTAGAATCTGGTGAGCCTACATTCTCGGTCTCCATTAAATCATAGTTCTCCACCGAGAACATGGGAAGTTTCTAAGAAGACATTTTTATCCGAAGTCTTTTTAAGAATTGAAAAAAATAAGATCGGATTCGGATAGACCACAAGTATTTTTAGCAAATAAAACTTTGGTCAACAAAGCGAGTGGTCAAGTTGAACCACTTGCTCGATACCACTTGTTGGTCCCGGTGCAAAACGTCTTCTTACGTGTATGGGGAATACACGTGTTGGGTTTTTTAAAAACTTTTCTTTTTTCTCGAGGTCGGCTTGGGTCGGGTTGTCTCGAAGATTTGGTCCTGAGAAGCACAAATCACTCTGAGTCAAAGTCTCCGAGACAAAGTGATCTGTTCTTTTAGAAACCTCGGATAATCCCAACCGAGTCCTGAGTTTTGAGAGATCTGAGTTGCTTGGATCGGATAACTAACTTCTTGAACCCTCGGAAGAGTAAGTTCGGTTTGGTAACTATCTGTTCTAGCTACTTTCGGATATGTCTTGGAATGGTTGGCCCTTTAGTTTATACTCGTTTTAAGCTTTGAAAAAACCTTCCATTGAATGGAATAGTGATTGGCTGTGATTCAATTATATGCAACTTCAAATTGGATTGATTCCAACCGAAATGTCGGTGAAAATATGCTTTTGAGATTTAAGTCAATCGCGGCGATTAAGCCATGATAAAAAAGCGATAAACAACCAAACAATTTATAGTGGTTCGGAGACTCAAGCTCCTACGTCCACTCTCTCGATCTCTTGAGAGAAATTCACTAATCACTTCACGAGCTTTACGACTACCTCGCGTAGTATACTTACTCAACTTCGTACTGAGCTTTTTGACTACTCCACGTAGTTTACTTACTCAACCCGACCTTGAGCTTTACGACTACCTCCGTAGTTTACTTACTCAAACACAAACAAGCTTTGGGACTACCTCAGAGCTTACTAACATCACCTCTAGAGCTTTTCGACTACTCCGTAGTTTACTAACTCTTTACAACTCTTCTCACCAACAATCACACTCCAACTACCGTCTAAAGGGTTTGGGGTTTCTTGGTTGGTTTCCAACTAGGATGAGATATCCTTTACAATAAAGTACAATGCAAAGGCTAGGATATCTCGACTAAGCTTTGGATATATCTTATCAAGCTAGGCTTAGTTTAATGAGCTCTCTTCGATTTAAAAGCACTTGGGAAATTCTTGGGTTTTCGAGTGCTTCAACTTTTCGATAATAAGTTTGAGCTCTTGAGTTGCTTACAAATTTCCCGTAACCTTACAATGTAGAGGGTCACAAGTATTTATAGGCATACACCAAGGTCACTCTTGAAAACTATCCGTTGGAGGAGATAGCTTCTTGAGTTTCCTCTTATGGTGTGTGAGGAACGGCTATATTTAGGGTTTGAAACTCCCTAACACGTTTTAGGCAATAGTCTTTCATGTAGCCGGTCTTCACTTTTTGCAGTCTGGAACTTTTGTACTTCTGACATCTTTTTTGACACATCCTTTGTCGATTGTCGGTATGGTACAATCTTTGTCTTCCTCTTTTTGACTTTTGTCTCCAGTTAAAGGTAGACACCTTCAGCGGATCTTTTTAGTTTACAAACTCGAGTTGATATAACCTTAACAACACTCGACTTAGTTCCTTTTTATGCATTTGAATGTCTTGGCAAATATCTATTTTTCTAAGGAATCGCGATCTTACCGATTATTGCATCAGCCAGATAGATATGTTGATTGCCTCGGAACATTGGGTTTATCTTGAGCATTGATGCATTCTTGAGTCTTGATAATTCTTGTGCGCCGATATTCTTGATCTTGATTCTTCTTGATCTTACGGTCTTGTCGAGTCTCCGAGTCATCGAGGGGTCTTCGAGTCTTCACGGATATCTTGAGTCTTCATCTTTGAGTCTTTAGTTCTCGGTTTCATCTTTGAGTCTTGATATCTCGGTTTAATCGAGTCTTCTTGATTCTCGATTTCTTCTTTGAGTCTTGAAACTTTAGTTTCATAATGAAACTTCAGTTTCTTCTTAAACATACTGAGTTCTTCAGAATCTTCAGATCCTAACCTGATCTATATCTGCTGACTATACATTTTGCAGATATCATCCTGAATACTCTAAAACTGAATCCTGACTCAACTATCAAGATTATCCTGAACATGTCATACTCAGGGGTTTTGGGATCTAATCAAAATCATATATCTTTATTAAATTCATCTCCCAACACAACTCATCTTCAATAATCATTTCTACGAGTGCAGCCCTAACTTCAGTTTGATCAAACTTTCATGTACCAAGTGTACCCTCCTCATTTTTTTGCAAATTTAACAATGCTTGTCGTGTTTCTTGATTATGAGTATTTTTCGAGCAAGCATTCATATGAAAAGTAAGTGACGAAGTTCTATTTTTTTTAGTATCAGAGCAATAGATTTTATCACAATAATTGCACTTAGTTGTTTCAGTTCCATCATCACTTACGATGGTCGTGAAGTGATCCCACACTTTAGATCTTCTTTGTGCTTTGTTATTTTTCTTTGCAGTTGCATGTCTTGGTGGTAGAGTGGCATTTGAAGGTTGAGAAGCTTGAGTTGCATCCTCAGACAGATGTGATTGTGAGATGTCATTGCTTCCATTTCCATCAATGCCTCCAGATTCTCCTAGTGAGCTTGACATCTACAATAAACCATATATCTTTTAGTTTTAGTTATAAAAATTAAGAAAGCCTGAATTGGTAATTGCCAATAAATTGTAATTTAACTAAGTCAGCAGAAATCAGATTGTAATTTAACTAAGTCTGCTATGTGTCAGATAGAGTTAATTAGAGTCTATTAGGTGGAAGATTCAGATGCAAGATAGGAATATCGGTTAGCTCAGCTCATCATCTGTATAAATGGCAGAAGCTTGTATTGAAATACTTGAATGAAAATCATAATATCAAACAATATGCTCTAAATAATGCTCCGAAAGATATAAAGCTTTGGTACCTATATTTTATCAAACATAGTAAACAAAATTGAGTGAATTCTTCTACGTAACTAGCTAATTGTTATACCAAAACAACCAAAACAACATTCAGCAACTGAATATGAATTGGTCCTTGAAAATTGGAAATAATAATGGAAACTGGACCTTGAAGAATTGCGAGGCGACTCGTCTTGGCTGGGTTTGGTTTATGTCTTGCGTCGCGTGCGCAAGCCTTCTTGATCTCAGAGCTTAAAGGCCGGGCCATTTGCGAGAGAAAGGCCTGCAAGCGGTGATGGGTTTTCTGGTGGGAGTTGAAAGGAGAAGTGGAGAAGGAGAACAGAAGTGGAGATGAGAAGTGGTGAATGAAAAATTGAAAATTGAAAAATGAAGAAGAAGTTCTTAAAAGTTAAAATTTGAGACTCAGACTCAGAGAGAAACCCTAGACGACACAGAGACTCTGAGACTCAACTTGAGACTCAGACTCAGAGAGAAGAAGTTCTTCTGAAGACTCAGACTCAGAGAAGAAGTTCTTCTTAAAATTTGAGACTCAAACTCAGAGAGAAGAAGTTCTTCTTCAAATCGCAGCTACTGTTTTGCGCCCGAGTGCCCTCCCCTAAGTAAAAAAGTAATTAAAAAAATTATATAATAATTAATATTTTATATATTTAATATTTTCGGTTTTCGGTTTTTTTCGGTTTTTGACCGAAAATTAACCGAACCTAACCGAAAACCGAAATTCTTAAAATGTGAAACCGAAACCGAACCGAAAACCGAATAACCGAACCGAACTTGAAAATTCGGTTTGGTTCGGTCGGTTAATTCGGTTTTCACCAAATTTTACACACCCCTAATTCCATGGAGTGGCTGGCCAGATCGGCAACAATAAAATGAATTCTGATTTTATTTTAATTTCTTTTTTGTCATTTTCTGTGGATTGGTTTGGCTACATGGACCGATAAACATAGTCTAAAGAGGTGAAAAGTCAAATAGTTCATGTTTTGATAAAATGCTAATTAATTCAACAACAATTTTTAACGATTTTCAATAAGATACACTCTTTTACTAATTGCTTGGAGTATAATATAAACTTAACCCTTTAAAAAAGACCGCAATTTGTTGAAGAAAAAATCAACTCATTCAATTGATATAATTATTTCAGAGTCATTATCTTCCACTCCTTTTAGAAACTTGATTGGGGCCCACTTTAAAAAGGATGAAAGAAAAAAACATATATATATATATATATATTCTTTTTATTTTTCAAAAATTGACATTTAATGACAAAATTCTAAAAATATTTTATCGTCATTAAACAATAGTGACAATTATGTTTAAATATGTGTGTGTCTAAGGGTGTGGTAGTTGATGGACGAGTAGTTGAGTTGTGTGCAACATAGACAAATTAAGGGTGTGGTAGTTGAAGGATGAGTAGTTAAGTTGTGTGCAACATAGACAAATTAATCGAACATGATTTCGTGGTATTAGTTGTTTTATTAAAAAGTATTCCATTTTCTATTCTTAACTCGATTGAAAATTTACTGTGCACATGTGTTTTAAAAAAATAGTTTTGTATTAGTAATTGAAATGATAAAGTGACTTTTAAGAAGGGATATGATAGATGAAAAACTTATTTATCATACCTTTTTTTAAAGTACACTTCATCATTTTAATTCTTATCTACAAAATTTGCAAAAAACGCGAAAAGTTCCATTTATTCAAACTGCAAAGTCTTACAGGGACGAAAGTAGTATTTTCAAAGGCAAGTAATGACGTGGATTAATAATGAAACAACTAGCGACATTAATAGTTTTTTTTTTGTTTTTTAGAGAGTGATTTATAGGTCGGCAATGGCCTGATATGTTATGTCGGTGTTACCTCTGAGAGATCCATTTCCAACTCTTGTTTTGTAAGGACTTTTTCGTCCTAAAAATATTACTTTATCTGGGAAATATCAACGTTTGGAGATCTACTTAGAATTGAAAAATAAATAGGAATTTAAGGGGTAATTTTATAAATATTTATATATGCAAAATAAATTAATAAATTAAATTGTGTGTATATGTGAATTTAAAATTAATGTTTATTTATATAAATTTGTAAATATTATGAAAGTAAAATATATAAAGAAATTTTTATTTTTTGAGTGTGAAAATAGTGTTGGGAGTAAGACGTCCCAACAAAACAAATGTGCAAGTACTTGCAGGATAAGAGATTACCTCATTTCACTTTCTTGCCTTATTTAATTTTCCTCTTTGTAAATTTTAACAATATATAAGAATTATAGCGGGGGCGAATTGAAACTTAATTAATATCCTCCTTTGATTTCTCCTTTGATGAAAACGATGCTCATTTCCCTCCATTTTTCCTCTTCAAGCCTAAAAAAATTTTATTTTTTAAAATAAATTGGGTCACGATAGCTTTAAAAAATATTTATGTACTATTCATTAATTAGAGGTTAAAAACACCCGCTTAATTTGTATTGTTAGGAGCAATGTTTTCATAACTTAAGCCGGTGATCGAGCAGGACGGACCACCTGATCGGGTTCATTCGGCAATCCGGGATTCAATCCTACGGCGGTTCAATTTTTTCATGTTTAGTTAAAAAAACAAAATAAGTATACAACTACAATAATTTAAATATATATTTTATAATTTTTTATATCATATTTTATAAATTTTGTCTCACCTCATACATTTATGCCACATCGAAAGTATTTGAGAAAAATGTGGGAGGAATATAAATTTAAAATTTTAAATATTTAATATAAATTAATAATTTAATTTAAAAAAAAAAAAAAACTCATTATTTAGGTTGAGCTTAGGGTTTTTGATTTGTTCAACCCGGTTCAACCTGAAATCCGGTTATATAGTGCTTTTTTAACCGGGTTACCGGCCGGTTCCCGGTTCAACCCGGTTTTGAAAACAGTGGTTAGGAGTTCTTGAGTTATTGTTTTCCTTTATAAAGCAAACCCTTATATGTAGGTATAACTGTATAGGTATATATGCTAGAAAAAAATGGTTGTTATTTCTTTTATTTAAGGAAGAGACTATGTTATTGGTCCCCACCGAACGTGGATCAGAATCGAATGATGTTAATACAAAAGAAACACATGGAAGAAAAACTAAGATTCTATCTTCAGGATAACCCTCCATAATATTTTAATAGAAATTTTATCCCACACGGGGTTCGAACTTGCGTTGCCCAGGACTTCTCCCCATATTTAATTGGCTGTTAAAGAAGCAATTTCGTATATTAAAAGTTGTATGGTTCAATATTTATAAATTGTATATTTTAATATAATAAATTATATAATTTTAAATGTAATGTGAATACACAATGTAACTGAATGCATACAAAATTTAACAAAACATGAGGATTAATCATTTAAAGTAGGAAACATAATTAAACAAGCACTTCTGGAAAACTTAGGTCGGCAATGGCATGTACCGCTGTACGTTATGTTATGTTACTGTCACCTTTAGTCCTCAATTCTTGTTTTTAAAGGACTTTTTCGTCCTTTAAAATAATTTTCTAGGAAATATCAACGTTTGAAGATCTATATACTTAATGAGTTAATGAGTTAATTCTGAAGTTGAACAATAATTTAGGTGTAATTTTGTAATATTTATATATAAAATAAATAAATAAAAAAGTTGAATTGTATATATATGAGTCTAAAAGTAATGAAATTTTACTGTATAAATTTATAAATACCGTGAAAATGAAATTTATGAAGAGTTTTTCATTTTTTGTGTGAAAATAATATTGAGAGTGAGATGTCCTTTCATGCACTATTTAATTTAATTTTCTTCTTGTAAAGTTTTTTTTTTTTTGAAAGATAAAGATGAAATATTATAAAACGAGTACAAGGGGTACTCGAATCCCACAGGCATACAATCCAATAGTATCAACTTTGAACAATATACTCCCTCCGTCCCAAAATTATTCATTCAAAGATTCTATTTTTAGGGTCCCATTAATTTTTGTCCACTTTCCTAAAATGGAAAGTTTCATCAATATAAACATCTTTCACAATACATATAAATTACACCAATTGTCACTCACTTAACCCCTTACACTTTAACATTTTATCACTTTTTCACTTTACAATAAAGTTGATTTACCAATTATACCCCTTACACTTTAACACTTTATCATTTTTTCTTAAAAACCGAGCACACAGTAAACCGGACAATAATTATGGGACGGAGGGAGTACATCACAATTTACCCGGAATGCACTGAAGAGGTTGAGAGTCCCACACATAAAAAGGATAATCAAAAGTTACCGGGTAGTGAGCACGGCGGATACTTCCACTTAACGAACAAAACTTTATACCGTCAATGAGCTTATCCAAAGTATAAGGGCTGGCTTTGAAAATAACCCCATTACGAACTTTCCAAATCTTCCAAAGTGTCGCTTGCCAAATCAACCCGAAAATCTTTCTCTTGACATTACCACTCTCGGATTCCACAAACTCCACAAAATGATCACGAGCGGATGAAGAGTAGAGTAGTGGTTTGTCAAGCCAAATCCCAATCGCTTGCCATACTAGAAGGGCCATGGGGCACAATAAGAGAACATGGTTTGATGATTCAGTAGGACCCAAACATAAAGGGCATAGCCAAACCCCAAACCATCACAAATACCACGTTTTAGCAAGTTGTCCTTTGTGGCTAGTCTTTCCCGAACAATCTTCCAAGAGAACGCTGATATTTTGGTCGAGATTGCTTTCCACCAGAGTTCCTTCCACGGAAAAGCAATCTCGTCACTACATGGGGTGGCCTCCACAATGGCATCGTACATATCTTTAGTCGAGAACTTGCCTTTTGCCGAGCCTTGCCACCACCATGCATCCTCCACATTTGCACGAACCTCATACCTGATTACAAACTGCCAAAGATCCACAAACTCAAAGAATTCATTAGAAGTTAACTCTCTGCCCCAACGAAAAACCCAAGACTTAGTTTCACTATCCCACATACTCCCAACTGACCCCTGCTTCTGGACTGACAACTCAAATAGAGACGGAAACCTATCCCTTAACCGACCCCTGCCCTCAGACCACGGATCTGCCCAGAAAGACACCTTACGACCATTCCCCAAGGAAAAACTCAACCTATCCCTAAATACGACTCCCACCGGACCCCACCACAACTTATATATATCTTTCCACCACAGAGACCATTTCCTATCGACTAAAATCACTTCCGAGACCCACTTCAAAGACCCATATTTCGACTCAATGGCTCTGACCCAAAGTGAGTCCTCCCTAGACACCCACCTCTCCACACCCACTTGCACAATAGAGCTTGGTTAAAATACTTAATATCTCTCACACCCAACCCACCCCTCGACTTATCCCGACAGATAAACTCCCACTTGACCCACGCAGTTTTTTGACTCGACCCTTTCCCCCCATAAGAACTCCCGTTGCAATTTAATCAGGGTTTTTATAACACACTCAGGGGCTTTGAAAAAGGATAAGTAGTAGACCGGTAGAGCTGATAGAACCGAGTTTAAGAGAATTTGATGACCTCCAAATGATAGATACCGTCTTTCCTAACCTGATAGTTTCTTCCGGAACCTGTCCACTACTGGCTTCCAAACTTTCTTATTCCTGAAATTTGCTCCAATCGGAAGACCCAAATATGAAAACGGTAACTTACCAATTTTGCAACTTAACACCCCCGCAAACATCTATATCTGCTGATTTTTCAAGTTAATCCCATGGAACGAGCTCTTGTGGAAGTTTACTTTCAATCCAGAAGACAATTCGAACAAGCGAAGAATTCCTCTCAAGCATTTTGCATTTTTCAAGGAGGCATCTCCGATCAAGACTGTATCATCTGCAAATTGTAGATGGCTAATCAAGATCTTTTTCCTTCCAACCTCAATCCCATCAAATTCCTTCGTCTCTATAGCTTTTCTCATCAAGCAACTCAGTCCTTCAGCCGCGATCAGAAACAGAAACGGGGACAATGGATCACCCTGCCTGATTCCTCTTTGAAGTTGGAACTCGTCTGTAGTACTTCCATTGACCAAGACTGACATAGATACTGACGATACACAACCTCATATCCACTTCCTCTACTTCCAATGGAATTGCATACCTCTCATCATGTCATCGAGGAAATCCCACAAAATCGAGTCATAAGCTTTTTCAAAGTCCACTTTGAACACAAAGCTTTTCCGTTTTTCTTTCTTCATAAAATCCACCGTTTCATTAAGAACCAGAATACTGTCCAGAATCTGTTTGTTACCCGCAAACGCTGACTGAAACTCTGAGACTACCAAAGTCACCACCTTAGCCAATCTGTTAGCAAGTATCTTTGCCACGATTTTGTACATGCACCCGATCAGGGATATCGGGCGGAAATCAGCCAAGCTGCTAGCATCAATTTTCTTTGGTATCAATGTGACAAAAGATGGATTCCCGCCTCTCACGATCCTTCCATTCTCGTAGAAATCAGCCATGAGTAACATTACGTCATTCTTCAGTATAGGCCACATTTTCTTCACAAACTTGAAAGTAAACCCATCCGGCCCCGGGCTCTTGTTACCCCCGCAACTCCACACAGCTGCCTTCACTTCTTCTTCAAGGAAAGGCTTGATAAGAAAATTATTTTCAGCACTCGACACTTTCCGTGTAATCAATCCAGATAATGACACAAAACCCGTCTGCTTCCTCGAAAAGTGGTCTTTGAAGAATCGGAATACCTCACCTTTCACTTTCTCCACATCTTCCACCCAAGCCCCGTCAATGGTCAACCCATCAATCTTGTTAGACCGCTTTTTTTGTTGATGCAATTGTGAAAATAAGAGGAGTTAGCATCCCCCTCCCGAATCCACTGAACTCTGGCCTTTTGGAACGTGTAACTATCTCTCACCATTTTCAGATGCCACACTTTTGCTTTAGCTTCCTTCAGTTGCTTACATTCATCATCATTAAGGTCTCGACACTCCTGTAATCGGTCCAACTCATCAAAAGTTGCATTTGCTTCGGTTAACTTCTGCTCTAGAGCCCCAAACTTTTCAACACTCCAGATTTTGATATCACTCTTTAGTAATTTTAGCTTTTCTTTGAACACAAAGCTCCCCCACCCTTGGCATGTATAGCTTGCCCATTACGCTTCCAGAAATTTGGCTAACTCAGGGTGCTTTAGTCAAACATTGAAAAAGCGAAATGGCTTCGCTCCCCAGTTTTGATCACAGTAATGGAGGAAGATTGGGAATGATCCGAACTACCTTTAGGTAGACCACGTAAAAAGCACGATCCCCATTCTGCATACCATTCGTTAGACACAAGTGCTCGATCAATACGACTACAACATTTTCCATCAAGTCTCGGCCATGTGAACTTTCTTCCAACCAATCCCACATCGATTAAGCATGCCTCCGTGATGAATTCCTCTAAGTTTCTTGAGTTGGATCCTAGAAAATACATGTTCCTCCCCTTTTTGTCACTGCAACTCCTCTCCTCACCTCATTAAAGTCCCCAATTAAACACCAACACACAACCTGACTACTCTGCATTTTTTCCACCAATGTATTCCATAATCTTCTTTTTTCTCTCGACTCTCTAGGCCCATAAATATTAACCACCCCGATCAATTTTCCTGACGCTAGCCATTTACCTTCAACCCCCACTGCCCCTTCTACGACCCATGCATCTCCTAACTCAAACTTATCAGCATTCCATAAACTCAATATACCTCCTGACTGACCCACCGAATTAACAGCTACCCAACTCAACCTCACCCCATCATCCCACACAGAATTGGGTATAAAGGATGAATGATCACAACATTTCGTTTCTTGTATGCATACAAAATATGGACAGAACTTACCGATTAACCCTCTAATCTCCTACTTCTTTATTCTTGCTCCAATCCCTCTGATATTGTAAGACAAAATCTTCATTAGGAAACATTTAGCTAGTCGTCGCTCTTCCCCTCATTTGCTAGGCTCTCTATTTCCCGAATTCTTCTAAGAACCACACCTTTGTTTTCATCATTTATTACCCCCAAGCTTCTTTCCCAGTATACATATCTGCTCTGGTTGCATCGTAGTAGTAACTGTTTTTGTCCCCTCCTCCACTGTTTCTTTTTCCTTTGGATGTACTTTATTTTTGTTTCCACCCCTTCTCTTCTCTATTATTTCTGCTGATTCACGCATCCCCTCTGTGAAAGATGCCCATTCTTTTGACTTCTTTTTCAATAATCTCTTCTTCTGTAGTTTCTTTATTCTTTTTCTCGTCAAATCTAAACTTAAACTTTTCTTGGGTCGGGTGTTGTAGAACACTGTATTGGAAAACCGCTTCCCCCCTGATTGGTCTCATCTCTATTTGTGTCCTCCCCCACCAATTCTTTTTGCCGCGGACTCGACCCCCACTCAATGTTTAGAGTCTGTTGTGGGCATGTAGCGTGAGGTCTGGCCCGATCTAGAAAGAAATAGAGGAGAACCAGACCAAGCTTTGCACAAGTATAACACCTCGCCAGAAAGATGGAAGTCAAGGCACCTCAAGGATGAAGCCTTCCTTCCCTTGGACGCACCCTCGCATGTCGCATATTGGCATGGGGTGCGGAGCATTAATTGAGGTGGGACCTGTGGCAAATGGCGGCAAATGAGGACCTTACCTAAGAATGACCCTAATCAGAGATGTGTCAGTAAAGGATGGTAATGATGAGTAGCTAGGAGTAGTTAAATTACTAAATCCCTGATTATCCGGATTTGTCTCGGGCGACGTCCCAGCGACCTCCGACTTGAGTCACATCAATCTTGTAGCATTTAATGTTTTGCAGAGCCACTTTCAGCCCCTTGTACTTGTATCCGGGAGAGTGAGCTCCACTCTCCCAAAAACTATAAATATGGGTCATTTATGACCAAGAACAGGAAGAAATTAATATCATACCAAACCTCTTACAAATTTATTGCTCAAACTCTTATTCTCTCAAGCAAACATATGACATAAATACCATCCACTTTACTCATTTATTATTTATGTCACTAAGATCATTAAGCCACATCTTAATCCATAATCCTCATATTTTAGTACACAACAATTGGCGCTAGAAGGAGGGTACTCTTTAAGAAATATCGAGCTAAATCCTTAGTGTTTTCTCATTGGAGTATTCCTCACGAATCTTCGATACAAACTCATCTCATACACCCAAATCTCTCAAAAAATCACTCAACCATGTCTCAAGCAACTCTCATCACCAAGAGGAAAGCATTTTTCATTATCATGTCGCTCATGAGTGGGGGCTAGCGTCTGCCGTTAGCAACCGCAAGGGTGGAGGACCCTGTGCCGGGTTGCTGCTCTGGAACATATCCGCGACCCGAAAGAAATCGATGAAGCTATCGCGAGTTACGCCAAGGCAAAGAGATCCCAGATGGCGACCTATGCCATAACCTGAACCGGAAGGCCCAAAGAAAGGGCAAGGGCCAAAGGCGCAAGGAATCCCACCGCTAGGAGCCTCACCGTGAGAAATCGACCTATGCCATGAAGGACTCGAAAGCCAAGAGGTCAACTCCCCACTAACCCAACATAGATCTATCGACGTGAACCCTAACGAGGGGGGCCATCCGCAAAAGGCTTGTTCTCGAGAGGGTTTCAATGACGACGCCACACCGAGGAGGTCGACGACTAGGATCAACCTGCACTATCCTCCAAGCCGATGAACAAAGCCGAGCCGGAGAGATCATTTTTGGGACGGTGGGCCCAAGGAATACCTGCATAACAATGAGTGTCGCTAAAAGATCGGCTCAACAAAGCCCAAGAGGTGGAAAAACTCAGACGCGGAAACCTAACAGAAAGAAATTCTCCATCCGATCTATCGACGTAACCATGGCCGCCATCCTTCAGAACATTAAGGACCTCCAAAAGCAGCTGGCGAACAAAGGGGGAGTGCCCCTCACCACAAAGATACCCATTTTGCCATTATCACCCACAGTCATGCTCGCCCCCGTACAGATCAAGATCAATGTCAGTTCCATCACGCAATACAATGGCAACACCGATCCAATCAACCACGTGAGCAAATACACATCCTACATGAACTCCATGGACGCAACCGATGCTACCCAATACCTCCTTTTCCCACTCACTTTAGGCGACCAAGCTTACCGGTGGTTCAACACTTTGCCCCCGATGTCCATAAAATCTTTTCACCAGATGGCTCAATTGTTCCTCACTCACTTCGTCTCGTTGACCCCGCATAAGGGAACAAAGCAGCGCTTGGCGAACATCTATCAGAACGAGGAGGAGTCGGACCGAGCATATATTGATCGAATTGACCAACTCATTATGGAAGGTGAGTGGCTGGGTGACGAAGCCAAGGTCTTGGGAATAGTGCATGGGCTAAAAAAGGGTTGCAAACTCTGGAAAATGATGAACAAGGACTACCCATCGAGCTACGTTGATTTTCGATACCGAGCCAGAATTATGATCACCAATGCCGAGATACTGGCCTCGAGGTTGGGCGAGCAGCGACCAAGCGAGGTGAATATCGAAGTCAAGAAGCCTGATCCAAAACCCGAGAAACCGTATAGGAGGCCCTGGTCCACGCACTACCGACCTCTGGGGACTTTCAAGCCAGTCGATAACTCCCTAGAGGTGAAGCTCTTAGAAAAACTGACCATGAATGCAACTCAGATCTATCAGGCGATCAGGGGCAGACAGCAGATCCCCCCGGCCCAAGAAATGTACCAAGACACCTCCAAACTCAACCCAAAGAAGTTTTGTGACTACCACAACACCATTGGGCATAACATTGAGCACTGTCGCGACCTCCAAAGGGAGCTCTGGAAGTTGTATGAAGAAGGGAAATTGGAAAGGTTTGTTAAGTCAAGGTAGCAACAAAACCAGCGACAAGCGCCACCGCCAGGAAACCAGCCCGACCAAGGAAAGCAAGGTCCATAGATCTCGGCGGGAGCGGAGAACGGGGTCATCCACATGATCTGCCCTACTGGGGGGACCCTTGTGTTGGGATTATACTGGAAAGTATGCTTTTACTTTGTATAATCAAAACTGAATTTCGAACTTATTTACTGAAATAAATTGTTTATCACTTATCCTTTAAATATCATTGAATGTTACATATATTTACTGCATAACTGTTCAATAAATAGTACGTGTTACATTGTAGTTAATTTAGTGATACCAGATCACAAAAGATTAAATTAACAGTCCCTTGTGACCAAAGTACACCATTCACGACCTAGATGGAAATGAACAATCCATCGTGAAATGTTGAAGTGTAAGGCTCAGATTGGCTTGTCTTGACCAAGAGATTACACTAGTGCATGGTCGATGCAATTGAATAGGACCTCTGAGGAGGACAAATTCTTCAGAACTGAACAAGGAAGAATTAGACCTCAGTGGTTCGTTATTTCTTAATCTTCGTCCCTTAAATAGGATCACGTGTGGTTGTTAACTATTGCTTTGACTTATCATGGATAGAGAATCAACGAGATTCAATACTTTTTATCTTGGGCAATATTATTGGTCACATGTGATTGCTAAGATTTAATCTGAGGAGAATCGTGCAAGTACGCTTGTTCGATTTGCCCCCTTGGGAGGTTCATAAGCTTTATCATACCAATTCTCGCAAGTGGAACTAGTTTCCGGTATGAATAATAATGTTGAACCGTTCATTAACTAAGGACAAAAGATATTAATTAATGGAAAGCTATTTCAGTGGCTTGAATTAATTAATGGGCTAGATAATCTTAAACACGGGAAATAATAATCGGGAGCCATATTGACTGTAATATGGGTTAAGATGGATAGTGCAATATTAATTATGTAGTGGGATTAATTAATATTTATGGGCTTGAATAATATTGTGGCTCAATATTGATAATTCAAGATCCATTGGAAGGTCCAATCTTAATTCTCCTAAAGGCCCCCTAAGTAGCCCAACATAAAGTCCAATAACTGAAAAAGGTGTTTAAAAATAAAATAAATCTTGTTGCATATTTTTCCTCAAAATTTCGAAAATTATGGATTAAAAGGGGAGCCATAAAGATTTTCTTTGAATTTTGTTATGGAATGAAGATATGTATTCTTGGAATAGAAGATTATCTCATTAAATTCAAGAAATCTCCCACTTGGTTATCCATATAGTATATTTCGAAAATCTTGAAATATAAAGGGCAAGAAAGATTTTCTTGATTTTCTTGAAAATATATTATGAAAGATATGTATTTCTTGAAATACAAGAATATCTCATAAATTCAAGAAGATCCAAATCTTGGAATCTTGTTCCCTATATTTTTCGAAAATATTCCATAAAAAAAGGAGGAGTTGGAATTTTTGTGGAATATTTTAATTATGGAGAAAAGAATATATGAGATATATTCAAGATTTGTTGGAGATCAAGAAAAAGATTTTCCCATATTATTTTATCCCAAATTTTCGACCAACACCCTCTATAAATAGGGGATGAGTGTTTCATTCCCAAGTGCAATTCCATGTGCTGGAAAAATTAGTAAATCCACAAAGGTGGTGCAACAAAGTTTATTTTCCTTTTGTTAATTGTTCGCGAGCATCCTACCACCGGATTGTCGAGCAAGGATTAAGGGAATACTTGGGAAGGTTTTTTGGTGTGTTTAATCAACGAGGCCATTACCATTCCAAGAGGTATGTTTACGTAAACTCGTAGTAATTCCGCATGCGTAGGATTTACGTGAACTAATTATATGCATGATTTGTTGTTGAATTATTATTTGAATTAATATATGATTAATTCATGCTAGTAATAATTATCAGAATTAAATTTGTATTTAAATATTTATCCCGAATAGATCCGTCCAACTTATTCCCCAACACCTTGGGGGTTTCCTCCCAGTGACCTCCCTGTTTAACCGACGCCAGAAGGCCGAGATGCGAGCTCTCGACAATGTTGTGCTAAGTTGCCTTCCAATCAACACCATCGCCCCAAGTCAGAAGCAGCTCACTTTCACCGAGGAGGACAAAGATGGGGTGGTGTTTCCGAATTGGGACCCACTTGTGATCTCAGCCAGAATAATGGGGGCTCTAGTTCATCGCGTCATGATCGATAATGGGGCTTTCTGCAACATCCTTTTCAAGAAGACTCTTGACCTGCTCGGCGATTTCCACTCCTACGTCGAGCCTTGTGAGGTCGGAATTTGAGGTTTCGGGAACCAGCCTGTTGAGGCCTATGGGATGATCCGCCTATCTGTCGAGATCACATCAACCTTGGACATTGAAGTGAAGGAAACGAGGCAGCTGGACTTTGTAATCATCGATGCCCCATCAAATTTCAATGCTTTTTCTAAGCAGCCTTTCGAACATGAGTTGAAGGGGGGCCTCCTCTACTTTTATTGTATTAAGTTTCCCGGATCTGACGGGAAGATTGGCACCATCAAGGGTGACCAGATTGCGGCAAGAAAATGTTTAACTTACACTTGTGTCAATTTAAATTCTGCTTTTTACTTTGGTAGAAAACCCGAGGTGGGGCTAAGTTGTACGAACCGAACTCCACCTCGGAAAGAAAATAAAGACGATAAAATGGAGATAGACAATGTAATGGAAACAAATGTAACACCTATGGAAGTTGACATCACAGCTAATGAGAAGCCCATGCTGGACTTGCCAGACTTGGAACCTCGCCTAGGTTTCGAGCCAATGGAGGTCGACTCCGAACGGTGAGAGTCCAACTTTGATCCTAGAATGGAAATAAGTGATCAACGAGCAACCCCTATCGAAGAGCTCAAAACAATCCTAATCGACCGTGATCGGCCAGAATTAAGTGTGACCATAGGAACGCAAATTCCTAGCGACCTGCGAGATCAGTTGATAAATTTCCTCAAGCAGAATCTAGACGTCTTCGCATGGTGCGCCATGAGGACATAGTCAAGATCGACCGAGGTGCGTCACCACAAACTAAATATCGACCCAACAAAGAGGCCAATATCCCAGAAAAGAAGAAGTTCGGCCCCGAGAAATACGCTGCCCTGGCCGAAGAAGTGAAGAAGCTACTTGATAACAAATTGATCGAGCAAAGCAATCACCCTTGATGGGTAATAATGCGGTGATCTTAGTGAAAAAAATGAACAACTCTTGGCCCTTATGTATCGACTTCACCGACCTCAATGAAGCTTTTGAAGGATTACTTCCCAATGCAGCATCGACCACCTAGAGAAAGATTTGTTGGGCCGCGAGATGATGACATTCATGGATGCATTCGCCGGGTATCACCAGATCGCCATGGATAAAAATGACCAGCAACACACATATTTTCTGACAGAGAAGAACATCTATTGCTGGAAGAGAATGCCATTTAGTTTGAAGAATGCGGGAGCGACCTACCAGCGTTTGGTAAATCGGATGTTCGCCGACGAGATTGGAAGGACCATGGAAGTATACATCGACGACATTGTGGTGAAAAGTGAAAGGAAAGAAGATCATCTGGGCCACCTCGCCAGAACTTTCGACATCTTAAGGAAATACAACATGCGTTTGAATCCCAAGAAATGCAGTTTCGGAGTTGGGTCGGGAAAATTCCTGGGCCATATCATCAGTCAGCGAGGTGTCGAAGCTAACCCTGCAAAGATCAAAGCCATCATGGATATGAAACCACCTCGCAACGTGAAAGAAGTCCAAAGGTTGACCGGGTGTCTCGCAGCTCTCAACAGATTCGTATCCAGGATGGGGAATAAATGCAAGCCTTTTTTCGAAGCCATGAAAAAAGGAAAGTTCTCATGGACCCCGCAATGCCAAGCCGCATTTCTGAAGCTCAAAGTGTACCTCTCCGATCCCCAAATCTTGGCAAAACCCATACCAGGCGAGAAGTTATTTCTATACCTCGCGGCCTCAGAATCCGCTCTCAGCGCGGTGTTAGTGCCGGCAGAAGGTCAGTACCATTTGCCTATATACTTCGTCAGCCAGACCCTGAATGATGCCGAGCTCAAGTACCCACCGCTCGAAAAGCTCGCTTACGCCTTAATTATGAGTGCCGGGAAATTACGACAATATTTCTTCGATCACCAAATAGAGGTCTTGACTACCATGCCGCTGAGACAGGTGTTGCACCGACCTGATACAGTCGGAAGATTGTTGAAATGGTCCATCCAGTTAGGACAGTTCGGGATCACCTTCGCACCCCGAACTACGATCAAGGCTCAGGTCCTCGCCGACTTTCTCACTGAACTCACCTTTCCAGAAAAGACACCGGAGGTGGCCGACATCCCATGGACACTGCACATCGACGGCTCTTCGACGAGCACCCGAGCAGGGGCTGGAGTGGTCCTAATCAATCCCGAACAACAATCCTTCACTACGGCTATAAGTATTGGTTTTCATGCCACCAACAACGAAGCAGAGTATGAGGCCTTGATAAACGGCCTAGAAATGGCGATGGCCATTGGTTTGCGAAAGTTGAAAGTTTACAGCGATTCCCAATTGGTCGTATGCCAGATGTCAGGAGAATACGAAGCACAGGGTGAACAAATGATGAAATACCAGTTGATAGCAAAAAGCCTCGTGGAAAGATTCGAAGAAGTGCGAATAGAGCTGATACCTCGAACAGAAAACACAAAGGCAGATGCTTTAGCTCGCTTGGCCACGTCGGAAGGCTCCGCAGATATGGACAACATAGCAGTTACTAAAATCAACATTGGACTGCTGTTAAGAACATTCTGAAGTATCTGAAAAGAACTCGAGATAAAATGTTGGTTTATCAGTCAGACTGTTTATTTCCAGTGGGATACATGGACTCAGATTTCCAATCAGACCTAGATTCCAGAAAATCTACCTCGGGTAGTGTGTTTTGTCTGGGGGGAGGAGCTGTAACATGGAGAAGCGTTAAGCAGAAATGCATCGCAAATTCTACCATGGAAGCCGAATATGTAGTTGTTTGTTGTTGTGTTCGGTACCGAGCCCCATATTAAGTATAATTCGTCAGACGGACACGTGTACCAAAAAGTCAAAATCATTACATTTTGACCGCCAAACAGGTTTGTGCCAGGTGGACATGGTCGCCACACACGCTGTTACTCGTGCTCGCCCATTCAGCGAGCAGAGGAAACAGTCGGTGTGCTCGTCCCGAATCATCCTGAAGCCATGCAATGTAGATAGTGACGAACACAACTGAACGAGCAAAGTTAACAATGGAGGGAAACATGCTCGCCCCTTTAGGGCGAGCATATGTGGGATACAACTCCCGAGGTGAGCAAAAGGATTCGTCAGAAATGACCACATGATGGCGAGCACGTAGACAACCACCCGGTCGGTTCACTCTAAAAAGAGGTGACAAGTAAGATACTTCTTAAATAGGACAGATGTCGATCTGGGGGGTAAGCAAGAAAACGTGGCAGTCCTACATAAGTCCTTGCATGGTACGAAATTGCCAGCTCGAGCTAGTCAGGACACCACCAGCTCATCCAAAATGCTATAAATAGGTCCAAAAAGAGCAAGAGAAAGGTTCACAAAAAATTCCCAGAGAGGACTCTAGTATTATCTCACTCTCCTAAACAACCATTGTATTCAAAAAATAGTAAATTGTGCTCGACACAAAATGGCCAGGTCATTAATAACATAATCCTGGCTTGGTATGCCCCCCAGAGGTAGTCATTTATGACAAACTGGGTCAACAATTCCTGATCATTTACTTTAACGTTGAACACGTTGTAATTTTATTTGTAAGTTGTCAGATATAAACGCCACATCATATTTCCACATAATACGACATGCAACACTTGTGAAGCAGCGAAAGAAGCGGTGTGGCTCAAGAACTTCCTAGTGGACTTGGACGTTGTTCCGAATTTGCCCAGCACAATCACGGTCTTTTGTGATAATATCGAGCAGTTGCAAATTCAAGGGAACCGAGAGCCCACAAGGCCAGCAAACACATTGAAAGAAAATACCATCTTATACGAGAAATTGTTAAGAGATGAGATATAAAGGTGGCAAAGATCGCGTCGGAAGACAACCTAGCTGATCTATTCACAGAGGGTCTACCTCAGTTAACATTCGAGAGACATGTGGAAGGAATGGGTGTCAAGAGCGTTGCCAATCTGCTTTGAGTATAAGTGGGAGAAATGTTATTAGGTTGATGTAGGTGACATTAGATGTCACAGATAATACATCAGACATGTTGTCGTATACTTAAAAGCAGACTTTGAGTATAAGTGGGAGATTGTTGGGGTTATACGTGAAAGTATGCTTTTACTTTGTATATCATTGTTATTTACTAAAATAAATTGTTTATCATTGTTGCTTTAAATATGATTGAATTTTATATATATTTATTGCAAACCGTTCATAGCAAGCGTTACATTGTAGTTAGCGTGGTGATACCAGATCACAGAAGATCACGTTAACAGTTCCTTGTATACGAGTGCGTGTTTCACAACTTAGATAGATCCGAACAATCTATTGGTAGAAGTTGATGTGTAAGGCTCAGATTGGCTTGTCTTGACCAAGAGATTACACTAGTGCATTTGATGCGCTGAAGTGGACCTACAGAGAGGATAAACTCATTCGCACTGACTTAAGGGATGAAGAGTTAGACCTCAATGGTTGTTGATTTCTTAATCTCTGTCACTTAATAAGGATTGTGTGTGATTAGTAGTTATTGGACTTATAAATGGGAAGAGAATCATTGCGACTTCGATACCCTATATCTTGGGCAATAATATTAATTGCACGACAATTGTTAAATTAATACAGAGAATCGTGTGCTTGCAAAAGTCTTGCTTGATTGGTCCCCTTGGTTGGCCCGGAACCTTTATCATATCAAATCTTGCAAGTGGAATTAATTTTCCAGTATGGATAATAAAGTTGGGTTGTCCTTACTCCAAGGATAAAGATATTAATTAATATAAAGCTTTTCAGTGGCTTAATTAATTAATGGACTAAATAATCTTAAACACGGGAAATAATAACCGGGAGCCATATTACCGTAATATGGGTTAAGATTGGATAGTTCAATATTAATTATATAGTGGTATTAATTAATATTAATTGGCTGAATTATATTGTGGCTCAATATTGGAATTCAGAAGCCCATTGGAAGGTCCATCTTAATTCTCCTAAAGGCCCCTCAAGTAGCCCAAATTATAGTCCAATAAATAAAAGGTGCTTAAAATAAAATAAATTTATTGTTGCAATATTTCCTCAATTTTCGAAAATAATCAAAGAAAAGAGGGAGAAGAATTTTCTTGAAAAGATTTTATGGAAAGGAGATAATGTATTCTTGGAGTACAAGATTATCCCATAAATTCAAGAAAACTCCCACTTGGTTTCTTTAATAGGGAAATTTTCGAAAATAATAAGTAAGAAAGGGAAGAAAGATTTTCTTGATTTTCTTGAAAAGATTTTATGGAAGATATGTATTCTTGGAATACAAGAATATCTCATAAATTCCTAGCCCTAATTGTGACCAATATTTTCGAACCCCCTCCTCTTATATATAGGGGATGAATTTTTCATCTCCAACTAGTGTTCCATGTGTTGGAAATATTAGAAATCCACAAAGGTGGTGCAACAATATTTTTATTTTCCCTTTTTTATAAATCGTTCATCGGAGAACCTTCCATCGGGGTTATTGGACGAGGACTTGGGAATACTTGAGAATGACTTTTGGTGGGTATCCAGATACTTGATCCTGTCTGTCTCAGATCGTCTATCCAACGGGTACGTTTACGTAAACTCCTAGAAATTCTGCATGCTAGGATCTTTTACGTGAAATATTATTTGCATGTTGTTGTTGGTTAATTATTATTTGAATTCAATTAGGTAAATTCATGCTAGTAATAATTGTTAATTTAAATTTGTGTTTATGAGGTCATCCCGATAGATCCTGGCATATGTTATCCCAATATTACCGAGACCTAATTTTGGATAACCGGGCACGCAAACATCCAACGTCAAGAATCTTACCCAAAATGGCCGAGAAAACTCTGAGGATATTGCTGGTTCTACCGCGGCGGACTCAAGAGGGAAATCCTAGGCGCAAATCTCTGTGATACCTGCAAACCGCCAATACAGAGGTGCAGGTGGCGTGTTTCGTTATGTGATACTAATGGTTAGAGTATATAGTAGAGTCCAAAGTAGCTGTTACAATTAATGCTCGGTCAAATTCCCTCAAGAGTTGTAGCGAGGCCAACTAGATGGCCATTTTGCATGTACTATAAATAGGAGAAATGAAGGCTCATTAAAAGGTCGAAAAATTTTACATTCAATACAACGGCTTTATCAGCCAACAAAAAGAGGCCTTCAGCCCAAATCCTCGTTCATTTACTTTCTCGCATTTTTTCCCATCTTTGAACTCTTATCATTAACATTCAATGAGGAACGTTCACTTTGTTCTTCATTGATTGCATCTCACTCTATAATTACATGTTTGTTGTACCAAATTCGTAGCCACATCATAAATCTTGTCCCGTAAATTTTTGGTATACAACAATCAATTTAGAAAAGGGTATTTCACTAGGAAGTTTCCAGGTTTCCTTTTGATTTATCCTTTCGAATCTTCAAATCTTCAAGAGTTCTTATCAAAACCCAGTTTCCGACATGGTTTCCGCCAGAATGCAAACGTCCGGCCAACAGAGAGAGACCACTTCATCCAGCGAAGATCCAAAAACCTCAATGACATCAAAACTCCGGAGGATCTCCGAGAGGCAATGAAAATACTCAAACTCCGTCAATGCAACCTCGCCGGAGAACGAAACGGGCCACACCGGCGTGATGAATCTCAACGGGCTTCAGCGTCCCGAGGGAAAAGAAAGATGGGGGAGGGCGCAAGGTCCGGAAACCACCGACCTGCTAAGACATGCAACACCGCCCACGAATCTGGCAGACCCCATCAAAACCAAAATTGGCGGGAAGAAACTCCATCCCCCAGACGTGGGAGTTTTCACCAATCTCGCCAACCTGAGTCTGTATTTGACAGATTGGGAAGGAATGCTCCACGGAGGCCTCGTGGTCGCCCAGTTGAGTCGGATGCAAGCTCATTCCCAGCTAGGCGAAACTTGGAGGCATCTTTTGACGCTGAGAATGGCGCTCGAGCTAAGGCTGAAGAGGGACCGAGAGTGTCTGTGCACAACCGTTTAGGCGCGCCAGCCTCTCTCCGGCCTCAGAATCTGGAAAATGAACAACTCGAGGCCATCAAACAAACCCTTAAGAGTTTGCAAGATCAAATGAATCGGCAGGGAGGACAGGCCGCTCCAACCGTACTGCCGATCTCACCACTAAATCCTTCAATCGTCCACGCTCCTGTTCAGATCAAGATCAATACGACTTCGATAGACCAGTATAATGGTGACTCCGACCCCAACACTCACATTGGGAAGTTCTCATCCCAAATGACTTCGATGGGAGCGACTGATGCAACCCAATGCGCTTGTTCCCACTTACACTTGGGGATCAGGCGTATAGATGGTTCAACTCGCTCGCCCCGGGCTCAATCGAATCTTTTCATCAATTGGTCAATTAATTCCTCAATCACTTCGGCACGATGGCACCAAGACCGACCAACAAACAATTTTTTGCAAATATTGAGCAGGGTCCAGCCGAGTCAGATCGGGACTATATCGAGCGGGTTGATAAGCTCATTATGGAGGGTGAGCCCATGGGAGTGTTGGGATAACATATGACAGGATCTATCGTGATGACCTCATAAACACAAATTTAAATTAACAATTATTACTAGCATGAATTTACCTAAGTGAATTCAAATAATAATTAATGCAACAACAACATGCAAATAAAATTCACGTAAAAGATCCTAGCATGCGGAATTCTAGGAGTTTACGTAAACGTACCCATTGGAGAGATGATCTGAGACAGACAAGATCAAGCATCTGGATACCCACCAAAAGTCCTTCTCAAGTATTCCCAAGTCCTCATCCAATAACCCCGGTGGAAGGTTCTCCGATGAACGATTTATAAAACAAGGAAAATACAAATATTGTTGCACCACCTTTGTGGATTTCTAATATTTCCTACACATGGAACACTAGTTGGGAATGAAAAATTTATCACCAATATATAAGTAGAGGGGTGGTCGAAAATTTCAAGGCAATTAGGGCTAGGAAAGATCTTTTCTTGATCTCCAAGAAATCTTGAATATATCCAATATATTCTTCTTTCCATGTGTATTTTTCCACAAAAATCTCACACCCTTATTTGGTCCAAATTTTCAAAAATTACAAGAAAGAATTTCAAGATTTGATCTTTCTTGAATTTATGAGATATTCTTGTATTCCAAGAATACATATCTTCCATAAAATCTTTCCAAGAAAATCTTTATTCCCTTTCTTATACAAGATTTTTGAAAATTTACTATTAAAGAAGCCAAGTGGGATTTTTCTTGAATTTATGGGATAATCTTGTATTCCAAGAATACATTATCTCCTTTCCATAAAATCTTTTCAAGAAAATTCTTCTCCCTCTTTTCTTTAATTATTTTCGAAAAAATAGAGGAAATATTGCAACAATAAATTTATTTTATTTTAAGAACCTTTTATTTATTGGACTTTAATTGGGCTACTTGAGGGGCCTTTAGGAGAATTAAGATGGATCTTCCAATGGACTTATGAATTCCAATATTGAGCCACAATATAATTGTTGGGAAATTTAGAGTTTTGATGAAAGTTCTAAAACACATGTAATAGGACCAGTCAGACCTGTTAGCTGACTGATGTTTTTATTACCGTTTATAGAATACCAGTTGATAATTGTTGTATAGAACAACTGATGTAGAAGATAGGTCACATATTGAGGGGGAACCTCAATATGTATAGGTCAGATCTGAAGATCTAAAGAACAACTGATATCCGACAGGCCAGAAGGCAAGAGAAGGACAGAAGATCAGATCGATCTGATCAAGTCAGATATCCCAGCTGAAGTCATGAAGCTCAAATTCAGAATACTTGAAGATCAGATGACTTCAAGATCGGACGTAAGACCTACATCGTCGAAGTCCGCTAGTTTGAAGCTAAGACAACCGCACCGTAAGACTCTATCAGTAGATCGATCGGTTTTGATCGATCAGTCACTCACCAGTGAAAATCGATGTTTCACCAAATCATCGTCGATGATCCGAACAAGAAGAATGTCAAGCTTAGTTGGTAGAACAACACCGAAAAAGTGCTTCGTTAACCAATAAGAACAAGACACGATGATCGGAGCGGCAATTACGGATTTGGTCGCCGCTTTCTCTAACGGCTATAAAGGACACTATTCACGCTTTTCGCCATGCCGTTCTCAAGCACGCCACATCAATCGCGAAAGTCTACCAAATATAGCACGAAATTCAAATTGCTCTCCAACGGCTCTTTTGATTTTGAGGTCTATATATATGGGATTACACTTTGAGTGAAGACACGGAAACTATCAAGAAGCTCAAGCTATAATCGATTTTCATACGAAGAACACGAACTTGAAGATTATTTTCTAAGTGTTCATCCCATAAGTTCTTAGCACAGAAATCTTTTCATCTAGCTGATAGGCTACTTACAAACTAGAAAAGATTTCATAGTTGGAACCAAAACAATCTTACCCAAACCCAAAGTTAGGTTAAGTTGTTTAGCAAGATTTCGGACTAGGGTTTCTAGTTCGATTTACAGGATCGGTTGAGTGAGAACTCTTTAAATATTTGTTGGTGTACTGTGTTGGACTAACACAAAAATCTAAGTCTAGTTGGTTTAGTTGGTGCCCCTTGTGATAGGGAAGAGTGGACGTAGGACTGGTTTGTCCGAACCACTATAAATCTTGTGTGTCTTTACCTGCTTTGATTAATTACATTTTAATCGCACACAACTATTAAAGCATCATACATATTCTAAGTTAAGATCATTTAGCACCAAGCTTTCGATCCGATCAAGTTTGACACTTTAGTCATTGGTTAAAAGACCGACTTTGGAATCGATTTATTAAAACCGGTTTTTCACGGGTAAAACTTAGCTTCCCAAGACAATCGATTAAACCGATAGATACCGAATCGATCTGCCTTTCAGCGATTAGTAAGTTAGATATCGACCAAATCGATTCACTTGCAGACTCGATCGGTTAATCGCCATCACACCTGATCGCAAGAAAAAGTTTTCAAAAGTCTATTCACCCTCCCCTCTAGACTTCGCCTCACAAACCCGTTCGGGACCTACAAGTGGTATCAGAGCGGTGGTTCTCTGAGACCCATCGGGCTTTTGTGTATCATCGATTCTTGAGGAAGAATCTTTGTGGTCATTTGAGCAGATCTTGAAAAACTGTTTTTAAAACTCATTCGTTTTTCCAAAATCACTCAGCATGGATAATACCTCTGGTATGTATCATGATTTGCCGAAGTTCTCAATTGATGAGTATGCAGATTGGGCCATTTATATGTGCAACCATCTAGGTTCGATAAGCGGCAGAATGATGGAAGTCATTGAAAGAGGACCCATCATCATATATCACGACAACCCCTGCGGTTGGAGGAGATCCGATTTTTTCCACACGGGAAGTCTTGTGCGAAAAAGCCCAACCTTGATGGATGCAAGAGGAAAGAAAGTCAGATACTCTAAATACAATCGCCAGCATATAATCATGAAGACGATGGATAAAGTCACCAAGGAGAAGATAAAATATCTCAAAATCGCGAAAAGCAATGTGGGATACTCTAAATTTGAGATATGCGAAGGAAATGATCAGATCAAAGACAGCCGTCTACAAGACGAACTGGTGAAGTTCAAAAAACTGAAGATGCTGCCCAACGAGACCATCAACGAACTCGATGGAAGGATTATTATGTCAGTAAACAAGCTACGAGAACTTGGTAGAGAGATGTCAGACAAAGATATCAACTATAAGATCTTAAGATCTCTCACCAAGAAATGGGACATGAAAGTCAACGGTAATCAAGGATTGCCAAGACATTTCAAAGATGAAGCCGAGTAGCTTGTTCCTAAGCCTTAAAGCTCACGAGTTCGACTTAATCGAAAGAGGACAAGCAGATGAAGACGAGATGCCCTCTGAAGCCTCAACGTCTAAATAAGTTGGGTTTAAAGCAACCAAGAACAGATCGAAGGCCACCGAACCTGTTGGAAACCAGAATAAGTCAGTAACAGATCTCTCGCTACTCAGAAACTTGAAAAATCAAATATTCAACTTGGTAAGTATCGAAGATTCTATAAAGATTATCAACATACCGAGGAAGAGATAGGAGATCGCCCAATGAGATCTCTAGAAAGAACCAGATCCGATGATCGAAGAGATCACGAGATGAAAAGAAAAGATATAATCGACCGATGAGAGAAGAGATAACAGATCCGATGTAAGGAGTTCGGGGATTACTATCGAAGCGGAAGTCACCCGATAGATCCTGACGGAGTGACTCACACTCGAAGAAAAGGTTCCATGGATCAAGGAACGTGCTTCAACCGCGGAGAAGCGAGGTCACTACTGGCCAGACGCCTGCACTGACGCCAAAAGAAAGGGAAGAAAAGGTAATGTAAGAGAGCAACGTTATAGGGGAGAAAAGCCATGGTCGCCGACACATCCGGAATTGATGATTCCTATCGCCCTCTCCGAGGATTTCGGGTACTCATCTCGTAGAGAAGATTTCGTTCGATAAGCAGTCTTTGTTGACTTCTATGAGAATGAAGATCGATATTCTCTTCGGATGACGATGAAATCACCGATGGCCAACGAGGACCAATCTGAGGTAACCTCCAAACCTTCGCTTTGGTTCCGCTTTCACACCGCTATTATTAAGACACCCGCCGGAGAGATTGACCCGCGGCTCTACTCGAGCAATTGCTTGATGATCTCTCCAATGCAAAGAGACACTTATGCTATAGTGGAAGTTCGAGAATGACAAGCTAAGGATCATAAATAATCGAGCTTGTTAAAGAGAACGATCTCAAGAAAGCTCTTTGAACCGAAAAATAAACCGCCGTAAGGTATGGCGAGGAACTTAACATTTCGAAAGTTAAATCTTTCGATCGGGGAGAAGCAGATCAAAGATCAGCTAGCAATCAACAAACAACAAGCTGATGACTTCAAAATCCTTCAAGCTAAATTTGATGAGCTATTCCGACTACATGAGAGTCTAAAATCTTCTGAGGATAATTTGCGCAAGAAAATAGAGGTTTTCACAAAGTCATCTAAAACCGTTCAAGATATGAACGCCTATTTTTGAACAACGATTAACAAGAAGGGACTTGGGTATGAGAACCCTTCAACATCCTCAAAAGCCCCGTTTGATTCACTTCAAAAAGGTGTAATCAAACGAAGTTTCGACAAAGATACACTAAAAGCTAAACTTGTATCGGTAAGGAAAAAGACATTGTTGAGCAAGTAAGGCGGTGCCTAATCGGGGGAATGTAAATGGACCCCTAACTGGTAAAGCATCAGCCGAGGAATCAACAGAAGAACCCAGTTCTTCTGAAGAGACCTCAACCTGATCAACAGATTAGGTATCAAAAAGGACAACCTGTAAAAGGGAAGTCTAATCTGAGATCCAATCAAGGTCAGCTGCCGAATAAGCAAGCTATAGGTAAACTGCAAAAACCACCTATGCCAAAAAGATATGAATCTTTTGATGGTAGCGATCGTACCCCTATAATCGTAAAACCTAGGGTCGGCCGCGACTGAACCATTAATCGGATGAAAAGAAGACAAAACGTAAAAGATAAATCCCAAGTCTTCTAAGTCACCCAAGGTTCACACTAATAATCATACTAATCAGAAAGCATATAAAGAGACGTATGATTATGTTGATAGGTATGGGAGACAAATCAGGCCTTCTGATCTAACTGATCTCAATAGAAGTGCTCTGTTTGTATGGATCCCCAAAACCAACACTAACCCCTCAGGACCCAATCCAAAAGGGGTACCTAAAGCCTGATTTGGGTGCAGGTTCGCGTGGGTCTGGCCAACAAAGGAGGTGTGCAAGCAACTATCTGGTACATCGATAGTGGATGCTCAAGGCACATGTTGGAAGCAAACACCTCCTCGCCTCTTACATAGAACAAAAAGGCCCGCGTGTACTCTTCGGTGATGATAACTTTGGTTATACCAAAGGATTCTGAACCTTAGAGAATGATGATGTACAGGTCACTGGAGTCTCGTATGTCGAAGGTCTAAAGCATAACCTATTATCGGTTTCACAATTCTGTGACAACGGATTCAGTGTTGAGTTCTCGACTGATCAATGCACTATCAAAAATCGAGCCACTCAACAGATCTTGCTAATCGTTCAAGGAAAGGGACGTTCACAAACAGATTGGAACAGTTGCCCAAGAAATGCATGCCTGATTGTTAAGAGTTCCAAAAGTAGCAGTTGGCTCTGGCACAAAAGAATGAGCCATCTGAACTTTAAAACTCTTAATAAGATAGCAAGGATGTGTTTAGTGGAAGGACTTCCGAATGAAGTATTTTCTAAGGATCAGACATGTGTCGCATGTCAGAAGGGAAAACAGGTCAAAGCTTCATTCAAGGAATCCACGGACCGGCATCGATGAAGAGAGTACTTCATATGGATCTATTTGGACCCGATTACGGTCGATCTCAGCGGACGCAAATATACTCTGGTAATCGTGGATGACTATTCCAAGTTTACCTGGGTTATATTCTTACATAAGAAGAATGAGACGACAACGAAGATACCCGAGCTGCTAAAAAGATTACAAAATGAAAAGGGTGTCAATGTAGTAAAAATCGGATCGAGATAAAAGGTATGCAATTTCGAACTCTTTTATTCTCGATTTTTGCTCTAAGTTTGGTATACAACATGAGACATCAGCTGCAAGAACGCCACAACAGAATGGAGTAGCAGAACGGAGAAACAGAACACTCAAAGAAGCTGCTCGCACGATGTTAGCTGAACATGCAATACCAAGCCGTTTTCAGCGTGGTTATCAATATCGCATGCCACACTCGTAATCGGATGTCTTGACTAAGGCTCACTACAAAACACCCTATGAACTGTGGAAGGGTAGAAAACCTCGTGTTTCTTACTTCCATGTTTTTGGGTGTAAGTGTTTCATACACAACAATGGGAAGAGTCAGTTCAAGACTTTTGAGGCCAAGTCGGATGAGGGTATAGGGATATTATATTCTTAGGATATTCCTGGTTTCTAGCAAAAACCCTAGTTGTGGAAGAAACACCCCATGTAGTCTTTGATGAAACATCTTCGAACAAGAGAAATCGCCAAGAAGAAGAAGTACCGATCAACCAAGACCGATGCTCGGAAAATGGATCACCTAACGATCAAGGAAAAAGGATCGTAACTCGCAACAAAGATACATTCCAGATCTAGCTGATTCACCGTGTCAATCGATCCTAAGGTACGAAAAAATCGCCGATGAAAGTTCGGTACAAATTGAGACAAGATCAATCGAACCATCCGTTCAGTGGGAACACTCAAGTTCCTAGCTAACGTACATTAGCACATGATGAGTCCAACATCACCGAGACATGTTCTTATCAAGTGGATCATAACTCGCACCACTCCCAATCGCTAGTAATGAACTATTATCGAAATGGATGATGTTCTCCAAACCGACGCAAATCGTAATGTAGGACACGGATAAACCATCATCCAACCTGACCGATCATCGGAGACCCATCCGATAGAGTTAAAACTAGACATCGATTGGTGAAAGTGCCATGTCTTCGTTGTTATCTGTCTATGAAGGAACCAACAACAAGAGAGGAAGCTCTACAAGACCTTAAGTTGGATTCTAGCCATACGGAGGAGCCGAACATTCGAGAGAAATCAAGTTTGGGAACTGGTGACGGACCAACTCATCAAGACATAATTGGCACAAAGTGGGTATTCAAGAACAACAAGAGGATGAGAAAAATGTCATAACCGGGAATAAGGCAAGACTTGTTGCTAAGGGGTGTTCAATCGGAAGGAATTGATTATGATGAGACCTTTGCACTAATCGCTACTTAGAAGCCATTCGGTTTTTTTCGGCATATGCTTCCCACAGAGGGTTCATTGTGTATCGGATGGACGTAAAAGTGCATTCTTAAGCGGGGTACTAGCAGAGGAAGTCTATGTCGAACAACCTCCGTGCTTTTAAAAGGGCAACCAAGTGTACCGTTTAAGAAAATCTCTTTATGGTTCGAAAACAAGCTCCTCGAGCTTGGTATGATACACTCTCTCAATTCTTGATAGGCGGTGGGTTCACTAAAGGCGATGGATAGAACCCTATTCTAGAATAGAAGATGGAGAAGATATTCGATGGTTCGATTTACGTGGGCGACATCATCTTCGGATCTCCCAACAAGAGTCTATGTGAAAGATTCACAAACCGATGCAAGGAAGTTCGAGATGTCCATGATGGGTCGATGAGTTACTTTACGGGTCTACAAGTTAAACAAAGTCTGAATGAATATTCATCATCGCCAAGCAAAGTACACTAGGAGTTTTATTGGCTAAGTTTGGAGTTCAAAATTGTAAGGAAGCCAAAATTCCTATGATGACTGGATTCAAGATGGATCCAGATGAGGATGGTCAGAAAACCAATCAGAAAGAATATAGGGCTCTCATTGGATCTTTACTATACCGACCGCCAGACCAGATATCACTTTTTGCAAAGAGGTGTATGTGCGATTTCGTGCAAATCCAATGCAAAGCCACCTAGAAGCAGACTAAAAGCGGATTCTTAAGTATCTGAAGGGACGATAAACCTTGGTTTATTTTACCCATCGATGATAATCTAGAGCTTAGTGGGTATTCGATTACGATTATGGAGGTTGCAAGATTGACAGAAGTCAACCTCGGGAACATGTCGATTTTAGGAAGTAAACCGATCTCGTGGTTTTCAAAAAAGCAAACATCGATTCGCGACATCTACTCTTGAAGAAGAATATATGGGGCTGCGGAAAAGTTGTTGCTCCTAATTGCCGGCTTAGTCGGCGGTGAGGATTATAACATTGTAGCTAAGAATGTACCTATATTCGTGGCGATAATAGTCTTTATTGCAATCACTCGTAATCTGTTTCTACATACAAGATGCAAGCATGTGGATGTCGGACACCATTTTATAAGAGATCATGTTGAAAAGAAGAATATCGAATGGAAAAGATTCATACCGATATACGTAAAGTCGATATTCTAACCAAGCCACTACCGAGATCGATTCAGAGAATTATGCAATGAGCTAGGCTTCGGATCTTGGAGAAAAAGCACCTAAAATGCTTGATGGATGATCTCGAGAACTATTTGGTTAAGAGACTAACCAAAGTTAAGAAGAATCGATTGAGTTTAGTATCTCAATCGATCGTAAGATCGATCAAGGAACCGATATGAGAAGCGCGATCGATTCGGATTATCGATTAAAGGAATCGATCGATTAAAGGTTTATCGATTAAAGGAATCAAGCAGTTTAAAGAATTATCCGATTAAACCGGTTTGGTTATTTCACACTTTGTAAGTCGATTGTTCGATATTCAACAAGCAAGATTCACAAGATTAAAGCTTACATCGCATAAGAAAGCAGAAATTTACACAACAATGGAATAATAGAAATTTTCATTGATAAAAGACCAAGGTCGATTTACATTACAAGTTACAAGTACAAAAAGGACTGGGAGGTCGAAGACATAAGCCATAAACCTTAAACCCTAAACCCTAAACCTAACCCTAGAAGGGGGGGAGAGAGAGAGATTTTAAATCTGATGCTCCCATTTTCCCCCACTTAACAGGGGTGAGAAAGGCTTTGAAATAATCCTAAAGCCACCCTCAGAGCTTCGGAGTTAGGAGCGAGAGAGGCCTTGAAAGGATTTCTAAGCCAGGAGCCCTTAGACCTGAAATCAATGGGCTCTCCAGCTGTTAAATGGAACACAAGTGCCAAGAAAGTGATGCAAAGATCATAAGGGCACATGTGTTACATGCAAAAATTGAGTTTGATATACGAAGATCAGCTATTGTCTGATCTAGACCGTGTACCAAACTCATGTTTTATATCAGAATGAGTCTGTTGATGCTAATTCCGTCATCTCGATAGACACACAAGGTGCATACGGTTAGGAGAAGTGTCTTCTCGGTTATGACGATGAATCAGATCCGCCGCCTCGGTGGTAGAGAAGCTTGGCAACAATTGTATGTGTAATCTTTGATGACGACGAAAACAGCAATAAGGGACACACGGGGTTGATTTGAGAAGCTAAAATCATTGAAAAAGGGTAAAGGTGTTTGCCGGAAGTTTCACCGGAAATAAGGGTTCACCAGAATACATGATTTACAAAGAAGATAAGTATGGTGAATGGGTTATGTTGTGTAAAACATTGGTCCAATTTATAGAGGCCAAGCAAGGGTGCAAATGAAAATTTGATTTCTCAAAGCCTCTTAGAGAAATTTGCATCACAAGGACAGCGTGTAGGAAACACACGACTGATAATTGGATAAATTTACGGTGATTTGACATTACGAAGTATCCAGAATATCATTACAAATGTCAAATCGTGCCGACTTAGGGAATTGAGACTACTATTCAATTCTTCAAGAACTAAGTTTTGGCAGTAACACTTATCCCAAGAATTGGCTTGGTCTGAGTAGAATCAGATTAGGTCAACTGAAATCTGATTAAATAAGAGACTGATCAGATGAGGAAGATCAGTTGAGCTTGATACCTCAACAAATCAGATATATCAGTCAATAAGAAATCAGAAATAACAGTTGAAGGGGGAACTTCAACTGATCAAGGAGGATCAGAAAAGGAAAAATCAGACGCAAAGAGAAGCGGATCAGTTGAAAAGGACAGTTGGGAAATTATAAGGATTAGGCAGAAAACTAAGATCAACAATTGGAATCAACAATTACAAGTGGTATTGACTGATTACAATATCAGTCAACCAGATACGCATTTATGTTTCCTTGTTTACTGCTTACTTATCTGATAATATTTGCCTTATTGTACACATTACTTTTGTGACGTATTTCCTGCAAAATATTTAATGCGGACGTGGGGTACTTGTATTAATTGCCACAAAATGTGCTTTTAAATCCAAAAGGCAATCGTACGTACTTTTCCTAACCACACGATCAAAACCGTTCAATCTGGATCGTTTAACCTTTTCAAACGGTTGATCTTCCAATCTTGTTTTTCCCTCCTCCTCCTTATAAGGTTCATCAAAACCCTACCAGAGTTTTCTTATTCTCAAAAACTTGCGATTTATTCTCTGAAAACTCAAATTACCTTTCTGTGATTCAAAGTGTTTTCTTGCGATTCAAACTTATCTTCCGAAAAACAGAATCTGGTCATTTCTGGTTATTTGATGATTTTTCTTTTACAAAATCCATTGATCACATAGATTATGTCTATCTATGTTATCCTACGATATGCCTTATATTTTCTTGATATCCGTATGTGTTTATCGATTACTAGGCCTGAGAATAGGTCTGATAATCAATACATGATAGCTTGATGATTATGCACAATTTTTAATTGAGTCTATCTTGTTGTAGATGGTCACTCACGGAATGGGAAAGATTATGTGCAACTATGCGGATCTAGCAACAAAGATTGTCGATGACAAATTTGTACAGTTTGGTATTATGCGGGATCCAGAATCCATGGAAGTTGAACAAATTCTGAAGAAAGGAGGTCTTGAAAAATTTCGCGTCGCTTCGCCACCGCAATCCAGTGATGCAGTATGAAGCACTCGAATTCTTAAGGAATTTGAAGGTGGATACAGACAATCATGGAGATGAACTGATTTCTTCAGTTAACGGAGAGGAGATCAGACTGTCGAATGCGGACATAACACGTCTGTTCAGCTTGCCCAAAGGAAGAATCTCGCCTGCTCACTACAGGGAGAATGAAGATGAGCTGATCAGAAACGAACTCTTCAGAGAGGCTGACAAACAACATACCGCAGGTTTTGTCAAGCCGATGTTGAAAAGGAAATACCGACTGTTGTTTGACAAACTGTCAAAAACAATCATGGGTATTTCATTCAGCCCAGATGCTCTAACATCCGTAAAATTGTACAGCATGGCTGCGATTATCGATGAAGCCAAGAATATCAATTGGCATGGCTTTCTCGAAGGCCATTCTCGCCCAAGAACATGAAAAAATTGGAGTTAATGAACGTGGCGCATCCATCTGAAGAAGAGAATCAGCAATCTCAACAAGGTTGCAGTTATTCTGAAAGACAAAATGCCAAATGCCAAATGGGATCATAATGGACTGAAGTCCTACAAGGCCTTCCTCACAACCACTTCAGCCATATATGGGCCACCTGATGATGATATGCGGCCAACCCCTCCAAAGGTGAAGAAAGGAAAAACTAAGGAGGTAGCCACGTCTACACCAGATGCTCCCCAAAAGAAAAAGAGAAAACTGGTGAAGGCTCAGGAGAAGAGGCCAAAGAAGGCAAAACAGGCCTCCATGACTTTGTTTCTGGAAGACGAGTCAGATGAAGAAGGAGTGCGAGAGCAAACGGGATGAGCCACGTAAATCGGGTGAAAAATCGACAGTAAGTTTCTTCAAGTTGAGAGCTCGCTGTAACATTCTCGAGGGACGTGCAAAAGAGACGAACGATCTCCTTCTCCTCAATCTCGAAGCCGATTCACCGCCGGACTTCCGCCGCTGAGCATATTTTCCTCCTCTTCCACGCCCGCTAACACCGGTTAAATGGGTTCGGAACCGGAAAAAATCACCGCCGCAGAGCCGGACGAATCGCGACAACAATGTAACCTCTCTCGTAGTTCATTAATCACCAACTTCCGCCTACTCAAGAAACCACGTAACCATCTACATCTCATCAACCGGAACTGGTCGATCTGAACAAATAATTCTCGAAGTCCAGATCATCCAAGACCATCACGGGAAAATGGTCGGGATGCAAATTGAACGAGACATTGATGCGATGTATCCAGAAATGGGTAGCCCATCCCGTTATTAGAGAGGAAGTTATGGAGATCCTCACCGAAAGATCTCCGGTTAAAGAGCTTATCGATTTTATGATGATTATAGAACGGATGGGAGGTCTTGATGAATTTGCAGATTTTGATTTCGATATGAAGAAATTCGCTCAAGTAGGATCACCCGGTGCCGATAAGCTCTTGAATCAATCAAAGCTCGATCCTGAGGAAGTTCGGGTTGATTGAACAAGGTGAACTGGAGCTGGCTTGAAGAAGCTCCTGAAGCAGATGTTCCTATGAAGGATGCGGGAGCTGCCGATGATAGTGGAACTGGTGCTGCAGTTCATGACCAACCACTGGAGGCGCAAACAATCGAAAAGAGATCGGTGACGCAAAAACATTCCTACAACTCACATCACCGCTAATCAACTTCAGGAGATCAGATCATGTTTCAAAGATCTCCTGAAAGAAGAAGTTGAGGGAGTGTTGGTTAATCAACTTAGCAACACAATAACTGATCAGAGGCAGATTGGCCTCAAAGAAATAAGCGGATCAACGGGGAATTGGCTATTTCCCAGTTGAGGCAATCAAAGATCGCTTTCTCAAACCGTGACCACCCGACCGGCGAGCTTATAAAATCAGTTGATGACAAGCTAGTTCAGGTTGATCAACAACAAGTTTCTTTTCTGATGCTCACTGAAAAGCTAGAATTGACTGAAGAGAAACTTGACAAACTAATTCTTACCCTCTCTACTGCCGTGGAATCTGTCAAGAATGAGCTGTTCTCGAAGATTCAAAGTCTAACTGCTCAAGCTCAAGGTTTATCTCATTGCGAGATCTCAACAAAGCGATATCGATCGACTTTGGATCTCGACTTCCCACCTCAAAGCTCTTTTGATCAAACCAAAAAGGGGGAAGGACAGAGTGAGAAACCAACTGACACTATCAGAACAACAGAAGACCTGATTCAGACAGTTGAATCCTATGGACAAAGACTATACCATCTGGATCTTTTTGCTAACGAAATTTCTGAAAAGATGGAAAAGCCAAAGGCAAGAAAGGTAGGCAAGGGTTTGGGACATCACAACTTGTACAGTCCACTCAAACTAAGAAAGTCACAAGAAGCAAATGACTATCCAAATTCAAAGCCGATAAGAAATCGGCCGAGAAACCGCTCGAAAAGAGCAGATTCAAGAAGCCCGAATAAGTGAAGAAGAAAGAAGGGCGTAAAAATTGGCAGAGGCGTAAGATCCGAAGAAGAAATACTGGTCGAGGGGCGAAGAAAGGAAAAGTGGAAAATTCGACTGGAACCGGAACCTCCAAAGAAGAATTGATGAGATCATTCCGAAAACCGCCAGACATGCTAAGAGGTTTGAGGAATGGAATAAGATCGTAAGTGAATGGCTTCGGATGCTTTTTGTTCTAGATCTTGTTCCACAAGAAGAAGAATCTCCCGATGCGTAATTCCTCAACTAGTTGGAAAACAAATATCCAGATTTTCTAAAGTATCTGGAAAATGAGGCCAAAATAATCAATGTAAAAATATCTCGCCAAGAGTATGATGTGTTGGATTACTTTCGAAGAAGCGCAGATGACTCATTTTGTGACCGGCATTTGAGAGGTTCTATTTTGACATCGAGCAAAAGCGCGATAAGCGATCCTCGGCAGATCAATGATGTCAAATGGAAACTATCCGGATTTTCAACATCCTCAAGATCAAAGAGAAATGCCATAAGGATACAAGCCTAAAGAGTGAAGAATCAGAAGACTTCTCAGGATCATCTGTTTTTAAATTCAAACTTTTCTGATGTAATATGTAATCGACAAATCTAATGAAAGAAAAGTTTATTTTCTCGATCCTAAGACAAAATCTCATTGTCTTACGATTATGTGCTCTTTCTTCGTTCTATATTTATCAACGTGATTGGTTTCTCAAAAAGTGTTTTGTTTTTCATCAAAGGGGGAAATTGTTGGGAAATTTAGAGTTTTGATGAAAGTTCTAAAACACATGTAATAGGACAGACCAGACATGTTATGTTAGCCGATCGATGTTTTTATTACCGTTTATAGAATACCAGATGATAATTGTTGTATAGAACAACTGATGTAGAAGATAGGTCACATATTGAGGGGGAACCTCAATATGTATAGGTCAGATCTGAAGATCTAAAGAACAGCTGATATCCGACAGGCCAGAAGGCAAGAGAAGGACAGAAGATCAGATCGATCTGATCAAGTCAGATATCCCAGCTGAAGTCATGAAGCTCAAATTCAGAATACTTGAAGATCAGATGACTTCCAGAAGATCAGACCAGAAGACCTACATCAGCCGAGTCTGCTAGTTGAAGCTAAGACAATCGGCACCGAAGACTTATCGTAGATCGATCGGTTTTGATCGATCAAAGTCACCACCAGTGAAAACTGATGTTTCACCAAATCATACGTCGATGATCTGAACAAGAAGAATGTCAAGCTTAGTTGGTAGAACAACACTGAAAAGTGCTTCTGTTAACCAATAAGAACAAGACACGTATGATCGGAGCCGGCAATTACGGGATTTGGTGCTGCTTTCTCTAACGGCTATAAAGGACACTATTCACGCTTTCGGCCATGCCGTTCCTGAAGCACATCACATCAATCCTGCAAGTCTACCAAATATAGCCTGAAATTCAAATTGCTCTCCAACGGCTCTTTGATTTCGAGGTCTATATATATGGGATTACACTTCAGAGTGAAGACACGGAAACTATCAAGAAGCTCAAGCTATAATCAGATTTCCGCACGAAGAACACGAACTTGAAGATTATTTTCTAAGTGTTCATCCCATAAGTTCTTAGCACAGAAATCTTTTCATCTAGCTGATAGGCTACTTACAAACTAGAAAAGATTTCATAGTTGGAACCAAAACAATCTTACCCAAACCCAAAGTTAGGTTAAGTTGTTTAGCAAGATTTCAGACTAGGGTTTCTAGTTCTGATTTCTGGGATCGGTTGAGTGAGAACTCTTTAAATATCTGTTGGTGTACTGTGTTGGACTAACACAAAAATCTAAGTCCAGTTGGTTTAGTTGGTGCCCCTTGTGATAGGGAAGAGTGGACGTAGGACTGGTTTGTCCGAACCACTATAAATCTTGTGTGCCTTTACCTGCTTTGATTAACTGTTTACACAATCGCACACAACTATTAAAGCATCATACATATTCTAAGTTAAGATCAGCTAGCACCAAGCTTCTGATCTGATCAAGTTTGACACTTTAGTCAACTGGTTAAAAGACTGACTTTGGAATCTGATTTATTAAAACTGGTTTTTTCACACGGGTAAAACTTAGCTTCCGCACAATCAGTTAAACTGATAGATACCGAACTGATCTGCCTTCAGGCGATTAGTAAGTTAGATATCAGTCCAAACTGATTCACTTGCACTCTGATCAGGCTAACTGCCATCACACCTGATCTGCACAAAAAGTTTTCAGAAGTCTATTCACCCCTCCCCTCTAGACTTCTGCCCTCACAAACCCGTTCGGGACCTACAATAATTCAGCCCATTAATATTAATTAATACCACTATATAATTAATATTGCACTATCCAATCTTAACCCATATTATGGTAATATGGCTCTTGGTTATTATTTCCCGTGTTTAAGATTATTTAGTCCATTAATTAATTAAGCCACTGAAAAGCTTTATATTAATTAATATCTTTATCCTTGGAGTAAGGACAGCCCGGCTTTATTATCCATACCGGAAAATTAATTCCACTTGCAAGCTTTGGTATGATAAAGGTTCCAGGCCCACCAAGGGGACCAATCAAGCAAGACTTTTGCAAGCAAACAATTCTCTGTATTAATTTAGCAACTGTCGTGCAATTAATATTATTGCCCAAGATAAAGGGTATCGAAGTCGCAATGATTCTCTTCCCATTTATAAGTCAAAGCAATAACTACTAATCACACACAGTCATTATTAAGTGACAGAGGTTAAGAAATCAACAACCACTGAGGTCTAACTCTTCATCCCTTAAGTCAGTGCGAATGAGTCATCTCTGTAGGTCCGCTTCAGCGCATCAAATGCACTAGTGTAATCTCTTGGTCAAGACAAGCCAATCTGAGCCTTACACATCAACTTCTACCAATAGATTGTTCGGATCTATCTAAGTTGTGAAACACGCACTTGTATACAAGGAACTATTAACGTGATCTTCTGTGATCTGGTATCACCACGCTAACTACAATGTAACGCTTGCTACGAACGGTTTGCAATAAATATATATAACATTCAATCATATTTAAAGCAACATTGATAAACAATTTATTTCAGTAAATAAGTGTTTAATACATAGGTTATACAAAGTAAAAGCATACATTCACGTATAACCCCAACAGGGAGATGAAGCCAAAGTAATGGGAGCGGTTAGAGGCTTGCGATTGAATACTAAGTTATGGAAGTTAATGTATAAAGAGTATCCGAGCTCATACGCTGACTTCCGATGGAAGGCAGGCAACCACATTAGAAAAGCTGAGATGATGGCCCTGCGTCTCGGCGGGCAAGTTACAAACAACAATGAAGCGGCGAAAAAGCCAGAGCAGAAGCCCCAAAGCACGCACAGAAGAGGCGGGGGCCAACATAAGCCCGCAAATAACTTCAAGCCATTCAACAGCGAGATCGAGGTCAAGCTGTTAAAGGTCCTGAGTACCACGACGAATGAGGTATTCAACCGGATCAAGGATAAAAAGCTCCTCAACCAGCCGAGAAAGATTGTCAAGGAAAATGACAAAATGAATCCAAACAAGTATTGTCATTACCACGAAAGTATTGGCCACATACTAGTGATTGTCGGGATCTTCTAAAGAAACTATGGAAGTTATACGAGGATGGAAAGTTGAATGAGTTTATCAAACCAAAGACGCAAGGGAACGCCCAACCGCAGCCACAAGTCCCATCGCAGGCGAATCCCGCCGGTCTGCCAGCGACAAGTGCCTCCTATCCCAAACAATGTCGCAGGACGGGCAGTTCAAATGATCTCGCCAATGGAGAGCACTGTGGGAGGGTTACTCCCCTCTTTCGGTTTATCACGTCGAAGACAGAAAGCCGAGCTCTGGGCAATGAACAAAGTTCATCAAATCTATCTCCCAGTCAGCCACGTGGCCGAGAAGACCTATTCACTCGCCTTCTCGGACGAGGACAAACACGGGGTCCAATACCCCAACAATGATCCCATCGTGATCTCGACAAAGATCATGGGAGTCCTAGTCCATCGCCTGCTGGTAGACAACGGTTCATTCTGCAACATATTTTTCAAAAAGACGCTCAACCAAATTGGAGACTACAAAGATTACATTGAGCTATTTGATATCGTCATTAAAGGATTCGGCGATTCATCGGTAAAGCCCTATGGCATTATCCGGCTGGCGGTGGAGCTAGTGTCAGATAGAGATCCAGAGGTCAAGTCCATGAGGCAACTCGACTTTGTTGTAATTGACCTCCCCTCGACCTACAATGGTTTCTTGGGAAGACCTTTCGAGCATGAGTTTGGCGCGGCAACATCGGCACATTATTATTGCATCAAGTTCCCCACCCAAGGAGGAGCCGTGGGAACCGTGAAAGGAAATCAAGCCATGTCGAGGGGATGCATGCTACAGACTAACGTCGATCTGAATTCGACTAGTCCTTCTTATGAAATGGGTGGTGTTTTTGTAGTATAGCAAGATCGTTTGAACGATCAAACTTTACTACAAGATAATGAACCCAACAAGAAAATGCGAACCGACCAAGTCCTCCAAAAAGAGGAAGCTCAACCCGAGTAAGGAGTAGATCAAGTTATGGTCCCCACCAAGCTACCAGATTTGGAGCCAAGATTAGGGTATGAGCCAATAGATGATCCGAGATGGACTTGGGGGTAGCGAGCCACACCAGTGGAGGAACTTGAAAAAATTCCAGTTAATGTAGCGCAACCCGAGATGGAAGTAATTATCGGTATGAAGATGGCGACCGGCATGCGAGAGCAGATAATCCAATTTCTAAAAGCTAACTTGGATGTTTTCGCATGGTCGCACGAGGATATGGCCAAAGTTCGCTTGCCACCGCCTCAACATTGATCCCACTCGGAAGCCGTTCTCACAGAAGAGAAGGAAGTTTGGACCAGATAAGTAAGCCGCTTTGGCTGAGGAAGTGAAGAAGCTGCTCGATAATAAGCTCATTCAGCAAGCCGATAAGCCACAGTGGGTGGCAAATGCTATCTTGGTAAAAAAAGCTAACAACTCGTGGAGACTTTACATCGACTTTACAGACTTGAATGAAGCTTGCCCAAAAGACTACTTTCCCATGCCCCAATTTGACCATTTGATTGATAGTACGGCAGGACACGGGATGAGGTCCTTTATGGATGCTTTTGCGGGATATCATCAGATCGCTATACATGAAGATGATCAAAATCATACTTCTTTTCTCACGGAAAAGAATGTATATTGCTAGAAGCGAATGCCTTTTGGTCTTAAGAACGCCGGGGCGACTTACCAAAGGCTCGTAAATCATATGTTTGAGGATCAGATAGGGAAGACCATGGAGGTCTATATAGACGACTTGGTGGTCAAGAGCGAGAAGAAAGAGGACCATCTGATGCATCTTGCACAGACTTTCAACATACTGCGAAAGTACAACATGAGGCTCAATCCGAAAAAATGCAATTTTGGAGTTGAGTCTGGGAAATTCTTGGGGCACATGGTGAGTCAGCGTGGGATAGAGGCCAACCCGGCAAAGATTAAAGCCATTTTAGATATGAGCGCTCCTCGAAATATCAAAGAAGTTCAGCGGTTGACAGGGCACTTAGCAGCACTTAACGGGTTTATCTCACGCATGGGGGACAAGTGCAAGCCATTTTTTGAGGCAATCAAGAGAGGAAAATTCAAATGGACAACCCAAAGCCAACTCGCCTTTGAAGGCATCAAGGAGTATTTATCCAACACTCAAATCCTGGCAAAGCCTGTCCCGGGTGAGAAGCTCTATTTATACTTGACCGCTTCAGCATCGTCTTTGAGCGCAGTATTGGTTAGGGCGGAAGGGCAAGCACACTTGCTGATATACTTTGTGAGTCAGACTTTGAACGATGCCGAATTGCGGTATCCTCCTCTGGAAAAGCTCGCATACGCTTTGGTAATGAGTGTTAGAAAACTTCGCCCCTATTCCTTTGATCACCACGTCGAAGTCCTAACCTCACTGCCACTACGTCGTATTCTACATCGACCCGACACGGGCGAAAGGTGTCTGAAGTGGTCAATTGAAATTGGTCAGTTTGGGGTGACCTATACTCCACGGACGACGATTAAGGCACAGGCCTTAGCAGATTTCATAATGGAGCTAACTTTCCCTTCGGATCAAATGAAAATAGAGCGGGTTCCTTGGGAACTCTATGTCGATGGCTCATCGACCAATGAGCGAGCGGGGGCAGGAGTAGTGTTAATTAGCCCAGAAGGCAAGTCATTCACAACTGCAATACGTTTCGACTTCCAGGCTACCAACAACGAAGCAGAATATGAGGCATTGATTAATGGCTTGGAGATAGTTGTGGACATAGGCATTAGCGGCTAGAGATTTTTTGTGATTCCCAGTTGGTTGCCTTTCAAGTGTCGGGCGAGTATGAAGCCCGGAGCGAGTAAATGATTGCCTATCACAAAATTGAGACAAGCCTAATGGAGAAGTTCGAGCAAGTTTTTATTAACCAGATCTCGAGGAAAGAAAACACTCAAGTTGATGCGCTGGCTCGGCTGGCGACCTCAGAGGGCGCGGCCGACATGTCTGACATCACCATCATCAAGCTCCTCGCTCCATCTGGGAGTCAAGTCACAATAGCAAACCTCAATCCAGAAGTGGATACTTGGATGACCCCAATAGTTAAATACATCTAGACCGGCGAGTTACCAGAAGACAGAGTGGAAGCTCGTAGACTCCAGATGCGAGCTGCTAGGTACGTGATCATCAACGAGCAAATGTATAAGCGAGGCTTCGCACTACCATTGCTAAAGTGTGTGACCCCGGAGATGGGCAAAGAGATCATGAAGGACATCCACGAAGGAATTTGTGGAAATCATACATGAGGGCAATCTCTCGCCTATAAGATCATTCGTCAAGCCTATTTCTGGCTTACTCTCAAGAAGGATGCACTAGAATATGCAAAGGCATGCATGAGATGCCAAGTTTACGCCCCAACAATCAAACTCGCTCCAGAAGAACTCGCCTCGATCTACAGCCCGTGGCCCTTTGCCAAATGGGGGATTGACCTAATAGGACCTTTGGCCACGGCCCCGGGCACCGTAAGATTCGGTGTAGTGGCAGTAGACTATTTCACAAAGTGGGTCGAAGCGGAAGCACTAGGAAGCACGGATCAGATGGTCATCATCCGGTTTATTTGGAAAAATATCATATGCAGATTCGGCCTCCTTCAAGCAATTGTATCCGACAATGGAAAGCAATTCGATGGATTGGAAATAGATGTTTTTTTCAATAAGTGGAAGATCACCAAATTGTTCTCCACACCCTACCATCCTCAATCCAACGGCCAAGTTGAGGCCGTCAACAAAATCATCAAACACACTCTGAAGACGAGGATTGAGGGGTCGAAAGGAACTTGGGCTAGCAAGTTGCCAGAAATACTTTGGTCATACAGGACCACATGCAGAAATTCAACTGGCGAAACTCCTTTAGCACTCGCGTTAGGATCAGAAGCAGTGATTCCAGCAGAAGTGAAATTCCCCACCTATCGAACGTCGCAGGTCGTCAATGAGGAAAACGACCGAGCCCAGGAAGTTGAGCTTGATTTACTTGAAGAAAAAAGAATCGACTCCAACATCCGAAATGCCACCTACAAGCAAAGGTCTGAAAAGTACTAAAATTCAAAGGTACGGGCTCGCCAATTCAAAAAAGGCGACCTCGTCCTGAAGAAAGTTTTGGGAGTTCACAAAGGCCCTTTTGGGCCGACTTGGAGGGACCATTCAAGATCGCCAAAGTTTTACCCAATGGAGCTTACGAGCTCGAGGACATTGATGGAACTCAAGCACAGTACCCTTGGAATGCCACCTACCTCAAGAAATTTTATCAGTAAGAGAAGTTTTATATTTCAAATATGTAGTCGAGTTTTCCCTGTAATCGAACTGCATTGCCTTATATAATATAAGTTGTCATTTTCATCTCATTACGAGTTACCAAAAGTTTAAGTTGTTTTAGAAGATGTACATAGGTTTTAGCGGTCAGAAATTAGGGGCAGATCATCTGACCTCTAACGAGATCAGTTTTTATGTTTTCTAAACGTAAAAAGCTAAGACATCAGGTCGCGCTAAAATAAGACGACCCAAAAATTGCATAAAAATAAGACGATTAGAACATTTTGTGTCACGAACTAAGGGGCAGGTCGTTGACCTCCAAAGGAGGTCGATAGGCTAAAGTACCTAAAAAGATAGTTCATAAGCATAAAATGTTCATAACACTCTATTCGAGGCATTAAAAGGCATAAAAGTTGCGAAAAAAGGTAAGACAACAAAGTCGCGTATAATTAAGACGACTAGCCTGTTGCAAAATGATATAATTAAGTTGCATGACAATAAGACAACAATGTCGCACACAAGTAAGACGACTAACAAATGAAAGTTGCGGAAAAAGTTATAAGGCAACAAGGTCGCGTATAATTAAGACGACTATCTAATGGCAAAGCGATAAAGCATTGAGGTTGCATAGCAATAAGACAACATAAATCGCCAAGTTATGTCAATCAAGTAAACGACAAATACATAGATATGTAAATAAAGGTCGAGCACAAAGCTTTTTCAATCCGAAGCAAGCAAAATACAAGCGAAAAAGTGAAGCGCCACCAAGAGCCGAATAACAATCAGAGGCCTACAGCCAAACAGAGTACTAAATAATGGAAATACAAGGAAGCATAAATAGCATAAATCTCAGGAAGGAGGTGCAACACTTTCCCCATTAGGGCCGAGATCCTCAACAACTAGATCATCTCGCCCAACATCAACCGCTGGGGCATCGCCTCCCTCTATCTCGAGAACCGTCTTGCCAACCTTCTCGCTAACCGACCCACCAAGAACATCTCCAACTTTCTCAATTTCTCCTCCACCGACGTCCTCGACACTCATGCCAACACTCACCTCCACAGCTTGGGTACCTCCCCCAACGTCCTTCTCGCCCGCCACTATGACTCGACCAAACGGGGCAGAGGGCTCACCCATGTCTTTCTCTCCCACCGAAGTATCTAGCTCACCAATACGGGGGGTGTTCGGCTCGCGGCGAGACAGATCAGTGGCCGAATCCTTCGGGTACACAACTTCAATCCCATCACCAAAGGAGGAGAAATCATAACCAAAATCATGGACAAGGTCCGCGATGGGCAAAGCATAATCCGGGCCAGGAGGATTCGACCTCAGAAAGTCCATGAGCTGATGACGGAGGGTCGCTTGAATGCCCGGAAGATCGCAATCAGGTGCATGGGCGGCTCGGATAGAATCGGCAAAGGCTAAGACATAAGTGAAATTCATCAACTTGTCGGCCCCTTCATCATCATATAAGTCAGCCATCTGGGTCTCCAAGTTCGCGATCTTCCCAGCCAACTTCTTATTTTCCCCCTTCAACTTCGAATTCGCAGCCAAGGAAACCTCGAGATCGGCCCCCATCTTCTCCAAACCACTCTCCGCCCGTTTGGCCACTTGAACCATATCTGCATATCGACATTTCTCTCGGTCAAGTTCCCTTTCCCTTTGTGCAAGGGCACCTTGAGCTTGGGCAAGATTAGTTTGAATCGACTCAATTTGAGAAGACATCTTCCCCTTTTCCTTTGTCCATTGACTCTGCGCTCTCTCCAAGGCTTCAATCCTCTCTTTCTATTGTCGTCGGACGAATAAGGATTGCGCGAGGTCATGTTCTATCTTGGATGCCTGTTCCCTCGCTCGTTCTTGGAAAACGTGAGCCCGTGCCATAAGAACAGAAGCCGTAGCAGCATTTGCCTCGAGGTCTTGCTCCTGAACATCCCGCTCATGTGTCTGAGTCCAGCATCGGAGCGTCATATCCCCCACCTTCTTAACGGACGAAGGAACGTGGTCGTCGGGCTTTGGCTTTCTCGACCGAAGATAGCTAAGATATGGCTCAGAGCGATATGTAGAGTCACTATCATACCTGAAAACATTAAGAGAAACACAATCATAAAAGTAAACACGGATCCATTATGAGAAATGAGATAAGTAGATGGAAGGAAAGTTTACCTGAGGGCCGGGGCATCGCTCCAACCCAAATATGAGTCGTCTCCTTCTGTTCGGGGGCGAGGAGGCGAAACCACTGTACGAATAACAGGAGGGGGGTCAACAGAACCGGGTCCCCCAGTTCTGTCCGAGTGGCGAGCGGATGTGGCCTGGACCCCTTCATGAGTGGTCTCCAATTCAGCCCGTTGGCGAACGGCCCGATGGGGTTCCTGATCTTCCTGGACTGAGGTGCCATCGGAACGACCTCTCTTTTGACTTCTGGATTGGGTCCTAGTCGATTGGGCCATGGCTGGGCGAGATGGCTGGCGCGTCGGGCCTTGGCGAGCAATAGAAGGAGCGGGTAGCGCCAAAGTAGCGATCTCGACATTATCGGAAGGCGGCTTTTCTTTCTGTTTGGTGATAGCCCTCTTGTTGTTCTTGGCAAGTAGAAAAGAAGCGGTTCGAACCATTGTTTGGCGAAACGGCGAGTCGATATGAGATATAGCAATGAGAAGTGGCGCTGAAATAAAAAGCCAAGGGATCAGTAAAGCAAGTCATGTAACAAAAAACAACATAAAAAACTGAAGAAAGCAAAGGAAAACGATTACGTACCAAGGACAATCCGATCTCTGACTTGATTCAGAGGAAGCACTAGCCCAATCTCCTTTCGAAAAGAATCGTGGGTCAGACGAGATACTGTCCGATTAGCAAGGTCGACACAACTTATTTGAAATAGGCGGCCAGCAAAGTCCCTGCTCAGTTGCTTGTCCTCGGGAGCGTCATGATATGAAATAAATGAAAGGAAGTTATGTCAGTCAGAGATAAGTTCAATTTAAAATAAAGGAATCACCAGCTTTAATTCTATAATCACAAGGGACATCAAGACGGGCATAGCTCCCAGATTCATCAGCTGGACTTCTCCAATCCCCGCCAACAAACCAAAATGAATCTTTCCAACGCTTAGCCTTATTGGGAACTTCCTCGATAATTTTCCAACCATTCCGGGCCCGAATAGCATAATAACCTTCCCCGTCACCTTTGGGTAGTTGAGTGAAATAGTGGAGCTCAATGAATAAGTTTGAATAGTCAAACAACCCCGGTAATCCAAAAAATGGCTCCACCCGAGGAGTAATCCGAGTCAATGATAAGTTCAATAGTCAAGATTAACAACAGGATGGAGAGGAAACCGGATTCCGGCCTTCCATTGACCCATGTTCATCAAGCGATACAATTCACGGAGGTCTTTCGCCCATTTCTTACGTGTCGGGGCATAGAGGTGGACATCAATAGGGATCTCATACTTGGCCCGAAGGTTGGCGAGATCGTAATCTTTTACACAAGAAACAATCCCGGTCGCCGCGAAAATGTCTTCTGTAAAGTCACGGCGTGGCTGTGGAGGATTACTACGCATGAATTGCAACCCGTAAGCTCCGAAGTCGAAGGCCACAGGACGGTCCCTAGGCAAACTCATCTGGATCTGTGTCGCCACCTTTGCCTCACTGATTAGGCGATCAACCTCCGCATCATCCACAACGGTTTTCTTAATTTTGTTCCGAATCCTGACCGGTTTGGATCCCCCACTGGGCTCAACTTCAATCACCTCCTCTTCCAACCCAATTTCATCGGCCCCATCACCCAATTCGACCTCCTCGGTTCCGTCGGCCTCCTCGGTCTTTTCTTCTCTCATAATATGTCCACTACCTTTCCCACCACCGTCACGGTTGGAAGCTAAAATGGATTCGGGCACCTCCGAGTGCCGGAAATTAATATGGTCGGAATCAGAAGATGAAGTTGATGCTGTTGGTGTGAGCCCAAAACCACTAGACTCCTCCGTATCAAAAATAGAATAACGACGCCCATGACGCATCCCCAAGTCTCCAGAGTCAGACAATCCCTCGGAGTCGGAAACGCTACTAACACCCGACATATCCACCAAATCGGAATAAAGAGCCAGAGAATGTGAAGAATCTTACCCTTTGTCACAATGTCGATGTTGTTGAAGAATCAACTCCAATGAAAAGATCCACCCACCTAGGGACAACAAAAAAATTGAATGAGAAACCCGAGAAGGATAATATTGGGGCAAATGATCGACAAATTCAACTATCAACATCAACCATCACGGAATTCAACAAGTTCAACCGTCAAAACTCAATCATTGAGGTATCTATATGCAATTGTTGAATCCTACATATTGCATTACACATATCACATCCCACACTAAAGTAAGCCAATTTCTACCAAAACCATGGAAATTGCAAAACCAAAATGACTCGAAAGTTTATACTCATGCTAGTGTACCTATCATTCAAACACGTAGACATCCATACTAGCACAGAAGATTTATCCCACAGATCAAGCCCATTACATCTCAAATGCCACACATACTTCATTATGCTCAAAAAAGAAGGAATACGCAACTTCAAATATCCAATTTCAAATACCCAAAGCCCTCTAACCTAAAGACCAATGCCGCATACAAACCCACAAGAAGTCAAAGGCATGCAGTGTATCTTTTTATATATTCAATCAATTTCTTCCTATGCTATATTCATTTCCATTCGCGGGAATACACACAAAAAGGCCTAATGTTCGAATACTGACTTATTTGAAATACCCAAGCTTCATAGCCAAAAAATCACGTACAAGATCCTCAAATCCTCTCAAACCCAAAAGGAATAACATAAGTCTTGATTTCCATAAAGAAGAAGCATTTTAAAACATATAAGGCATGGACGGAGGGACATACCTTTTGGAGTTAAAGGCCGCCCAAGTCAAAGCCCTCGTTGCCTCTCCTAGCCGTTGCTGCCTGCTCGTTACCCGCGTCGCCCGCCGCCTACTCGCCCTGGCTCCTCGCCTCACAGCCTGCGTTGCCCTCTCCTCGCCTCATGGCCCAAGTCGCTGCCTCACAGCCACCTATTCCACAAGAAAGAGCGATTCAGGCTGAAAAAAAAGGGTGTGAAAATACCTGTGGTCGCCGCCGCTGCACCACCACTCGTCACCGCTGATGCTCCCCCAGCCGATGCTTCGCCGCTTTCCTATGGACTAAAGTAAGGGGGCGACGAAATGAGGAAGAAGAGCAAGAATTGAGAATTTTTGTGAAGAAATGTAAGAAGGGGGGGGGGCTGATTTTCAAAGAAGGAGAAGGGGGAAAAGTGGAGGAATAAGTCCCTTATTTATAGAAGAAGAAATTGGGGCTAGGTCAAAGTCCAATTTCATTTATTTTGAAATTCAAAATTCCTTAATTTTGGGGATTAGGGGTGTAGTCGATCAAATCAATCGGTTTTACCAAGAATGGAGCAAAGTCCACTCTTCACTTTTTCAATTTCCAAGTGAAAGTTCTAAGGGTTGGTTAAAGTCCAATCAAATTGACCAAGAAATAAGGAAAGTTGGTAGCTTTTGCTTTTTCAACTTCCAACAAAAAGGTGGAGTCATTCAAATGTCAAGTCCTAGCCGATTTTGTAGCTAGGCGAGTGGGACCGGTTTGAGTCGCCCAGGCTCGCCTCAAACGTGGCCGTAAACTCGCTCTCACTCGACTCGCCCAGAAAATAAAATAGTTCGCCCAAATATCGAAGACAGGTCTCAATCTCGGAATATCTATCAGGTCACTCCTCACAACATAACATAAAGTGAATAGTAACCTGAGGGGAAATTGTTGTGTGCCAAATGATTTGAGATAATTATTTGACTTTCTTATGTCAATAAGTCACAAATGGAGGGCTCACTAACCTCTATCAAAAATGAGATAGGGGATGAATTGTGTCCATTACCGGAATCCGCTCACTTCATTGCCACTACCGGGCGCCTCCCTTCCGGCTACTCGCCCAAACCAAGACGGCAATCGGCTGGTCGCCTTTCGCCTCCGATTCCCCCCCATCAGCGCCCTCGATTGCTTTCCCATGCTCAGGCGGCCACGCCGCCCTCGGTTTCGGCAGCCATGGCCATGCCGCTGGCCCAGGGTGATCGCCCGCCTTTGGTCGCTGCGAGACCGGTGGTGCCAAGATCTTGATCGCCCGGCTAGGTCAACCATATGGCGACACGCCCCACTCCCGAATATCATCTATACTTAGCCAATTTTATGGGGTTTGTGGTCGAGGTAAGCAGGATAGAGAGACGTGAAAGTCAAAGCTTTTCCACTTACCGAGACCTAATTTTGGATAACCGAGCAAGCAAACAACCAACGTCAGGAATCTTACCCAAAATGGCCGAGAAAAACTCGAGATATTGGCGGTTCTACATGGCCGGACTCAAGAGGGAAATCCTATGCGCAAATCTCCGCGATACCTGCAAACCGCCAATACAGAGGTGCAAGTGGCGTGTTTCGTTATGTGATACTAAGGGTTAGAGTATATAGTAGAGTCCAAAGTAGCTGTTACAATTAATGCTCGGTCAAATTCCCTCGAGAGTTGTAGCGAGGCTAACTGGCCATTTTGCATGTACTATAAATAGGAGAAATGAAGGCTCATTAAAAGGTCGAAAAATTTTACATTCAATACAACGGCTTTATCAGCCAACAAAAAGAGGCCTTCGGCCTAAATCCTCGCGCATTTACTTTCTCGCATTTATTTCCCAGCTTTGAACTCTCATCATTAACATTCAATGAGGAACGTTCACTTTGTTCTTCATTGATTGCATCTCACTCTCATAATTACATGTTTGTAGTACCAAATCCGTAGCCACATCATAAATCTCGTCCCGTAAATTTTTGGTATACAACACTGCACTAGCTAGGAACCAAATTAATAAAGACTTTGGTGCCCATTTTTTTATGGCTTCTTCAGGATTAGTCTTTTAGAAATTCCAACGTATATATCTCACATTATTTCTCTTAAGTGCCCATCAATTGTTAGTTCCTGTGATCACTTGCAACAATATATAGAACAAATTCATAAAGGATCTCGGTATGAGTCATTTAAGTCGTAACAACATATATCAAAATAAAAGTAGAGGGTTCAATGCAATTAAGGTATCTTACAAATTGTAATATAGTTTTTATTTCATATTTATGAAATTTAAAAAAAAAAAAACACACAAAAGACCTAACAAGTGAAAAGATATCACGAAACAATGCAACAGAGAAAACCCAAATCCTTGCATGGTGCATGCATGGTTCTTGTATCGTACAACTTCTATTTTTGTATCCAAGTGATAAAGTTGTTGAGATTTTTGTAAGAAGTCCCTCTTTCTCTTACGGTATTTTCTATCTTTTCCTTAAACTGCATAGCCCTCTTCTTGAACTCCGTATCACCAAGAATTAAATTGATCTTTCGCTTAAATTCTTCCGACGTTATGTTTTCGCTGTGGACATCATGTTCGAACCCCATCCCGACTTTCCAAACATCGCATATGTAGCTTTGACTCACAAACTGGTCGGAGAAGTACGGCCAGCATAGAATAGGAACCCCATTGCTTGCACTTTCTATAGTCGAGTTCCAACCACAATGACTTACAAAACAAGCAATAGAAGGGTGCCTCAAAACCTTTTGCTGAGGTGCCCAACCTACAATGCAACCCTTAATTATAATTACAGTCTTTATATTGAATTTAAAAATTTTAAATATCGTGATAATTTTAAAATAAACCCAAATAGTCCATATGTACATGAAATATTAACCATAAAAGCAACCGAAAATTAGAACATTCAGTTGATAAAAATCTTCTAGAGCACCACTACCTATGTTGTGAGGTCATGGATTCGAATCACTATTTGTTCGAAAAAAAAAAAGGATGAAGAAATATTTATTTTTTAAATATATTTACCTGGAGACAAAATTTGAAACTAAATTAATGGATTATTTAAAGAAAATGAATAGTCAACGGGTCAAACCTGTGATTCGCCCACGGCTTTACACTTTCTCCAAGAAACCATCGGGGAACTCTTGCTTCTCAACCCCTGATATCAAATCAGGCCTCACAACCCATAGAAACGGTCTGTTTGTTTCTTCAATCCCTGTCGCCAGTTGTTGAAACTGAGCGTTGCTAAGTACTGTGGTGCTGTCAAACGCGACGTAAATAACCGAGTTAGTGTGTTGTTGGTCGAGCCATTCCAAGCACTCAGAGTCCTGTTCCAAGAAATGTCCTCCGGAATTGAACAGAAGGGGCACGATGGGGACAAATTGAGATGGAAGATGGGTGTATGCACCCTCCTCCAAATCAAAGGTGGAGGTGCACAGCACCCAATCTGCAGATTTTAGAAGGGCTATGTCATGTGACATGATTTTGAAAATGATCTTCTGAATGCTTTCGCTGTCGCTATGCCAGATGAAATGTGATGGCATCATGCTTGGCATTCCTTATGCAAATTTAACCACCTTGTCTGCTTCTAATGTCATTCCTGCTCACACAAAATTAATTTGCATATATAAGATCCCCTCTTTCTTTCTTTTTTTTGGAAAAGAAAGTGCAATTGAAGTACAATATAATGCTTACTCGTCTCCAAATTGAGAGCAATACCATTTTCTTTTTTCTTTTTTTAATGTAGGATTTATTGCATTTTCAGTTTTATAGGAATTTTGCCTTACGAAATTGGACATTTTTCCACCAATACTTGTCTAGTAGGAATATTGGTAATGTATCAACTAAAGGATTATGTCAAATTAATACTTAATAGTTGCGACCAAAATTGCAAAAAGAAAAATAACCATTTTCAAGCCATGTACTAAAAGTGTGTGGGATTTAAATCGATTTGGTCCTATAATTTTGGATCTTTATTGAAATGGTCCCGTATATATCTCATGTTTCAACTTAGTCACGTATGTTTTTAATTTGTGTCAATTTAGTCCCAAGACGCCGAAGACCGGTCAAACTACACTAAAACGGTGTCGTTTTAGGGGCGTGTGATACACGCGCCCCTAATTTCGATCGGGAAATGCTGACTTGCATTGATTTGGACACATGGCGCGCCACATGGGTAATAAATTGAATAAAATAAACTGAAAATCAAATTAAAAATTACAAATCATTAAAAATAATTAAAAAAAGACATAATTAAAATTAAAATAAATTAAATTTCCAGATTTATTTTTAAATTAAAAAAAAAAGAAAAATAAATTCAAAACCCCACGATTAATTCCTAAATGCTCCAAATCTCAATCCCTGATCGAAACCGAAAGGGGCACCTTCTTCCTCCACGAGAGCTCCACCGGCATCACAATCTCAGGCCCCGCTGCCGGAGCTGGTATTCCACCACCGCCTCCCTCAAACATGGGCAGCAGAGTTGGGTGCCCTACTAGGTTTCCTCTGGCTACATAGCCAGCGACGTCGTATGCTCAGATCCTGGCGGAGGCGGGCGCCGACGTCAACCACCGCGACAACAACAGCGGATTAACGGCGCTGCACATGGCCGCCAGGCACGTCAAACCCGAAGTGGCGAAATTGTTGTTCGTTTATGGAGCGGACGTTGGAATTGGGGACGACACGGGGAGGACGCCGTTGCAATTTGTCAAGCGAGATCTGGAAATCGACTCTGCAATTGCAGTTCACCAAGAAGATTAAGGTTGGAGAGCGTGATTAGAGTGCTGGAAGGGGCGATTTATGAGTTCGCAGAGGTTGGGGAGATAATGGGGAAAGGGGAGAGTTTGGAGTATTTGGTGAAATGGAAAGATGGAGGGGAGAATGGGTGGCTGAAGGCGCGGTTCGCCGCTGCCGGAGCTGGTGACGGGCTGGAGTTTTTTTTTTCTTCTTCTTTTTTTATTTAAAAATAAATTTGGAAATTTAATTTATTTTAATTTTGTTTATTATTTAATTTTGGTGTGGGGAAGTTTCCTGAAAACTTCCTATATTCATTTTTTTTATTGTATTATGATATTTTAATATATATATTTATTTAATTTAAATTTGATTTATTTTTGTTTGTAATAAATGATGTGTAATTATTTTTTTCGTTTTTTCATTTTTTTTAATAGGTAAAATACACATGTGTAGTGCCACGTGTCCAAATCGATTCAAGTCAGCATTTCCGGCCAGAAATTAGGGGCGCGTGTGATACACGCCCCTAAAACGACGCCGTTTTAGTGTAGTTTGACCGGTCTTCGGAGTCTTGGGACTAAATTGGCACAAATTGAAAACATACGGATTAAAATCAAAAAAACATGAGATATATATTTTAATTATTTTCAATAAAGGTCCAAAGTTATGGGACCAAATCGATTTAAATCCCAAAAGTGAGTTCGTAAAATTCATCTGGAGTCCGTATTGCAATTTACCACATGAATATACATTATTATAAAAATATTTCCCTTAATTTATCAATGTCCAGTCTTCAATCACGTGGGTGTCACGTGCTATTTTAACACGATTTCCGATAATTCCGGCGATATAGCTTACAATATTTACATATCATAAAAATATTATATACATAAAATAAATAATGTCCTTTTTACTACTTCAAATTGCAGTCCAACTTTTTTTTCCCCTTTCCTTTCTCAAGATAAGGAGGAGATTAAGCCAACTGAATTTTCTTCTTTTTCAAATGAAATATATTTTTTAGAGGTCATGTAAGAAAAGAGAAAACCTACTTGACCAAAAGGAATGAGGTCATCTATTTCATATCATAATTAGTATTTCACTTTGTGTTCCATAGTATAGATAGATGACACGTGGAATAATAAAAAATATCCAACGAACCACCATATCCTGGGTTCATGTGTTAAAAATTCAGAAGGGTGAAACACCAATGGAATACGAAAAATTAAACAGTGGAATCGAAGCGTGACGGGCCAAAAACACTCAACTTTAGACTGCACATGCATAAATATAAATCAAATAAATTTTGAGATGCAAATCATACCTTCATTGTCAACAATTCCACCTTGAATGAGATTCGGAATGTTGAAAATCAATGGAAACATAGCCGCCGGAATAACGGAAAAGAGCGCCGATTGTATCCCCAATCTCTTTGCAACTTGCTGAATCTCACAAAGGTGATTGTCACCAATCACACACGTCACTTTCTCTTCCTCTTCCCGATTAATCTTTTCGACCAACTCCTCGATTTTTTTAGGCACCACTTGCCACATCGTCTCTATGAACTTCTCTGGGACGACGCGCTCCTCCGGTTCCAGCCCGTCTGGAACCGAAAGGAAGCGAATTGGGCCCCCCGACGATGACTTGGCCACGATTTCATGCACAAATTCGACGTTCACGAATGTGATTTTGATACCAGGTGTGGCTAACATGTTTGGAACTTCTAATAGAGGGAGTACATGGCCTTGTGCCGGATAGGGCACCATCATTACATGAGCTTTTCCCATGGCTAAAAATTAGGTATGATCAATGTGTGTTTGAGTTTTGTTGATTTGCAGTTTGAGAGGCTGAGTTTGTGTTTATATATGTGTGTCTAAGGTTGTGGTTGTTGAAGGACATATCAAGTGTAAGTGTGTGTGTAACATTAGTTAGTTAGGTTTAGAATAAAATATTGTGTATACACATACACATGCCTAAAATATATGTATGTGAGTATTTTATAAACAAATTCATTAAAAAAAGACGGAAACTGATTAATTGCAGGAATCTTTTTCGAGATATGCATCCTGTTGACTGTTTGCATTGGAGACTACACTTTTGCATTTCTAATTGCCCTGTCTCATTGATTATTTTCATGAATTTATGAGCTTCACTTCGGGTATAATACCATGAAAGGATTTTTTGAATGATTTGGCATTGTGCACTAATTTCGAAATTAAGGAATGATTTTTTTTTAATGACACGATGTTCGGCCCAACGATCGACTGATGCGGTAAATCAATCTCACCATCCATTAATCGGGACCTCAACTTAAGTCAACCAATTCTTTATTTTCTTATAACGAACTCTGTATGAATTGATTCATTTCAGAAATTAATGGCACTTTGAGGCTCTGTTTTAAAATTTGGGTCCGACCGACCGGCGGGTCCGACCGGTCGGACCGGAGAACCGCTGTTGGGCGGCTCAATAGGGTGCCTAGAACCGCTATTGAACCGCCCAGGCAAAAACCGGGTGAAAACCGAGAACCGGTGAACCGTGAACCACCCGGCCACCAAAAAAAAAAAAACAGGCTTTTGTAAAATTCCACCGCCTTTGCTCGGCCAAGACCATGACGCCCTGCGTTCACCACCGCTCTCGCCAAATTCCAACTAATTTTTTTTTTAATTTTTTGAGTTCCACCCACACACGGTCACACCAGTAATCAAAAATTGAGAAGAGAGACAAAAAATTCGAAACCCTAATTTCTAACCCAGACTGCCAGGCACACAGTCGAGGTCGCGCTCATTGTCTTGTCTTGTGGCGATGGCCAAGGATGTCCGCCAGATTCCGCTGTCTTGGCCGCCGATGTCGCCAGACTCATTTGTCTTGCTACAACAAGGATCTTGACGCTTATCCGGTAATTTCACTTCAATGGTGGAAAATTGAAAATAACAAGAAGAGGAAGAAGAAAGAGCGTGTGGAAAGCAATAATTAAGTACAAGATGAATGAGTTGGAGCGTGTTTTGGAGCAATAATTTCGATTCAGCGGTTTTGATTTTTGAAAGGGGATTTGGAGCGTTTGACTGAACTAGTTGTTGAAAGGGAATATGAGGGTTTGAATGAGTAAATCCCCTAAATTGTGGTAATTAGTTGTTGAAAAGGAATAGGAGAGTTTGAATGAATAAATCCCCTAAATTGTGGTACACTCCTCACTATTAAGTATTTAATATTAATTATTTTATTAAAATTCTAATATTATTTTTTTTAAAAAAAACACCCAATCTCTATGCGGCGACTAGACGGCCTAGGCGTTAGGCGGCCAGTATAATATTTATTATAACGTCACACCGGTTCAATCCGATCCAACCGATCTGATTCAATCTTTTTTGGGGTCGTCCGGCTCAACTTCCGATTCCGGTTTTTAAAACATAGCTTTGAGGTTTTCGAATCTGAAAATTAGAGAGGAGCATACTTTTAACTTTTAAAACTCAAGAAATTTAGAAATGATCTCTCTTGAAAGATGCCGCTACATCGGTGGACTGTATTATTGATGGAATCAAATTTAACTCTTTGAAAAGGATCCGACTATCCTCTCGTTGTTTCTTATTCTCTTCATGATTAATAATTTATTTTTATTTTTTTGAAACAATTTCATGATTAATATATGGGAGACGCATCCTTTGGATTTGTTTTCCCAGGAAGCTTTAGTCGGTTCTGCTTATAACTATTCTTTATTTTTGTTGCAACTCCTTAGATTATTTGGTACCCTTTATGCTTGTACAGAGACGGGGGCATAAATTTTTCCCTGGTCCAATTATGGTAAGAATAAATTAAATTTATAACAATATAAAATATATGCATAAAAATATTTTGTATAGGAAATTCAATTGATAATATTATAAAAATGATCATTGTATATGCATTGAACTGATAAACAACTAAAAAGTTACAATATAAATTTACAGTGATTTGAAGATTGACCAAAAAGTTTGGACAAATATAAAAAATTATTGGGAAAAAATGCATAAAATTCCAATAAATTTATAAATACTGTGAAAGTGAAATTTATGAAGAGTTTTTCATTTTTAGTGTGGAAATAATATTGGGAGTGAGACGTCCTAACAAAACAAGTGCACAAGTACTTGCAGAACAATTAAGGGATTACTTCATTTCGCTTTCATGCACTATTTATTAATTTAATTTTCTTCTTGTAAAGTTTAATCATATATAGGAATTATAGTGGGGTGGGAATTGAAACCTTTAATATCCTCCATTGAATTCTTCTTTAACGGAAATGATATTCATTTCCCTCCATTTTTCCTCTTCAATAGTATAGCTAGCATTGTTCTTGAATTCTTGTTTTCCTTTAAAAAGTAAAACCTATATGTATGTATAATTATATAAGGTATATATGTTAGAATAAAGTGGTTGTTATTATTATTATTTTTTTAAAGATGAGACGAGAAATTTCTCCTACTCGTGACGGTTTGTAAATCGAAGAATATGTTCAAATAGCAGACTTTTGTGGAAAAAAGCCAACAACCTCAAGACAAATCTCCATAATATTTCAATGAAAATTTTATTCCAATTGAGGTTCGAAACTGCGTCACCAGGGGAATTCTCCCCATATTTCAATGGCTGCTAAAGAAGCAATTTTGCATATTAAAGAATAATTATGACACAGAATCATATCACATGCCAACATTTATATGATGATTTTTTAAAACCATTTTTATGAAAAGACTAAGAAAGCTGGTTATATAGACATGTCAGTCTATTACCAGCATTTCTACGAGTGAATTTAACGTAGAAAGAAATTAACGTGTGAATTTATTAGTGTTCTTTCATCAATGTCACATAATTCCTTTTTTTTATTCGAAATATGATATTGTTAATGAATCAATATTGTTTTTTTTTATCGGGTAAATGGTGATTCGAACTCATGATCTCACGGTATAGGTAGTGATGCTCAAACCACTTGAGCTAATCCACTTCGTCAATGAATCAATATTGTTTAGTAGACTTGCACATATAAAATATTACAAATTAATAAAACATGACAACAATTAAATTAAATTAACCAAAATAAATATTCGAAATATTTATTACAAAAGTAATAACATAGCCAAATTCTTATGTGCACCATTTGCACCAAATCAATTTGGTGCAATTTAATTTTAGGAGTTCTTTTTCTTATTTTTTTTCAGTTTTAGTTTTTTTTTTTAATTTAAGTTTTTTTTTTAACTTTAATTTCAATTTTAGGTTTTTTTTTTGGCTACCCGGACCCAAACCCGGTTCGAGTGGTTCATGGTTAACTCGGCCCAAGTGGTTCATGGTTCACCCGGCCCGAATGATTCATATATAATTTAGGGTTCATTGTTTAGGGGTTAGGGTTTAGAGTGCATAGTTCATCCAAATTAAAATTGAATCCAATTGCACCAATTTGAATTGGTGTATAGGGTGCACAAGAGAGTGACTCAATAACATAATATTTTCTTTCTTCAATACTTGCTTTTATTTTGGGGTGAGTCTCCCGTGCACCATACACTTTATATTGTATTTTAAAAACCTGCAATTTGTTACACTAATATTTATGATATGTTACACTGAAATGTGCAACATGTGTTCATAAAATATAGTTTCACATTTCAGTGTAATAAATCGCTGCATGGTGTAACTAAGTTAGACAATTTCCAAGTTCACATATGAATTAAAGAAATTTATTGCCCGTGGAAGAAAAAACCATAGGAGCAAATAAGTCGCACGGAGTATTATTTTGATAGGGATTATTTTTTTAAGATTAAATGACAGTATTGTCAAGATATAGCTATACTTAAATTAATTATACTTCTATTTTTATATTTTCTGTAGGTTGATTTGCCACTATCCAAAATCTTAGTCAATATACAGGCTACGGACAAGATTGGGTTCAAGTAATTAAAGATGATCTTGGACACACAAATTATTATTTTTTTGAAAGGATTGAACATACATTTTTGAATGTGACAGAAATTCTCTGTTTCCGCTCTTCAATATTTTATATTCAACGTGTACCATCAAATAGAAGATGCGAGTAGTTTGTAAAAGAAAAAATAGTCATTTGTATATAATGTGAAAAAAATAAGTAATTAATAGACATTTGTATAGAACTTCACCGCCTGAAATCTTGATGTCTTGGGTTCGAGACACGGAGGCGGTTTCGATTCTTGATTCGAGTTGCGATTTGCTTTGGTCCCCTCTTGTGGTGATTATGGGTTCGGGTCTATAATGAGAAGAAATGATGTTGGCGTATCTTGCCTGCCGGTAGGTTAAATTATTATAATTTATTATATTAGGGAACTATTATAATTGATTGACTTTAATATATATATATATATATTGTATAATGCTGTGTAATTTTACGCAGTTTATATGTTTTAGTGATATTAATTATTACTATAGTTTAGTGAAATAAATAATATTGATCAATTAATATCATTTTAAAATATATAAAAATTT